>JAKSZT010054304.1:32876244-32942906 GCA_026826555.1 Tolypeutes matacus | reverse complement strand
GGGAAATTGATTGATAAACACAAGCAGGCAGAGGGGATCCACGTGGACCCTAGGGGAATCATTGACCCTCCTTAGCTCTGTTTGACTGCTTGCCTGTGTGGATCTTTGGTTTTTCTCTGTTTATTTCTGGTCTCTTGCTTTTCTTTCCTCTTTCCTCCCTCCTTTCTTTTTTCTTTCATTTTTTAAAAAATTAGGTGCTGCTAGATTGTCACTTCTTTGCTGTGCTTCTTCTTCAGTAATTTCCCATTCGCTATCTATATTGATACTGTATTCCAAACTATCGCTTATCCTTCCTTCATCTTTCTGCCTTCTGCTTTCTGTTGTGGCTCTTACATACAACATTTTTTCATAGGCCCACAACTTAAGGGTGTCAATTTCTATTCCATCTATTTTGTTTTCTTCTTTTTTAAAATTAGTATTAACTTTTTCCTTTTAGCCCTTTCTTTACTATTTCTCTCCCTCCTCATAATTCTAGCCTTCTAAATCACTATATATATATCCCTCCACTTGTTTTCTCAGTCCATTGTAGGAACTTCACTTTTTTCCTATTACTCTACACTGCCTACACAAGTTAAATATTCATCTCATTAAGTCTCATTTGGCCCCTCTTCTAACTTTTATCAATATTACTATTACCATTCTGCCTTCCTTACATTTTTTGATTCCTCTGGCCCTTATCTTTTGCCTTCAAGGGAACATAGAAAGAGGCAAGGTGATAAAATAAGAAGAAAAAGTGCCAAAGAGAAAACTTAACTTACACGCAGAACCACCAGTTAAATAAAACTCTAGAGCATAGGGAAAAGCTAATCAACTGAACAAACCCATCAAGATAATATGATGACCAGAGGGCAACAAAAAAATACAAATGACTCTGAGAAACAGGAAAACATGGACCAGTCCAATGAACAAAATAAAAACCAGGAAGCGATGCAGAACATCGAACAACTAATCAAAGCAATCCAAACAAATATCATGGACAACTTAAAGAAGTGAAGGAAGACATTAAGGATATAAAAAAGACACTGGGAGAACATACTGAAGAAATTGCAAACATGCCTAAAAAGGTAATGGATATGATAGTGAACAATGGCACAATCCAAGAAATGAAAAAGACGCTGGATTCACATAACAGCAGATTTGAACAGGCAGAGGAAAGAATTAGTGATATGGAAGACAATACAGCTGAAATCAAAGAGATAGTAGAACAGATAGACAAAAAGGTAGAAACAATCCAGGATGGACTCAGGGAATTAACCGATAATACAAAACGCACAAACATACGCATTATGGGCATCCCAGAAGGAGAAGAGAAGGGAAAGGGAACAGAAGGAGTGTTGAAGGAAATAATGGCTGAAAACTTCCCAACCCTATTTAAAGAGATGGATGTGCAGATCCAGGAAGCACAGCGCACCCCAAATAGTATAAATCCCAACAGGCCAACTCCAAGACATATACTTGTCAAAATGTTCAATGCTCAAGACAAAGAGAAAATACTCAAGGCAGCAAGAGAAAAGAGAACCATCACATACAAGGGAAGCACAATAAGATTAAGTGTGGATTTCTCAGCTGAAACCATGGAGGCAAGAAAACAGTGGTATGACATAGTCAAAATACTAAAAGAAAAAAAATTCCAGCCACAAATTATCTATCCAGCAAAATTGGCAATCAAAAATGATGGAGAGTTCAAAATATTCACAGATAAACAGAAATTAAGAGTATGTCAAGAAGAAACCAGCACTTCAAGAAATACTACAGGAATCTCTACAAGCTGAAAGGAAAAAACAAGGGAGAGAGAGTGGGAGGAGAGTTTAAAAACAACTGAAAAGACAAAAAGAGAAACAAAACAACATATGACATACATTAACCCAAAGAAAAAATGGCTGAAGTAAGAAATTTGTTACAAGTAAAAACCTGAATGTTAATGGATTAAATTCACCAATCAAGAGACACAAATTGGCAGAATGGATAAGAAAATATGACCCATCTATATGCTGTCTACAAGAAACCCTCCTTCAACCCAGGGATTCAAGGATGCTGAAAGTGAATGGCTGGAAAACCATTTTACAAGCTAACAATTGCCAAAAAAGGGCAGGAGCAGCTATCTAATATCAGACAAAATAGACTTTAAATGCAAATCTATTGTAAGCGACAAAGATGGACACTACATATTAGTAAAAGGAGTAATCTCTTAAGAAGAGAGAACAATCATCAACATTTACGCACCTAATCGGGGTGCCTCAAAATACGTGTGTCAAACTCTGGAAAAATTAAGAGGAGAAATAAATGTCTCTACAATTATAGCAGGGGACTTCAACACACCACTAACATCATTAGACAGAACATCTAGACAGAGAATCAATAAAGAAACTAAGGCACTCAACAATACATTACAAGCCCTGGACTTAATAGGCATACAGAACACTACACCCAAATACAGCAGGATTTACATTCTTCTCGAGTGCACATGGAACATACTCCAAAATAGACCACATGCTAGGCCACAGAACAACTTTCAATGAATTCAGAAAGATTGAGATTATACAAAGTAATTTCTCTGACCACAACGGAATGAAGTTGGAAATCACTAAGGGCCAGAGAAACAGGTTAGGCACAAGGATATGGAAGTTAAACAACACACTCTTAGACAAACAGTGGGTCAAAAAGGAAATCTCAAAAGAAATCAGTAACTACCTTGAAACTAATGAAAACAACAACACAACATATCAAAACCTATGGGATGGAGCAAAAGCAGTACTGAGAGGGAAGTTCATAGCCATAAATACATATATTAATAAAGAAGAAAGAACTAAAATTGAAGACCTAACAGCACACTTGGAGGAATTGGAAAAACAACAACAAACTAAACCTAAAGGAAGTAGAAAGAAGGAAATAACAAAGATTAGAGCAGACCTAAATGAAATAGAGAATAAGAAAGCACTGGAAACAATAAACAAAACCAAAAGCTGGTTCTTCGAGAATATCAATAAAATTGACAAACCCTTAGCCAGACTAACAAAGAAAAAGAGAAAATAGATGCAAATACATAAAATAAGGAATGAGCAAGGGGATATCACTACTGACCCCACAGAAATAAAGAGTATCATAAGAGGATACTTTGAAAAATCATATGCCAACAAGAATGATAATTTAGAGGAAATGGACAAGTTTCTAGAAACCCACAAACAGCCTACATTGATGAAAGAAGAAATAGATGAACTCAACAGTCCAATTACAAGTAAAGAGATAGACTCAGTCATCAAAAACTTCCCAACTAAGAAGAGTCCAGGACCAGATGGCTTCACAGCTGAATTCTACCAAACATTCCGGAAAGAGCTAACACCAATTCTACTTAAGCTCTTCCAAAAAATAGAAGTAGAAGGAATATTGCCTAACTCATTCTATGATGCCAACATTACCCTAATATCAAAACCAAATAAAGATACCACAAGAAAGGAAAATTACAGACCAATTTCTCTAATGGACCTAGATGCTAAAATCCTCAACAAAATAATTGCTAATCACATTCAACAACATATCAAAAGGATTATACGCCATGACCAAGTGGGTTTCATCCCAGGTATGCAAGGATGGTTCAATATAAGAAAATCAATCAATGTAATACACCACATAAACAGATTGAAAGAAAAAAATCACATGATCATCTCTATAGATGCAGAAAAAGCATTCAACAAAATACAGCACTCTTTCCTCATAAAAACACTACAAAAGATAGGAATAGATGGAAACTTTCTGAATATGATAAAGGGTATATATGAAATACCCAATGCTAACATCATTTTCAATGGTGAAGTCCTAAAAGCCATCCCTCTGAGATCAGGAACTAGACAAGGATGCCCACTATCACCACTTCTATTTAACATTGTCTTAGAAGTACTTGTGCGAGCACTGAGACAAGAAAAGGACATAAAAGGCATCCAGATTGGAAAAGAAGAAGTAAAAATTTCATTATTTGTAGATGACATGATCATAGGATCTATACATAGAAAGCACTGAGAAATCTACAACAAGGCTTCTAGAACTTATAAAGGAGTTCAGTAATGTTGCGGGCTATAAGATCAATGCTCAAAAATCAGTAGCATTTCTGTACACCAATAACAAGCAAACTGAGGAGGAAATCAGGAAAAAAAATAACATTTACTATAGTAACTAAAAGAATCAATTACCTAGGAATAAATTTAACTAAAGATGTAAAGGACTTATATACAGAAAACTACACAACACTGTTAAAAGAAATCAAAAACTTAAATAAATGGAAAAATATTCCCTGTTCATGGATAGTAAGACTAAACATCATCAAGACGTCTATCCTACCCAAACTAATATACAGATTTAATGCAATCACAATAAAAGTCAACACTATTTTTTAAGGAACTGGAAAAACTAACCACAAAATATATTTGGAGAGGCAAGAGGCCCTGAATTGCCAAAGACATATTGAAAAAGAAAAATGAAGTTGGAGGTATCACACTATCTGACTTTAAAACATACTACAAAGCTACAGTGATCAAAACTGCATGTGGTCTACAGTGTGAACTGTGGTCTATGGTTGGTGGCAAGGCTCCAGGATGTGTAAGTTCATTGAGGGTGGTGGGCCACACTGTGGGAGATGTTTGTGTGGGAAGTGGTGGGAGGTGTGGGAGGTGGGTAACATGGGAATCCCAGTGGGTTCCGTGTAATATTTTGGGTAATCTAAGCACCTCTTAAAATATATGTATATATATATATATAAATAACATTTTTGTAAGCAAATACACATATATGCATATATATTTATATATCATTTTGCAAATGTTTATATGTATTGTGAGAATTTTGATTTTTACCCATAATAAAAAAAAATAGAGAAAAAACAAAACAAAACAAAACAAAAACTGCATGGTATTCGCACAAGGATAGAACTACTGACCAATGGAACCGAATTGAGAGTTCCAATATAGATCCTCGCATATACAGTTATCTGATATTTGACAAGACCACGAAGCCCACTCAGTTGGGAGAGAATGGCCTCTTTAACAAGTGGTGCTTAGAGAACTGGATATCCATATCCAAAAGAATGAGAGAAGAATACCATCTCACACCTTATACAAAAATCAATTCAAGATGGATCAAAGATCTAAATATAAGAGCCAAAACCATAAAGACCTTGGAAGATAATGTAGGGAAGCATCTACAGGACCTTGTAATAGGAAATGGTTTCATGAACTTCACAGCCAAAGCACGAGCAGCAAGAGAAAAAATAGATAAATGGGATCTCCTCAAAATTAAAAACTTCTGCACCTCAAAGGATGTTATTAAGAAAATAAAAAGGCAATCTAACCAATGGGAGAAAATATTTGGCAACCATTTATCTGATAGGAGCCTAATATTCTGCATATATAAAGAAATCCTTCACCTCGAAAATAAAAAGACAAATAACCTGTTTAAAAAATGGGCAAGTGACCTGAAAAGACACTTCTCCAAGGAAGAATTACAAATGGCTAAAAAGCACATGAAAAAATGCTCAACATCGCTTGCTATCAGGGAAATGCAAATCAAAACTACAATGAGATACCATCTTACACCCATCAGAATGGCAGCTATTAAAAAAACAAGAGACACTAAATGTTGGAGAGGATGAGGAGGAATAGGAACCCTCATGCACTGCTGGTGGGACTGTGGTGTGGTCCAGGCACTGTGCAGGACAGTTTGGTGGTTCCTCAGAAAACTAACAATAGATCTTCTGTATGATCCAGCAATTCCACTGCTGGGTATATACTCAGAAGAACTGAAAGCAAAGACATAAACAGATATATGCACACCAATGTTCATAGCAGCATTGTTCACCATTGCCAAAAGTTGGAATCAGCCCCAGTGCCCATCCACAGATGAACGGATAAGCAAAATGTGGTACATACATTCAATGGAATATTACTCAGCTGTAAGAAGGAATAAAGTGCTAACACATGTAATAACGTGGATGAATCTTGAAGACCTTATGTTGAGTGAAGAAAGCCAGGCACGGAAGGATGAACAGTATATGACCTCACTGATTTGAACTGAGGAAAGTGAGCAGTCTCTGAGAGCCATTGTCTGAAAGATAGGTTAACAAGGGAGAGTAAGAGAAGAGCAGACTTTGAGCCATCACCCATATGGACATAATCTATGGTAAAGGGATAGATTATAGTTGCATATTGAAGGATAGGACAGATGGGTAGTGATATTACTGGGTTTGGTGGTGCAGCGTTGACAGGTGTGAAGATTAGGAATGGCAGGTTCAAATACCCAGGGCATGTAACTATGAATCTTGACATTCTATGAGTCAAGAGAGGGTAGTGTCATATGCCCCAAGGGGGTGGGGAGGAAGGAACAGTTAAGATCTAATGGAGTATTTAGTGGTCATGGGAAAGGTTTTTCATTACCTTACAGTAATGGACACAGGACATTGTAAATATCATAAAAACTTATTAAACTGTATTGTCTAAATTGTAAACTATACTGTAAATCATTGACAATGCTTGGTTGCTATATTTTGCTATCTGTATAACAGTTATAACAATGCTAACATTCAAAAAAAGGGGGGGTTAATATGGGGTGGGGAGGGTGGTTTGGTATCTGGGAGTCTCTGGTACTCCGTGTGTGACCTTGTGGTGACCTAAAACTTCTTTGAAAATTAAATGAAAATTTGGGAGACAATGGGGATTGAGAGGGGGAAGGTGTCACGGCACACCGGACATCCGATAACACAGTGATAAAAGGAAAAAAAGAATATATATATATATATTTAAAAGGCATTTCTTTTGCTTTTTTCCCCATTTTTTTGAATGTCCCAATCCACTAATTATATTTTGTTTTGTTTTGTTTTTTGTTTGTTTGTTTGTTTTCCTGAGTTTCCTTATGTTTGTCTCTTGCATGTAAGCTTATCATTGTTGTTTCTTTTTCCTATTAAGTGTATTTGATTATTTTATGGACTACATGTTCATGGAAGATTTGGATCACAGAAGGGTTACAATGGGTACTGCAGGGGATTATTGGTGGGGGGTGTCTGGGAGGGGGGATTCATGGGAGTTAGTTCATCCAAATATACATGAAAGATATACAAAATTGTTCAAAAGATCAAAAGATGGAGCATCGTCCCGGTGGGTGGACAATCACACAATAAACTAGGGAATCTGAATTCCTAGCCTCGAGAACTCTGCCACATTCTGTAAGGGAGCAGCAACAGTCCTCTGCAGAGACAGTGTCTGTCAAAAGAGGATGAACCACTGATGAGTTCTTTTTATTGATGACTACCCTTATGAGTCTTTGCTCTTGTAACTGAAACTTAGCGTACTGTTATGGGGTGCCTAAGGGTTGCCACCTGAGATCCTCCTTGTTGCTCAAATGTGGCCTCTCTCTAAGCCAAACTCAGCATATGAATGCATTACCTTCCCCCCAACGTGGGACATGACTACTGGGGATAAGCCTCCCTGGCAACGAGGGATTAATACTAAGTGCCAACTGGCCAACACAACTGGAAAAGGACCTTGAATAAAAGGGGGAAAAGGTAAAGACAAATGAATTCAAGTGGTTAAGAGACTTCAAAGAGAGTCAGGAGGTCATCCCAGAGGTAACGCTTATGCACACCTCAGTAGGAACTCATAGAACATCAAAGTCATATCACCCCACACAGAGGGGCTCCTGAGAGCTCTGGAGACACCCAGGTCCTATATAAGGGGGGATAGCCCCAGAGACTGAGGCCTTATCAGTGGTCTCTATTTTGGAATCTGTGCTCCTGAGAGTGACAGAAGTGGACTCAAATAAGTCCTCCCTGCACATGGTTCATCAGTCCCTTCTATTCAAACCCATATGTGATGCTGGAGTTTTTAGGTATGCTTCCAGAGACTGGAACCTCTGGCCTACCTATGTGCCAGGTGTGCGTGGAATCTCGGTGGAGCTGCAACTCCTACCCTACAGCTCAATGGACTCATCCAAGTCACCTGGCAAGGAGACAACGATGGGCAATGGCCATCCCAGGGAATGGAGAGGGCCTGCATCTGCAGGCAGGATCATCCCACCCACCATATCCATGGGATATAAGCCCTCTCTCTCTTGGAGGTAGAGTGGACATCACCATCCCACTCCCCTCAGGATTGGGGGAAGAACTATGGACTAGAGTGGACTTGATGGTATTCTGTTGTACACATATGGTGATTCTAGCAATGGAAGAAATTATAACAGTGAGGTGGAGCCAGTGGCCACTGGACACTTTCAGGGCAGGGAGGGGATGTGCAATTGAAATACAGGGGATTTTTCGGGATTTGGAGGTTGTCCTGAATGTCGTTGTGGCAACGGATATAGGCCATTTTAAATCAGCACACACCATTCAGAACTGTGTGGGAGAGAGTGTGGTCTACGATGTGAACTGTGGTCTATGGTTGATGGCAAGGCTCCAGGATGTGTAAGTCCATTGAGGGTGACGGGCCACACTTGTGGGAGATATTTGTGTGGGATGTGGTGGGAGGTGTGGGAGGTGGGGAACATGGGAATCCCGGTAGGTTCCGTGTAATATTTTAGGTAATCTAAGCACCTCTTAAAAAAATATATATATATAACATTTTTGTAAGCAAATGCACATATATGCACACATATTTATATATCATTTTACAAATATTGGTATGCATTGTGAAAATTTTGCTTTTTACCCACAATAAAAAATAAATAAATAAAAAATATATATATAGTCAAAAGAGCAGAGTTGAATTTCTTGAAGACAGAATTAGTAATTTCAAAGACAGATAATCTAAACTCTAAAAGACAGGCTAACAGAAAGAGAAGAGAATACCAAAAAATGGAACATAGACTCAGGAAACTGAATGACAACGTGAAATACACAATTTGCATTACCAGAGATCCAGATTGAGAAGAGAATGGAAAAAGGGCAGAGCAAATATTTGAGCAAATAATGATGGTAAACCTCCCAAACCTTTTCAATTACATAAATATGAATATTCAAGAAGGATAACACATCCCCAAAAGATTAAATCTGAATAGACCTACACCGAGACACCTAATATTCACAATGACAAATATCACAGATAAAGGGAGGATTCTAAAAGTAGCAAAAGAAAAGAAAAGCAACACATATGCGGTAAACTCGATAAGTTTAAGTGCTCACCTCTCATCAGAAACAAGGGATGAGAGAAGAAAGTGATATGATGTATTTAAGATACTGAAAGAGAAAAACTGCCAGCCAAAAATTCTGTATTAGATAAAACTGTCCTTCAAAAATGAGGATGAGTTCAAATTCTTCACAGGCAAACAAAAGCTGGTAGAATATATTACCAAAAGAATAGAATTACAAGAGATACTACAAGAGATACTACAAGAGTGCTGCAGCCTTAAAGGAGAAAACAGGGGTGAGAGAGTTGGAGAAAGTGTAGGAATTAAGATTATTAGGAAGAGTAAAACGAAAGACAATAGTAAGATATGAAAACAGAGAGCTGAAGGACAAAATGGATAAAGTAAGTAAAGCCTTTACAAAATAACATTGAATGTTTGTGGCTGGAACTCCTTAAGCAAAAGACATATACTGATAGAATGGATGAAAATATATAAGCCATCTAAATATTGCTTACAGGAGACCTACCTCAGACATAAGGACACACCCAGGGTAAAAGTGAAAGGTTGGAAAAATATTTTCCATGCAAATAGTAACCGAAAAAGAGCTGGAGTCATGATTATTATTAGGCAAAATAGATTTCAAAAGCAAAACTGTATAAGGGATGAAGAAGGTCATTATATATTAATAAAAGTAGCAATTCATAAATAAATAAATAACTACACTAAATATTTATGCACCTATCTTGAGTGCACCAAGATGTGTGAAGGACACACTGGCAAAGCTGAAGGGAGAAATAGATGTGTCCACAATTATTTGCCCCTTTGGATCAAGGTCTTTTCCAAATGCATCACTAGTTAGAGCTTGGTAATAATCCCCCAGTGCCAAGGAGTCCCATGGCTGGGAGTCATTTCCCACATATCACCCTCACTTTTTGGACGACAGTTTTGCTCGATAATGAATTCTTGCCTGGCCATTTTTCTCTTTCAGTTCCTTTAACATATCATACCACTGCCTTTACCTCCATGGTTGCTGATGAGAAATTGGCAGTTGCTCTTCTTATTGAGCTTCCTTTGTATGTGATGAATTGCTTTTCTCTTGCTGCTTTTAGAATTCTCTTTTTATTTTCGCATTTGGCATTCTGAGTAAGAAGTGTCTCAGAGTATTTGGAATTTTTCTGTCTGGGGTTCATTGTCTCTGATATTGATATTTATGTCTTTCATAAGAGTTGGGAAATTTTTGGTAATTATTTCCTCAAATATTCCTTCTGCTCCTTTGCCTTTCTCTTCTCCTTCTGGGACACCCATAATGCGAATGTTTTTGTGTTTTGCACTGTCATTCAATTCCTTGAGATGCACTTTGTTTTCCATTCTTTTCTCTTTCTGTTTTTTCTTTTCAATTCAGACACTCTGTCTTCCAATTCACTTATTCAATCTCAGCCAATTCAAATCTGCTGTTATATGCCTTTAATGTATTTTTAATTTCATCCATTGTATCTTTCATTCCCATAAGATCTGTTATTTTTCTTTGCAAGCTTTCATTCTTCTTTATGCTCACTCAGTGTCTTTTTAATATCCTTTATCACTTTAGTCATATTTTCCTTAACCTCTTTGTTTGATTTAGGAGATTTGTGTGATCATTGATTAGTTGTTTTAAATCCTGTGTCTTATAAGGAATTTGAATTTGCTCCTTTGGCTGGACCATATCTTTGTTTTTCTTAGTATGATGTAATTTTTTGCTTATGTATAGGGATATGATTACATTAGGTGAGTTTACTCTGGTGGTCAATTTCTCTCTCTTCACTAGTATCTTTTTTCAAATGAATCATCTTTGATTTTTGGTTCAACTTCTTCTAAAACTTTAAAATCCCCCTGTTTAAGTTATCAGAACAGTGCCTGGGACCCTCTAACGGGACAGAGACCAGATCCAAGGAGAACTAAGGATAGGGACAAAAGAGACTCCAAGTCTTTTTTCCTTCACTTTTCCAGTCTGCCAGCAGATGACTCTATTTGGAGACCCTTTCCACAGGAAGTGATTCTTTCAACCTCTGCTGACTTGAGTTTCTGAGTCAGTTATAGCCACCATTCAAAGCAAGGCCTTGCTGCTTAAACTCACTGAAGAGAAATCATACTCAGCCTTCTGCCACATCCTCTCACTTCCCAGAGAGGAATATGTCTCTTCCACTCTCATTTGGTCGTTGTCATTCACTATTTTTAACAAAGTTGTATGACTTGAGAATGGGGGATGGGTGCTGCTCCCCACTGCAAGGACCAATAACTCACAGTTTTCTTTATGGTCTGTTTGTTTCTCTGTCCCCACCCCCTCATGGACTACGTATACCTCACTGTCTTGTTCTTCAGGTCCCCAAAGCAGTTCCTTCATACAATTTCTGCCCCTCCACTGCTATTTTTGCAAAAGAGCTGAGACCTGCCTAATTACTCTGACACCATCTTCCTGGAACCCTACATTGGTTTTTATAGCATGTAATCATTTGTGTCTAAAAATGAATTAGAATAGTGCTCTAAGGATTATGATTATAGCCTAGTTTTCTCAACTATTTGTACCCCATTTTATGACTTAGTACTCTTAAATATAAATGTCACAGAAAGTAAGTTGTAGCTCTGCCTAAATGGATGATTTGTTTATTAAAATATTCCCCTTAAGTTACATTTGTGAGTTGTGGTTCAAGATTATTACAAAAATAACTTGAATAAATTAATTGTTGAGTAGTTGGAGCAATTATAATTTATCAGAGTTTGATGTTCTTTGAATGCAGTATCTGAAGGCAAAAACACTGTGTCTCTAAATCCAGCACACATTTTAAGTCAAATAAATGTTTTTTTATAAGTAAAATTGAACTTAGGAAATAAGCTTATTAAATCTTTCAGAAAGTTGTGTTCTGAGCTCTTCCCAGTTAGATTTTGTGACCATGTATGAAGAATCAGTAAAAGCTTTGATGTAGAAATATTCCTATTTAAAAACATTTAAAATTAATTGAAAATTTGATACTTTAATAATTTTGAATTTAAGGTAGTTATTAGTATAATTAGTGTTTGGAAAGGGAAATTGGAGCATAACTTTTAAGCAGCTTATATAAGGTCATATTTATATTTTATGTTTAAATCTGTACCAAGTTCAATATTAATAATCTTGGGACATTGGAAACACAAGTTTAAATAGAATCCACCAATATTTTCAGACTTGAAAATTAGTTTGGATTAAAGTGAACTGTTTTGTATTGCTCATTAGTTTTAAATTTAAGTTTCCTTATATTAATATTTAAAAAATAGTAGGGAATAGAGTAAAATTTACCAAATTATACAAACAAAAATTGATGCCTCTCTGATAATTTTAATATTCATATTTTAGACTTTAAATAAAATAATAAACTGAAAATGAGAAGAAATTGGTTGTGATACCTGAAACACAGTTGAACTTTGTCAGTCAACTCCTTCTTTACCATTTCCTATGTCCTTCTATGAAACTTTGAGCACAAAATAAGAAAAGATTTTCCCAGATGGAGGTGTTCAAATCTTTGGTAAAGTGTATATAATTTAAATAGTACCATAAAATATGAAAATGATTACTTTAATTATTGTTTAAATTTTGAGTAGAATACCTAATATAGAGTTCTGTAATATAATATTGAATTCATGAAAGAAAAATGTTTGCATTCCATATTTCTTGAAATAAGCTTTCATACAGAATAAATAGAATAAAATATAAAACTTGAAAGGCTGCTTACAATATAAATGACCAGGGACTGAATAAAATAGCCTTATGCACATAGCAGATGCAATATCCTCCTTGGAGGGAGATTGGAAGTACTTATAGAAAGGCTAAAACCACACACAAGTAATTTGACTCAATACATATTCATTCGATGAGGTTGACCTAAAATATTATCTAAAATTTCTTGTCAAATTATTCATGAAATATGGATATCCATATATTTTTGGATGGAAATTCAATTTTGGAAGTTATCAACAAAATAGCCAATCTTATTAAAAGGCAGAAAGGTTAAGACATGGAAAAATAAAGTGTTAGTGCTACAACAATTGATGATTTCATGATTATAAACTTATGCTTTTGATTGATTTCTTTTAATCTCTCTTAGATTTTAATTCAAATAGTAATTAAAAAGAGAAACTGAAACAGTCCTCCTGGACTGTGCTCCTAATGTAATTACCTACTAGACTAAATTCACACTGAAGTTAACAAGCTGAAAATGAAATTTTTCCTTCATGAAGGTTAATGTTGTAAACATGAAAGGAAAGGCCAAATTGGAAAATATATCTGAAAATAATTTCAAATCAATTTAATGGAATGTGTAGAAACTGGGCAACATGTTATTTTTTAAAATGAAACCAAATGCCTCTCAAATGACCTAAATTTTCAAGACCAATTAATTACCTAGGGAAAAATAATCATTCAAGAAGTTCAAAGTATTATGATAAAACTATTTCGCAAAGGATTTCTAATTAAATTCTGTTAAAATAGGAAGAAAAAAGAGGTAGCCCAGCTGGAGATGGATAATTATAACTCACATTATATAGTACATATTGTATGCTAGTCAGTATTCTAAGCACATTATATTTAAAAGTCAAAACAATAATATATGTAGCCATTTACCATTCTCATTTTAATGATAATATAGTGAAGGCACAGCGAGGACAGGTAACTTGCCACAGACCTCATAATTGCTAAGTAAGTGAGCCAAGGAGTATGGCTCCAGAGTACACACTTGTATGTTGCTTCTAATAAACAGAAAGAAACTGAGCAATGTTACCAGTGATAGCAACCTTTATAACTGTGAATTGATGAATGAGTAAACTAAAGCAAACTAGCATAGTTCTGCATTGCAAGTGGATCATAGACTCAGCCTTACACTTTTAACAGTGCATTTTATGATAATAGAAACTGCTGCCCATCGGTTCTCTCAAACTAGGTCAAACAAGAACTGAGTTTTTAAGATAAGTTGCATCTGTGGGGTTTGAAGAAGTTTTATTTTTAACTTTATTGTCTATTCAATCTGCTCCAGACACAAATCAAACAGAAGCCAAAGCTCCAGAGGAAAAGGGAAAGAAAGAAAAAGAAATAACATTTTAAATGCTTACTATGTGACAAATTGATCTTAAAAACATCAACATTTAGTATCTTTCACATTAAATTTTGACTAGAAATGTGGTACTTCTGCTGAAAATTTATCTAGGAGACCAGTCTTTTTTATTGATCAAATACACAACTGAAAGGATTAGTGGCTACAATGATATGAATTCATTCAGTAGATATTGAGTGGTAAATACTCTGGTAGTTCTCTTACCTCATGGCACTCATGGTTTAATGGTGAAGTTATAATGGTGAAATTAATAAATATGAATTTAAAAATAGGAAAGCCCTATGGATGGTAGATACAGCACATGTTCTCTTAGGACATATAGTAAGGTGATTTCACCTACTTAGAGAAAGCAGGGAAGGTGTCCCTGAGCATTATCTTGAAATATATATATATTTCAAGATAATATAATATATATATATTTCAAGATAATATTATATATATATATATATTTTTTTTTTTTTCTTGAGCATTATCTAGAAATATGAAGGAAAGGGTGTTCATTTACAGGTGAGAGTATGTTAAATGTCCTGGGGCTAAGTAGAGGTGATGGGGATGTGAAAGACAGTCCCTCTATCTTAGTTTGCTAGTGCTGCCTTAATAAAAGAACTGACACTTGCCTGCTTCCATTGGCCTGGGTGTGTGTCCTTTCTCATGAGAAAGAAATAAATTACTGCTGCCGCTAGTCCAAAAGGAAAAAAAAAAAAAATCCACTCTGGGTAGCTTAAAATGGAAATGTATTGTTTCACAGTTCTGGAGGCTAAAGGTCTAAAATCAAAGTGATAGCAGGACTACGCTTCGTCTGAATTCTGCTGGGCTCTGGAGGTAGCTTGCTGGCAATCAATCCATTGGCAGTCTTTGGCACAACTCAATCTCTGCTTCCTTCGCATGGCCATCTTCTTTTATCTGGCAATATAAGGACACCAGCCATTTCAGTCTAGCCTTATCTTAACTAATAATATCTTCAAAGGCCCTATTTTCAAATAGGATCACAGCTACATGACTGGACAAAGAACTTGAATATATCTTTTTTTTTTGGGGGGGGGCTGTAATTCAATCAACAATATCTCTGATCCAAGCATGGAAAGCAAGATAAGATACGAGATAGGTAGGTAAATCCAGCCATGCAGACTCTAGACTTCTTTGTGAGTTTATTTATTTTGTGGAAGAAATAGGAAGTCATTTCAGTGAGTTCAATAAGGTAATGATGGAGGAAAAATGTTTTGCTTTTGGATTTTGAATAGATTACTCTGATTTTACATGGGAAACAAAAGGAAAGGCTAAAATGATAGATGTAGATAAAACTTTAGAAGTTTATGGTGCAGAAACAGAGAGAGAGAGAAAGATATGTAGAGAGATTGGTATGACATCACAATGTAAACTTGATTAGACTGGATGATTGATGGGTTGTGTTTGGGGTTGAGAGAAGGAGAAATGATAAGAAAAACTTCTAGGGTCTGGTTCATGTGACTGGATGGATATATCAATGTACCCTGAGATACGGGACAGTGGAATAAGACAGAATTATCTTTGTTTTTAACTGAAGATTGTGGGTTTATTTTGAATATGCTAAAATTTTTTGATGACTATTTTGAATCATCTGTGAGCAGATAAGTAAGCAGTTGGATATAAATCTGATTATATATATTTTCATGTCTCCTGTTTTATTAGTTAGCCAAAGGAGTGCTGATGCAAAGTACCGGAACTCTGATGGCTTTTATTTATTTGGGATAGAAGCTTACAGTCACAAGGCCCTAAAGAGTCCAACTCAAGGTACTGTAAGAGGTACTTTCTCACCCAAAGTCATTGGCCATGTGTTGGAGCAAGAGGGCGTGCAATGTCAGTCAGGATTCAGCATTCCTTCTTTCTCTTAAGGCTCTGTGGTCCCAGCTTCTTCCTCTCTCAGCTGTAGGCTGGTATAAGTCTTGTCTCTGGACCCAGGGCTTGTTTCTCTCCGGTCTCAGATGCATCTGTAGGCTATTAGGTTCATCTCTCTTCTCGGGGCCTTTGCTGTGTCTACAGAGCTGTTTCTATTCCTCTGTGTTCTTCTCCTGTGTATTTACTTCCTGGGGATCCACCATCAAAACTCAAATTCTCTCCTTTGCCTTGTTTTTCTCAGTGAGTCCCCACCCCACCAAGAGGGGTGGGCACTCAACCCCCTACTGATGTGGCCAAATCAAAACCCTAATATAATTTGATCAAGTAAAAGCAAAGCCTCTGAATTTAATGCAATCTACAAATACCAGTTTGCAAAAACAATCCAATATCTATTTTTGGAATTCATAAGCAATACCAAACTGCCACACCTATTTATGGCTGAGAAATTGAAGTTGTGTGCACAGATGGGATTACTGGGAAATGGTAAGGAAGGCAGAAAAAACAGCTATGGTATATGCCTCAAGGAAAGCTAGTAGTTAGTTTGGTTAAAATAAACCATCAAGTGATACTGAAAATTTATAACAAGGGATGTAGTAAAAAAACTAAACACTATTTTACAGAAGCTAAAAAGACAGTGTTTCAAACAGGAGATATTAAAAACATTATATGATTCATGTATCAGTATATAAGGCTGAGAAAAAAATATGACTGCAACATGTCTATTGCATGTAACATCAGGGAAAACATATGGATACTAATAGCTACTTGGGATAATTGATGATGAATTAGAACTGAGAATTCCAAAAAAATGGAAATGAAGACATGGAGAAATTTTCATGAGTTTGCTTTTGATAAAGAGGAAAAGAATCAGGCAATAGTTGAAGGTGATATAAGGTTGAGGGAGGGTTTCTTGAAATTGGGGAAATATATGTGAAAAATCCAATAGGTTCATCCTTGTCACATTGGTAGAATAGAGTGCCTAAAAACATATTTGCTTTAAAAAGTTAAATGTGTATTTTTATATATCAAACAGATGTGATATGTTTTTAAAATAAAACAAAAAAAAATGTACTGTAAGCTTGTAAGAAAGGAAGGAAACCCTCAGAAGGAAAAGCAGGATTTCCCAGAACAGCTCCAGCAGGGCCAGTAGTAAGGCTTAACAGTGAAGTTGGCACAATGGGAAAGATACCCTGCTAATGGCAATGTAAATTGTTACAACCATTCTGCAAATAGTGGCTTATTCAATAAAGTTGATGATGCAAAGACTTCATAATCCAGAATTTTCACCCCCGGGAATATACAGTAGGAGACATATATGAGAATGTTCTCAACAGCATCAATTGAAATAGCAAACAAAATAGAAACAAGCAAAACACCTGGAACCAACTTGCATAGATAAATAATATTTAATTTATAATTTAATTATAAATATATGTAAAACATATATATTTAATAGCACACAGCAACGAAAACAAATTATGTTTAAATTAATAATGGTGAATCTAACAAATGTATTGTTAAACAAAAAGAATCAAACAATATATTTTATATAAATGATAAAACATACATTTATTTTTGATATATTCTTTTCTGGGAAAAAAATGAAACTTTTCTTTATGAAAGTGTTTAAATGTTGCCTATTGATAACCTACAATTGAGATAGTATTAGAGAAATCCCTACTACACTGAATAAAATAGTTGTGCCGTAAGAACTCCAATGTCACTTTGATTTCTATAGGATTATGTATATGTAGAGATGATTATACTTGAATTTCTCTTACTTTGCATCTAAAATGGTTGTGATTTTATTTTGGGGAAATCTAATCAAATGACATCACATCTTTGCTTTGTGTGATAGTGTGGAACAATGTACCCCAGAAATAGGTGTTCTGAACAAACCATTCCTGTGGTTGTGAACCCATTATAAATAGGAACTTTGATAAAGTTACTTCAATTAAGATGTGGTCCAATGCAATCACTATGGGTTTTAATCCTCTTACTGGAATCTTTTATAAGCAGAATGAAATTCAGACAAATAGAGAAAAAGCCAAGGGAAGCAAGAAGCTGAAGGTCAACGGAACCCAAAGAAAAGGGAGAGGTCAGGAAAAGTCACCATGTGCATTGTTATGTGGCAGAGGAACCAAGGACCAAGGATCACTGGCAGCCAGTTCCAGAACTCCAGTCATCAGGAAGGAAGCTTTGCCTTGACGATGCATTGATTTGGACTTCTCCTAGCCTCAAATCTATGAGCCAATAAATTTCCATTGTTAAGCCAACCCATTACGTGGCATTTGCTTTAGGAACAGAGAAACTGAAATAATTTTTATACTTCACTACCAAAAATGGAAAACAAATATTTTGACCTGAGATTAATCACACACAGACATACACACACACTAACATACACGTATACTTTCAATTACAGGAAGATGGAAGGTTTTAATATATTTTATTTTGAACAAATTATCTTCTAGTTTCTTTCCTTGTATTAGAAACATAGCAACTCAAAAATACTTACACTCCTCTCTTGGATAAGATCCAAGCTTATGTTTAGAAGCAGAAAGCAGTAAATAATTTTTAAAATGAAGTATTTTAAAAGAAACAAAGTAATTATCAACCTGCTGAATAAGGAAACAATTCTTATTATCCCGGACCACAAAGGTCTTTAAAAACAATGAATAACAAGCCTAATTGCCAATGAAGTCATTAGAAAACACATTGAGATGTTTACTCAGGCTTACTTAAAAACAAAATACAATAATGTTTAGATTTATTTCTAATGAAAGATTCCAGCTTATACACAATACGATTTTCAGTCCCAAATACTTTATGCTCTCTTTGCACTTTAATTGTGACACTGATAGCTTATGTTTCCAAAGTCTAAACTCGAAGCCAGTTTTTGACACGATTGCATATTTCCAAAGGAGAAATTTAGAACACTGTAAACAAATGCCCTCTTTCAATTAGTGGCTGAGAAATTTTTCCTGCCCTGATGACCTGGGTGAAATAAGAATTGAAATAATAATAACAATTATTATTATGTTTCTACTGCTAATATTTTTAAAATAAAATTTTATTGAAGTATATAATTTATACATGCATATACAAACAGTAAGTGTATGATAAAAGTTGTAACCTTAAAAAACAAATATGCATATCATCATACAGGGCTACCATACATGATCCCACTACCAACACCTTGCATTGTTGTGAAACTTTTGCTAAAAACTATGAAAAATCATCATCAAAGTATTAATACTAACTATAGCCATATAGTATGGTATATTTTCCCCCACCCCAGCTGATTATTAACACCTTGTTCTAATGTTATATATTTGTTATAGTTCATGGAGAGAACATTCTCATATTTATTCTTTTAACCACAGTCCATCTTCCACCACAGGATTCTCTGTGTTATATAGCCCCATGCCTTGTACAATCCATTGAAAGTGTACACTCAGTGGCTCTCATTTTCATCACAGAGTTGTGCTGTCATCATCTTAGTCAATTTTAGAAGGTTTTCATTCCTCCAGAAGAAAACATCCCATACCTCTTTATACACTCCTATAATTGTCTCTTAGAATTTATATATCTTCTTGTCATTGCTGCAAAAATATTATAATATTAATGCTATCATCCATAAGTTTTACACTATTGCTAATATTTATTGAACTTTTTCCTCATGATTGTAATTGTGCTGAATGTTTTACATTGACTAACTCTTTCCACTAATTGATAATTATTGTTGTCTTCCCAAATTTTCAATTGAGTAAACTGAGGTTAAGAAGGATTAATTTGACTTGGCAAGTCTACATGGTTACTATGAGGTAAAGGTGAGACAGTAATATAGTTCTCTAACTTTAGTATGCACACTCTTTACCATGCTGTCCATTCATGTCATTCAGATCTCTCTTTCAATATCTCTGAGTCTTCCTCAACAGCATGACTTTGCTTTGCATTCTTCACAGCACTAATCACTACCTGTAATCACCTTGTTTACTTACTAAGTTGTTTATTTTCCATCTTCTCTTCTCTGTGACTGACAAGACTTGACTATGAGGTTCAGCACTGTGCACATATTGCAAAGACAATATTTGGAGTCCATAGTATGTACTCTGTAAGTACTTGTTGAACAAATGAATGAGCCATTTGATTCCTATTCTTCCCAGATAGCATTTATTAGCTTCAGATTCCATACACCAAACTGCCTATATATTTATATCTAATGATTTCACGGTTATCTTCAATGCAATATGTCTAAACGTGAACTCATTTCTATCACCTCAGTAGATAGGACAATTATCCTTTTCTTTCTAGAGTCTTAAACAAAAGTCAGTATTTATTTACCTTTTTCTTTTATTCTCTTTTATTTTGTATACCCCTTAAAATAATGGATTTATATAGATTCAGCCTTCTGACTATCTCTTGGTTCTTCCTATATTCCTCAATTCACAGCAATATCTATAGCTTAGATTGTCCTTGTCTCTCACTTAAACTTCACCAACAGTTTTCCAATGTTATTGCCTGAAAGGGTAACCTTTCTGTAATCTGTTCTCTACACTGTAGACAGAAAAGTGTTATATAGCAAAACAAGCATGGAATTACTGTACCTACAACAGTTTGTTAGGTTTGCATTGTCCTTGGAAAGAAATCAAGATTATTTTAATATAGCTCATGAAATTTTTCAAGATCTAAATTGTTTTTCTCTATCCTCTAGCCATCTTCTTGCTATCTTAATATTTCAAAGCAATATAAAGTAATAGATGAAAGCACAGATTTGTGATTCAACCTCCCTAGGTTCAAAAAGAAGTCTCCTCCATTTCTTACCTATGGGAAATTAGACAAATTACTTAATATCTTTGAATACCAACTTCCTGATTATAACATGGGGAATGAAATAATAGTTGTACTTAACTCCATAGGGGCGATGTGAGTATTAAGTGAGTAAATAATTCAAAGAACAGGAAAAAGAATAAGGCTTTGCAGATATCAGCTCTTTCTATCTATTTCTACAGACCCATTTTTAGTTCTCTGATTATGTATTGTTCTCTTGTATCCATGTCGTTTTTCAGTGGTGACCTCTCATGACTAGAATTCTGTCCAAAAGTTTTATTTGATTAGGATATTTTCAATTTATTTTTCCAGTTTCAGTATCAACATTGTCGCTTCTGGAGAGCTTTTGCCTACCTCTCAATAGAAGGTGGGTGTTTTTCTAAACAGGCTCTTATAACCTCCTGTAAGCTACCGTAATTTTTAACACTTGTCATAATATTTTATCACTATTTGTTTCTTGTCTTTATCCCTCCAAGCATGTAAGCTCCCTGAACATTGGGCATGGTGGTATACAAATCTAATACCATTCCTTGAACCAAGAATATACTCAATCAAATATTTTTAAACCTAAAACAAGATACCAAATAAAGTCCAATTGCTAAAATAAAGGATTCTATATAGAAAGAAGCAAGATAATTTGACATTGTCTCTCATGCCTATTGAATGTTATAAAGATATATTGGAGGTAAAAGTGGGACATCATGGATGATGTTAATCACTATTTCCAACTTCATTTCAGTACTCATTTCCAACAAAAGTAATGTTAGAGCAATTTTATGGAAGCATGTAAAGACATTAGGGATGCCTGATTTGGATTTTTCCTGGAAGAATGTATGCCACCCTGATGCTGATTTTGGTTCAGGAAGTAGGATATCCCAATGTTGGTAATATTGTCTAAAATGTCAATATTGTTTGCACAAGTTCTTCCTGAACCTTGATTAGTTCAGAGGAAGCTGCACTGAGCTATGATGTATCTCCTTATGCAATGTGCCACCAAGTTATTCCTGCTCAATTGTTATAAAAGTAAATTTTGAATGTTAAACAAATATATTCTGTAAAATTGTCTGTTTCTATGTGTGGTTCTGTTTGTGCTTATGGGTGTGCATGAGAGCAAGAAAGTGCTTGAGAAAGTACCATCACTTTCTATGATCTCTAGTGCTTAATGATACAAGAAATTTAACATTATACTCCTTTCTGAAACTCAACAAGAAAATGTGTTATGCCATGTGAAATGATTTATCAACCAGAATGTCATCGCTTGACTAATAAAAAGCTATATTGCCAGGTTTTTTGAATTAATATAAAATCCAAAGACCTCATTCTATAATGATCATGTGATAGTATATGATCAATGAATATTCCACTGTTTTCAAGGTAACATTTATTGTTTGCATAGTGAGTATTAAGCTCATACTCTGCGTATTTATTCATGATTGAATTTAGCCTTTACAAAAAACCCTTTGTCATAAATGTTATTATAACCATTTTATTGTTGAATGGAGTGATATGATCCTTTTTAGTTGAATCATCTCTCTGCTCTATCTCTTTCTTTTCTTTAATGAAATAACATGCCATCGTTGACAGCCAATTAAGTGCACCATTCCAAAAATTTGTTAAATTAATATTGGTCCTTTATACTCATCTTATTTTGATTACAGTACTTCATTAATTTAAACATCACATCCACACATGAAACAAAAATTTTCTTTGAATAGATCTATATACAGTGCAGAGCAGTGGGGGGAAAATGGTGCATTTCAAAGTTTCATATAGCCTGGATGGGAAGGTGAATGTTGGGTAAATTATTAAGTATAAAAACACATAATGAAAAATTGAATATATTATATAAGGAAAAATGAAACAAGTTATGAGAGATAATAGGAGCAGGTCTACTATTGATCAAACAGGAATAGCTTTTCTAAGTAATCTTCATTTGTAATATTGAATTTTGCCTGTATTTTTACCTTAATCTCAAGCCCCTTAGGTTTTAATGCTATGAATTATGATTATTTTTCCAGCACCTTCTGATGATTTTTCAAAAGATCAAAATAAGCATTTTGACACTATTTGCATACAAAATTTCTTAATTTAACAGTTTGTATATTCAACAACCTTTGAAGATTTTGTCTTTTGAAATTAAAATATGACATTTATTGTAATATCTTCAAATTCTTCTCTGGGCAAAAGTATGGGTAAAATGTATTGTAATGAAAGAAGTATAAAGCAAAATATGAGAATAAAAAAAGGACTATCTACTGTTTCTCATCTTATTCCTCCTCTATTTTTATAATAATGACTACAATTATAAAAAATAACACCAATGATATTTGCATTTTGTTTAGAATTACATTTAAAGGCAGCAAGTAAAATATAAACATGCAAGGTATCCTCTTCACTCAGTGCCTCTTTTAATATTTTACTTTCCATGGTCTTCTGAATATTGTGCAAATTTAGTTCTGCTTTTGGCAACAAAATTCATTTAACTATAGACTGCCTCCTGAACCCACAAACCATTTTCATTAATGATTTGTAAATAACAATTAGATTAACAGGCAAACACTTAATTACTGTCTCCTTTTTTAAATCAAGCAAGCAATTCTAAAACAAACCGACAAGGCATTTATTTAGGAAGCTATTTACTTTAAATAGTCACTGACAGTTTCCAAGATTTTCTTTTACACTTATGAAATGTACATTAGATATGAAAAGTGAACCATAAATTTGAATAACAATAGGAAAAAAATGGTTTCTCTTTCTTTGCATTCCCAAATTTTAAAAGTTAAGTTGTAGACTGTAGAAGTCTGAGGAAATGATATGAGTCACACATAAAGTCTGACTAAGAAAAGCTACCTTCCCAATTAATTCCAAAATGTAAGAATTACTTCAGAAATAGACTACAACTTGGGGTGAAGTCTTCAAACTTATCCTCTCTGGAAACTGGACTGACAGTTTCTTAAGTCATCTCAATCTCTCAAGGCAAGATTCCCAATATTTAAACCCACAGACACTGTGGCACAAAAACTAGGAATGTCAATAATATATTTAAATACTGTGAGGCTGTCATTTGAGTGATATTGATATCCTTCGACCAGGGATCTTTTTCCTTATAAGCTAGCCTCATGGAATATGATATTCCTCATGGAATAAGATGGATTAGTTATATAATTTGAATGTTTATTAACATCATGTTAAGTATCTGGTTACAAACATTTTACTGATGGAGATAGCAGGACTTGACTGACCATATATGAATTACAGTAAAGCTTGCCCAAACAAACAAATGCAAAAAAGATTTTGCAGACAACTTTTTCAATATTTAGAATATTCTAGCCATGTTGTTGGAGGTCTCCAGATGTTATCTTCTTTTATCAAACAGCATTTTTAGGTGAAATCAATGTATGTTAACATGGCATTACTAAACAAGTGTAGTAGATACTGGCCATTTTTATGGTTGCCTAACATCTTTTGAAAAAACCCCTGCGTTATTTGATCTGCTTCCAAGAAAGAAGTCAGAATTCATTTAGCCCAGCTTCTCTTGCCACTTTGTCTTATGCTTCTCCTATTTAATGGGGCCTATGGGGGAAGCTGATGAGCATGCAGTCTACCTGTGGGAGAGTTATATGTTGGAGGTTTGTAAAGAACAGCAATGGTGGAGCTGCTGGAGTCTACTCCCTCATCTCACAAAATTCAATGGTAGTTTCTTTGGGTGATAAATATTTAAGTGTAGCTGCATATTCATTCTGGGAACATAGAAATCTAGCCTGATTTTTCTCACATCCCTGAAGATTTTGTGAGATGTCTAATATTCTTTAATAAATTATTCTCTGCCTATACCATTATGAGTGAATTCTCTTCTTTGCAACTAAGAATCCAGATGGATACAGCAAAGTTATAGTTTCTATAGCTATTCTTCATTTTCCCAAGATTTCCTTCCATCTAGGTTTGTGTGACTCAGAAATCAGAATATATATGTGTATATATACATTATTATATATATATATATATTTACATACATATATTTTAAAAACATATGCATACTTAACAATCCTCCTACAGACATAAAACAATGATTCACTGTACTCAACGTGTTGTGACATATTTTTAAAAGGCTTCTTTGGAAAATTATTAAGATATGCCAGAAAATTTTCAGTAGTAGCTAGTGCTGCCTAGGAGATTCAATGGTTTTGCTTCACAAACTATTTTGATTACTCATGACTGCTCAGGCTGTTCTTCCACATGTCATGTTTGTGAAATTTTATGTGAATGTGTGTGTGTATACATATATAAGATTATTTCTATTTTGAAGTGTATCTCATTATCTTAGAAAACTATTCCACTTTCAATTTCCTATGTGAAATAAATATGGCTCCTGTTGTATAGGATATTTCTTGTCATCCCAATATAATTTAAAATCCATATGTGCAGAAATTCCATCTAGATATTATGAAATGACATAAGGACAAATATTGTATGATCTCACTGATATGACATAATTAGAATAAGCAAATTCATAGAGTCAGAATCTGTAATATCATTAAAGATTCTAGTTGTGGCAACAAAGTGTCTGATGAGAGGATCCCTGAAAGCTATTACTACAGCAAAACAGCTAACAATAACTTGACTCTACACAGAAGTAACTGTGTAAAAGTGTATATACCATTAAACAGTTACTCATCCTCCATATCACCAGATTCCAACCACATGCTAACCAAGCTTTGCAACACAGGAACAATGCTATCCTGCAAAGTTAAGTATACATAAAGTGAAAAAAAATATTATTTTCAAAATTTTCTAATGTTTTCAATGAAATTGGAAGATCTTTTGAAGTATTTCACTAAAAACTGTAAGAAATCATAGACTCCTGATTTGGGTACATACATATAGGGTGCTCTCTTTTGTAATCTTTCAAATTCATTATTAAAGAATTGAAATGAAAAATTAAGAAAATAATTTAAATTTATGAAAAGAATATGATACAGATGATAATGGAATCAAGTGAAATTGTTTTGATATCAGGAAGCAAAACAACATGGTATCTCATTGTGGTTTTGACTTGTGTTTCTCTTATGGCTAATGATGTTGACCGTCATTTCATGTGTTTTTTGGCCATTTGTATAAATTCTTTGGAGAGATGTCTATTCAAGTATTTTGCTAGTTTTTGAACTGGGTTGTTTGTCTTTTTATTGTTAAGTTGAAGGATTCCTTTATATATTCTGAATATTAAAGCTTTATCAGATATGTGTTTTCCAAATATTTTCTCCCATGGCATAGGTTATCATTTTACTTTTATGATAAAGTCCTTTGACAGACAGAAATATTAAATTTTGATGAGGTTCCATTCATCTATTTTTTTCTTTTATTGAAACGACTGCTGGAATTGTGGGAAGATGGCAATGGACTGACAGGCAGAGCTGAATGCTCCCACTAAAACAACGGAGAAGGAGACAAAAGCTGTCTGAGGGAAAAGCTTTGGGGGTCAGCAGACATGGACAGTGCTACACAACTCTCAGGAGGATGAGGGACAGAGAGACAAAGAAGCTGAAAAGACAAACATGAGTTACCAAGCCTTGGTGGCAGATGGGAAGGGCTCCACTTCCCAACCCCCAAGACATTAAACTTGGGTAAAACCTTTGGCTCACTGTAGCTGACTGAGAGGGGAACAGACATCTTCCTCCCTGTCAGCTGTTTAAAGGGAACAGGGAGGGGAGATTGGGGTGCTTTTCTTCAGTGAATTCAGCCAGCAGAGCCTGCTTTGAATCTCTACTCTGGAGATTCAACAGAGGAACACAAGAAAGGTAAGACCAAAACACCTCCATGCAAAGGTGCGCTGACTAGAGCCATCTGCTGGCCAGTCTGGAAACCGCATGGACAAAAACTGCTCTAGGTAACCAATCCCTGTGATAAAATCTGTGCCCCTCTAATGAGTCCTTGGCCCAATTTGGAAAACTTAAGCTGAGCAATTTTAAAGACTAAGAATAAGTTAAACCAAATATCAAACAAGAGAAGTGGGTGGAAAAACAATAGGCAAGAAAGAGAAATTAACCATCAGAGTAAATACACCAACATATTCAGATGTTTAGACATCAGCAAAAAATTACAAGCCATACTATAAAATAGGAAAAGATGGCTCAGGCAAAAGAACAAATTAAATATCCTGAAGAGATACAAAAATTAATACAATTAATCAGTGATTATCACACAACTCTCCTGAATCACTTCAGAGAATTTAAAGAAAATATGACTAAAGAAATAAAGGATATTAAGAAGACCCTGGGAGAGCATAAAGAACAATTTGAAAACATCAAAAGAAAAGTAACAGATCTTATGGGAATGAAAAACACAAGGGATGAGATTAAAAATACATTAGAGGTACACAAAAGCAGATTTAAATTGCTTGAAAAGAGAATTAGTGATTTTGAAGATGGAACATCTGAACTAGAAAAGACAGGAGAACAGAAAGAGAAGAGAAAGGAAAAAATGGAACAGAGTCTCAGGGAATTTAATGACATTGCAAAATGCACAAAAAATTGCATTATTGGTGTCCCAGAAGGAGAAGAGAATGGAAAAGGGGCAGAAAGAATATTTGAGGAAATAATGACTGAAAACTTCCCAACCCTTATAAAGGACAAAAATATCAATATCCAAGAAGGACACTGCACCCCAAACAGGATAAATCTGAACAGACCTACCCCGAGACACCTACTATTCAGAATGACAAATATCACAGATAAAGAGAGGATTCTGAAAGCAGCAAGAGAAAAGCAAAACATCACATACAAGGAAAACTCAATAAGTTTAAGTGCTGACCTCTCATCAGAAATCATGGAAGAGAGAAGAAAGTGTTATGATGTATTTAAGGTACTGAAAGAGAAAAACTGCCAGCCAAGAATTTTGTATCCAGCACAGCTGTCTTTCAAAAATGATGGTGAGTTCAAAATCTTCAAAGACAAACAAAAACTGATAGTATATGTTATCAAAACACAAGATTTACAAATGATACTAAAGGGAGTGCTTCAGCCTGAAAAGAAAAAAACAAGGGAAAAAGATTTGGAGAGGAGTTTAGAAATGAAGATTATTAGGAAGGATAAACTAAAGGATAAGAAGACAGACAATAGAACAATATGGCAACAGAGAGTCAAAGGGCAAAATGGATGAAGCAATTCAAAGTTTTCAGTAGCCCTTCATATCTATTCAATGAACTCTGAAATATGGAAAGAAGACCTTTCTTGGGCAAGAACACTCCAGGAGAGGCAGAAAATGGCACAGAGGATTAAAAAGAGATTTCTCACCAAAGTCAATTCCTGACTATGACTTTGAAAGTGATGAGATTGATGCTGTTTGTGCAGCTATTGCTGAGAAACAGAAGACAGCTTCAAAAAATAAAACAATGTTTATTGTGTCTGCTTCTGGGACTGTAGGACTATATCAGAAGGAAGATGGTGCTCCAACACCAGATGGAAAATGCATAGCATGAATAATTTGAATGTTTTTTTTTTTTATTATCATTTAGTTTTAAACATAGAGCCATTTATTCTGGAGAAGCAGGACAAAACTCCTGTGTGTAAGATAAGTTTTTCAGATGAAGCATATAAATCAAAATGGTAGCATTATTGTATAGTGTTTGGACTATGTTTTGATAAATTATGGTTTATACTTAAGATTAGAATTCTGAGCAAAATGTTTTTGATGTATAAATTTAATTTAATCCAAATATATGGATGGATATATTTTAAAGATACAACTTGAAAAGCAAATTTTTGAATAGTAAATAACTTGGTCAGTGTTACTAAAATGTTTAGTCACTGACTTTTGTTTTATGATAAAGGAAATAAGTGATTGTTTTCTCTCCTAGAAATATACTGCTTTTACTATTCACTCTGTTTTCCTTGCTTCTGTAGAATAAGTTTGCCACAAGACTTAAATGTTTTTAATATTCATTTTGATTCAAAGTTGTAGTTTTGTTATATGTGGAATCTTTGAAAGTTCAGCCAAAATGCACCCAAATGTGAACATTCTGAAGTTTCTTTTAGTTGCAATTGTGCTTAAGTTTTTGGTTTTAAACAATTTATAACTAGTAGTTGCCTCCTTCAGTAGTTGTTAGATGAGTGAAGTACTGATAAATGTCATAATGATAGTTTTATTCTTTAGATAATTACTATAGGTAGGTTATTCCTTACCACATGAAGCATTTTTTTAAATGTGCATTTTTTAATGAGTGGCTTTTACAGATACATCATAATAAATTGTACTGCTACATTTTAAAAAACAGAGAATGATGTGGGAGAGGGAGGGAGGTACATGGGAATCCCTTATACTTTCAATGTAACTTTTCTGTAATCTTAAACCTCTTTAAAAATAAAGCTTATTATATTTTTAAAAATGACTGCTATTAATAAAACAGAAAATTACAAGTGTTAGAGAGGATGCAGAGAAATAGGAACACTCATTCATTGCCAATGGCATTGTAAAATGATGAGGCTACTGTGGAAAACAGTTTGTTGGTTGCTCAAAAATTAATTATAGAATTACCATATGACCCAGCCTTCCCACTACTAGGTATATACCCAAAAGAATTGAAAACAGTGTCTTGAACAGAATTTTTACACCAATGTTCATAGTGGCATTATTCATAATTGGCATAAGATGGAAGCAAACCAAATGACCATCAACTTATGGATAAATGAAATGTGATATATACATACAATAGAATATTATTCAAACATAAAAAAGAATGAAGTCCTGATATATGCAACAATATGGATTAACCTTGAATACTTCATGTTGAGTGAAATAAGTCAGACATGAAAAGACAAATATTGTATGATCTCACTGACATGAAATAATTAGAATAAGCAAACTTTTAAATTCAAAATCTAGAACACAGTTTAGGGGCTGGAATGAGGATAGTGAATTGGGATTTAATGCTTAATTGGTACAGAATTCGAATTGAGGTGATGGAAATATTTGCTAAAGGGTGATGGTGATGGTAGCACAACATTGTGGACATAATTAACAGCACAGATATACACATATGTATATATGACTAATGTGGTTAAAAGGGGAAAAGTCAGGTTGTATATATGATAACAGAATAAACATTTTTTTTTTTCAATCCTTGGAGCTACACTATACAAACAGTGATGCCTAAGTTAAAACATAGGCTATAGTTAATAGTAAAATGATAAAAATGTGCTTCCATCAATTGTAATAATTGTCCCTTACCAATGCAAACTATTAATAATAAGGTGATATTTTTGAATCCTCTATTTTATGCATTATTATTCTATACACTCACAAGTTCTCTAATAGAGAAAAAAAGAAGGAAAACAAAAAAGAAAAAAAAAAAAAACCATATCCTGCCAATGGAATAGAGTATTAGTCAGCCAAAGGGTGCTGATGCAAAATACCAGAAATCTGTTGGTTTTTATAAAGGGTATTTATTTGGGGTAGAAGCTTACAGTTACCAGGCCATAAACCATAAGTTACTTCCCTCACCAAAGCCTGTTGTCACATGTTGGGGCAAGATGGCTGCTAGCATCTGCAGAGTTCAGGCTTCTGGGGTTCCTCTCTTCCAGGAACTTCATTTCTCTCTGGGCTCAGCTGCTGTGCTCTCTCCACAAGGCCAGCTGCAGACTATCAGGAAAAGAGCTCTGTCTCTCTTCCCAGGGCTTCTGCCATGTCTAACAAGCCATCTCTATTCCTCTGTGTTCTTCTCCTGTGTGTTCACTTCCCAGGCTCCAGCTCAAAACTCCCAACTCTGTCCTTTGCCATGTCTTTTCTCTGTGAGTCCCCACCCACCAAGAGGCAGAGACTCAATGCCCTACTGACATGGCCCAATCAAAGTCCTGATATCAGTATTACAAGTTCTTCCATTGCTAGAATACTAATAAAAAAAATAAAAAATTAAAATTAAAAAAAAGAGAGATGGAGGGAGTGGAGAGCCGGCACTTGTTTCTTGGTGGGTACAGAATATTTGCAAATTTTAGAAGTTTAGAAATTAAAAAAAGGTACAAATAATCTTAACTGATCCAAACCCCAAATTTCATATTTATATTGAATCGTCTTTGTGCTCAACTTCTGTTTGAAATAATTTTTAGTAATTCTGAAGGTCCTTGAGATATCATGTATTCTTCATGGTAGAAAATTACAATAGAAATCATCCCATTACATACTGTAAGTCTTGATTAAATAACTTAAAATAAAATAAATAAACTATATACAAAGATCATTAAAATGTTTCCATTATTTACCTTTTATTAAAATTCAATCTTTTAAATATATTCCTTTATACTTTTGGAATTTTGTACATTACAATAAGCTATTTTGAGAGGGAAATAAACTTTTTTAAACCAGTAAAGACAAAGCAAATTTTGTTCAACTATTCTAGAGAAAACAATGAATGATCCTTCTTTTCTCTTTCTATAAAATCATAGCTGTAAAGGACCTGTTTCAGAGTATGCAATCAAACAAGGGAAATATAATTAAACAGTGTGTCAGACAAAAGAATATCATATTTTATAGATTTTGTAGTGTTTGTGCTATTTACCAGGTGTTTTCAGATTTCTAATTTATTGTGGTTTATGTTCTCATTTGAAAGAAATACTAAATTTTGTCATCCATTTTATTACATTTCACTATTTGTACTCTTAAAAAGAGGGTCAATGTTCCCAGCCCCCCAGGCTTTAGGCTTCATTTTACAGAAACTGCACTTGCAGTTAGTTCCCTGAGCTCAGAGGCCTCTACGCATCAAAGAGAGTCTTGAATAATGACCAAATCAAAATGGCAGCTACTCTCCTTTATACCTTCCAGTTATCCTCTCTCTCCCTTTTCCTTGTTTATTGTTGATGTATTTACCTAGTGTTTAACCCTGTCCACTGAAATTTAATTCTATGTCTTAGTTTCCTAGGATGGCCGTAGCAAAGTGCTGTAAGTTTGGTGGCTTAAAACAGCAGAAATTTGCTATCTCACAGTTCTGGAAGCTAGAGGTCAGAAATCAAATTATCAGCAGAGCCATGCTTCCCCATAAAACTGTAAGAGAAAATGTGTTTCCTGCCTCTCTCTCCTAGCTTCTGGCGGTGGCTTGCTGACAATCCATGGCTGTTCTCTCCTTTGTCTCACTGTCTGTTCCAAATTTCTTCTTCATATAAAGGACACCAGACATACTGCATTATGGATCTACTCTCTCCAGTATGATCTCAATTTAAGTTGTCTAATTCCATCTGTGTGAACTTATCCAAATAAGATCACATTTTGAGGCACTGGGCATGAGATTTTCAACATGTTTTTTGGGGACTCAGTTCAATCCAGAACAGTCAATTATGCAGCCCATTGTCTGTTTTAATAGCAGTTGGATATCCAGATCCTAGAGCAGTGCCTGGCTTATTAGAATTAGAGAATCTGTAACATAAAATGTTATATATTATTACTATTTTAAATATATCCTATTACCTGTGTTTATTAATATACATTGTTTTTATTGTTATATAGCCACATGTAAAACAGGGTTCACAGTTGCATTTACAATATAGTAAATTAGCATTTGATGAAATTTTTGGAATATCATTAAGCAACCACATATTAAATAATTATTATTCATGAAACACTCTGCTAGACCTTGTTTTAGACATGAAGCAAATAGGATTTTGGACGATCTGTACCCTAAAAATTTATAGTATGTCATGAAAGGCAAAGACACACATACCAGAAATAAATTTACTAACTGTATCTACCAGTAAAGTTAACAAAGTAAGGAGAAGCACAATAAATTCCTGTAATAATATGGAAAAAGAAGAACTCGATTTTAGTATTTGAATCACTTTGTTGCACACATGAGATTTGGAATGTGTTTTATTTAGTGCCTACTTTTTAAAAACATAAAATTCATCTTTATCTAAATGCAACTTATTTGTTGCCACCAATTCCTGGATGAAGAAGAATGAGGAAGAAGACAGTTTCATCAAGGTCAGTCATGACTTAGGCTTTGTGTCATCTGGGAGAATGGCATTCAAAAGCCACAGTATTTTAAACATGGCATGGGTAAATGGGTATTATTTCCCTCCAATATTCTAAGTGATATATCTTGGAGGTACAAAATATTTATAAAGAAAAAATCTCTAGTATTTTGGTAATATTGAAATATTATAAATAAGAAACTTAGTTATGTCTTTATTGACCTTTCTGTCATGATTGTTTGTCTTGGTTTATTGAAGTAGGATTGATGGAGTAACTCTGCTCTCCAGCCACTATTTCAGGAGGGACTTTCTTTTGCAGTCAGGAATAATTTGCAGATACCCAAAAAGTTGATGTTTTATAATTGAATAGCAAATGTTTAGTAACAATGAAAGCTAATTTATAATTTTATCAATATAAATTAGTAAATCATATTATTTATAATATTTTTAATATGAAAAAGCTAATATATTATTTTAATTACTAAGGCAAAATAACCCGTTAGATACCAGCTCAATCGGACAGCTCTGTGAACATGGGAAGTTTGCTTGACATTTTAAATTTTATTTTCCTTATCTGTAAATGAGCTAAATAATCACAACTTCCACCAAGGATCATTGTAGGGAAGACAGCAAGCCATCAGTTTTAACCACTTAACATGGAGCCTAATATATGGTAACTCTCAAAATATTGAGACACCATCCAGTAAAATTCAACCATTATATTCTAAGGGGAACGTCTTAGTTGTCACCTTTCTTATACCCATACATATCTCAATAAGGAAATATGAAACTTTATCTGCACTGACAAGTGGCTGAAACAAGAATGCTAACAGAGAAGATTTGGGGTGTCATACTTTACATATAAGAGAGGTGCTAGGCCATGTGCTACTTGGGGAAAACATAAAATAGAGCTATGCATTATTTTCTCTGAATAAAATGAAGTTAGAAATGTATCACTTGCTGGAAAATGGAAAGTTACCAGCACATTATTGTTCCTCTATAACTCTTAGCAATCCACAATCCCTCTCACTTCACTCACATTCTATTTGGGGAGGGGGCATTTAAAAATTGCATTTGAGGTAAGATACGGGTGATGGTGTTAAAGCAAGGATTCACCTCCTATCTTATGTTATGCCTGTTCTATACAACCTAGGTAAATGGCTGTGAGCACCATCCTGCACATCTGGAAGGCCTCATTCTCTACTCCAATAACCTTGCCTTCTATGCAGCCTCTCAAATGACAACGGCTTCCTATTCTCTTTCTTTCCTCTTCCACTGAGCCTGAAATTAGGCAGGCATCCATCTTGCTTCTCTTTGCCATGTTCATACATGGTCACTTTTCTCCCTTAAAATGTACAACATAGAAGTTCATTATACCACACTTTGTGTTCATTTTATTTGAGTAACACACTCAAATTCTAGATTTTTTACCTGGCTTGCTGTCATTCTCTCCAATCCTAATCCTGAATGATTTCAATATCTTTAAGATAATACTCCCAATTTTCCAACATATTTTGAGTAGGGTAATGAAAACATTCTACCCCAGGCACTGGTAAGAAAAGGGTGAATTTTCTGTGGAGGGTTTAAAAACATTAAAAACACTAAAAAGTAAATTTGGTCTCTTTTTGATTATCAGCTTGTGACAGCATTTCTAAACCATGTCAGTGATAAAATACCACTCCCTCAAAAATATTTTACTTGGCTACATTCTAAACAATTGTTTTCAAGTATTATTAAGTTTAAAATATAATTTATATTTAATTTCAAATTAGCACAATTTTTACCCTCCTTTAGTAAACAATTTCATCCATAATATAAGCTAATTAAGAGACCCCCATACATTCGTGTTTGTTTGCACATATTCCTTTAAGAGAAAATCCACAATGGTTTGGAATTGTTGGATATTGTTTGCTTTGCTTGGAACTGCATAACCCAATGTTTAAAGAGTCATCAATTGTACATGAAAGTTCAATACAAGAAAAATTTGTTAACCTTTTTTTTCCCCTGACAATTACTTCTATGTTTTCCATGGTTATTATTTGAAATTATTTGTTACACAGATGAAAACGTATTCAAATTATTTGCTCTTGGTGTTAAGTTTGTTAGGTACACCACTGTTTGAATCCCATGGTTTCAACCTTTTCCCCTTAAAAGATTTTTCTTTCACCCTATCTGAACAGTCTATGCACAACTCACAGCCTGGACATTTTTGTTGCTGGTAAAAACTTGTCATACATAAACAAAATTTTGAGTCTCTACTTTCTGACAGTACTTCTTATCTTTCAGAATTATTCCTGCAAGTACACAGATTTCATGAATTTCTGTTTACTTCAATGTGTACACTTTTCCAGGTTTGATTTATAAGACTATCATTATAGATACCCCCTTGCTTAAACACTCAACCCTTTGTGTCTCTCTTTCTCCTTTGTATTCCCCTGTTAAAATCAAACTCTGGCTAAATTCAATTCCCCACCTACTCTATGTAACTTTTTGGACGCCTGAACTTGCTGAAGAAACTCATCAGGATTTCTAAAATTCTCACTTTAATGACTATTAATCTCAAATTTACTATGTGATCGTAGGACATTTGCTCTCCCACTCTGCTAGATGACTCTTTTGTATTATTTTCTCTCTCCAGCAACCTTCAAAATCCTTTCATCAATTTCCCTCTGAGCTGACCACTTTGCTTCCTATTTCACTGAGGAAATAAATTCCCATTTTAAAATCTTTCTGCCTACCTGTGTCTGTCATCATCTATTCATCTTTCTTTTCTGTTATAATAGATAAGTGATCCTATAACTCTAAAGGATAATCCTCTAATCCCAACAAGACCAATCCCTCTACTGTGCACCTATCTCAGAGAAGTCACTACAGCAATTTTCCCATCTCTTTCTTGTATCATCCCTCTCTCTGGAGCCATGCTCATTACCACACACACTTGCTGACATGCTATTTTAGCTCCCATCTGAGAGAAAATTCACCCTTGAATTCATGTTTCCCTCTAGCTAATATCCCATTTCTCTGCCTGTTTAACAACAGGTTACCTTAAATGTGTTGTCTATATTTGTATTCCCCAATTTTTCTTTTCTCATTTTGTCTTGAGCTCATTCAATTAGGCTTCCTCATCCACTACCCAACCTATGAAACGACTTTTGTGATGGTCGTCAGTGACTTCCATGTTGCTACTTCAATTCTCAGTCAGCATCTTACTTGATCTATCACACAATTATTGACTTCCTCTTCCTTGAAACACTTGCTTCACTTGGTCCTGGACACCACTTTACCTCACTTCCTGTCTCTTCTTACCTCAGTCCTCTCTGTCCTCATGATATTGTCACTGATATCCAAAGTTTGGGCACCCCATGGAGTGTTCAGTCCTAGTAACTCTTCTGTGCTCCTTCTACATCATGATCTGTTCTCTCTATGATATCATTAAAACTCCTTAATTTTTTATACAATCATTTCCTGACTATCTGATCCCCAGACTCAGAAGCTTATTTGACATCTCCATCTAGAAATTTAATAAATTTAATAGATACAAATGGAACATAGCCAAACCCAAAGTTCTGATATTTGTGTCTATTGGCTGTTATTCAGTAAATGAAAGTCTTATCCTCTAAGTTGTTCAAACTAAAACTCCTAAGTGAAACTCTCAACTATATTCATAACTTCCATCCAATCATAGAAAACCTAATTAGTGGTACCTTAAGAAATGTTTTGTTTTCCAAAACCCCATGGCTACCATCCTGATGTATCATAATTTCTTGTATGATTATTGCAAGGGCTTCTTAACAGATTGCCCTGCTTCTGCTTTGCCCCATTCATATGCAAGTGTATTTTTGATAACTAAGTCAAAGGTATTCTTTTAAAATGTAAATAAAATCAGGTGTCTTCCATGCTTATAGCTCTCAGTGATTTCTCTCACTGTGAATCATAGCCGGAGCCCACAGAGTAGCTGGTATGGCCATACAGTTCAGATCCACTATCACTTCCATGACTAGATCTCCTCTCACATTTCTATCTGCTCACACAGACATAATTATACCTTGCTTCCATGTTTTCCCTTGAACACCTAAATCTTCCCAACTCAGTGTCTTCTCATTTGCTCTTCCCTCTACCTGGAGAGCTCTTCCCACAAATATCCTAGCTGCCTCATGTAGTTTCATTGCATCCATCTTGATGTGCCTGATCACAGAGTGCTTAGCCAGACCCACTTTGAACATTACTTCAAAAAGTACATGCACCTATTAGTTTTCAAAATTACAAAATTTTCTGAACTCTGACACATGTCTTACCCTAAGAGATTGCAGATGGGAAATATGGAAATTTGTAAAGGTTTTAAGCTCAGCACCATGTGCATTCTCCATTATGGGAAATACAAGGTATAATTTCAAGGGTAATTTTTACTAAAGACTTTAACCCCCAAGGACTGACATTCAAACCTAACCTCTATGTAAATTGGAATTCTCCCAGATTTTACATGGATCATTATAATAACCCTTCAGAAAGGAATTATTGTGCTCATTTTCAGAAGAGTAAACTGAGACCCACAATTTTATAACTAGTTCAAAATGACAGTGATTAAGAAAAACAGGTATAATTAACAAAAAGGAAAAATATACTCCAAAGTTAATGATCTTTTCATTGCTCTAAACCAACTATTTTAGAGACACTTAAAGAAAATTTGAAATAAGTATAAGCCTCCTTCTGACAGGTAGGAAATTTTTAGTAAAAAATCTTTTAATAAAGCATTTTCAATGAAACTAAGGCCAACATAACTAAAAACAAATATTTTAAAAATTATTGTGAATCTTTTGTATGATAAATGTGAGGCCTTTTGTGGGGTGGCAGGTATGGATTTATTTCCACGCATGTATACCAGAACAGAGGGGTTCAATAAAGGGTTTGACTGGATGAATGAAAGGCATTTGAAATACAGAAATATATAAGGACCATAACGGCAATAACGGAAAAATAAACCAATCTTCTGTTTTAGTTTAAGTGATTAGTTTGCCTACCTTGTGATTTCTGTCCCTATCATAATTTGCATATATTATCATGACAATCTAAACAATATATGCAATAATTTGTGCTTTATTTTCATCATTCTTTTGAAGGATTTCTTAATTGATTTGTTCAGGGCATATTTCATATACTAAAATAAATTCTTCCTTGAGATTTCTAGTGAATTCATCATTTTAAAATAGGTATTTTAGTTCATCTTTATATGAGCATTACATATTACTTTAATTTTCTAGATGTGCTTATGAAAGAGATTTAGCTTAGTACTATTCATATCAATTTGGTTGTGACGAATCAAAACTGAGTTCTGAACTACATTCTTTTTCTACTTTTCATATTAGAATAAAGATGTGAAATTAGTTTTCTCTGCCCAAATTTTATCTTATCTATCATATAAAGTCATTTCCCCACTTAATCTACCCATCTCTGTTTCTCTTTATAAAACCCTCTGTGGCAATGAGAACACTTTATTACAGATGTACAACAAGATAATGCACACCAACCATTCTTGAAATTTCTAGTTATACCTTTGGAGAGAATAATGCTATAACAAGCAAATTAAAGAGCCATGAAAAAGTAAGGAAAACAAGTTTATGTCAATGGAATAAATGGTAGCAATTGAAAATGAGCCACCTGTTTCTCATTAAGCAAACAAATGATGTGGCATATAATTCAGTGGCTGAAAAATGTATTTTGCATGCAAAGATCTCTTACAATACTGGAAGTCTAATCTGCTGAAAATGATAGTGAGGGAACGATGTACCATAACAGTCTCTTACGGAATCTTCAGTGTATGCAGAGGGATCCTCAAAAGCAAATGTCATTTATCAGGTGATTGTAGGCAATGCTGCTTCTATTTTAATTCAACAGTTAGTGGAGAAGGAAATCAGTAACAGTTGCAATTAATAGAGTTCATACGTTGTATCCTCTGTTAGCTTATTTCAGAATGGCCTGGAGGGTTTGCTAAATGCAGATTTGGGGAGCCATTTCCATATTTGTGATTCGGTAAGTTTGGTGTAGGGCCCTAGAATTTTCATTTGTAGCAATTTCCCAGGTGGTGATGATGCTACGGATCCAGGGACCACAGTCTGGGAACCACTGTGTGATAGGGAATAATTAAGAGCTAGGGGACACTAAAAGGCAAAGAGTTCTAAAAACATCTTATGAAATTTAAATATAGATATGAACACACAAAACTGCAAAGGTAAGTAATATCATGTAATTAGAAAACTTGGGCATCAAATTGTGAGTGGGAAGAATAGAACCTAAGTAAATGGACATAGTCTGTACATCAAATGGTTCAAGTCATAGCTCTAGCCCATAGTTAATTTTCACTTTGAATATACACATGCACATGCACACACATACAATTAACTCTTTTTTTATTTTTGGTATGGATTTAAAATGATATGCCAAAAATTATTTTCTAATACTACCAATCTGAAGTCCTATGGATGTTGTGACAGCAAATAGAGCAATATATCAATGAACATGAATATGGAACACATACATCTTTACATATCACACAGAAATTAACAACAATAAAATCTCTAGTGGGAAGATTGGGAGATATGGCAAAATTAAAAGTCAGGTGACTCTCACCCATTAGACTTTAATGACCTTCAAAGTAAGTGCCGTGCTTGCTTATTCTTGTAGCACAATATCTTCTATTCATTTTGTGATGAAGGAATAACAGTTTGTTTTTTTTTGTTTGTTTTTTTTTTCCCACAGAATAAAGCACCACAATACCAATATTTCTCTGCTGTGGTAAAGTTATGTCTAATTTATCACACCTTAGAATTTACTCTTCCAGGAATAAATAAATATAAAATACCCATTCAATTGCTGATTAATGGAAGGCAAGTTCAGGACATAGCTAGTGTATAAATATAGAAAAAAACAGTGCTTCAAAACAGGAAAGCCATTACCATGTAAAACTTAAATTTCAAATAAAAATAAAAATTCCACAGGTAACAACTATTCTCAGAATATTACTGTAAATATTCATTAAACACAATATAAAGCGATAAAAGTAAACTGCAATAGATGCAACAGCAAAGCTGAATTTTTTCTGTAAATAGTGTTCTGGTTTCAAAGACACAACCAGCTCCTAACACATGGTTATAGAACAGTAACAGCAAGGCACCCTTCAAGAAGATTAACAAAATTAAAGAAATGAACCGGAAAGAGATACAATTTTGTTACCAAAAAATGTTTCTCCAAGTACAGTTAGATCCTTAAAATGAGAATTACCTGCCAGTGTATTCATGTTAATATTCTGGTGGCTCAATTTGGTATAACAAGTAAATTGCTTCCCCAGTGATGTTGCCTGGCCTAAGTGTAACTTTTTTATTATTTATTAGTTATATCAATAGGTGTTAATTACACAATGACCTCTTTAAGGTTTAGAATATAGTATTCACTGTGCTAGGGCATGAAGGGATCATGGTATAGAAATGTAGATGCCAAACTACAAACCACAAAGCAAATTTGGCCCATGACCTGTTTTCATATAGCCCAAGAGCTAAGAATGGTGTTTTGTTTTGTTTTGTTTTTGAGGTACCGAGACTGGGGATTGAATTTGGGACCTCATATGAGGGAGGCCAGTGCTCAACCACTGAGCCACATTGACTCCCCTGAATTGGCTCCCTCGTCCATTTGCTTGTTCTTTCTTGTTTGTTGTTTTGCTCGTTGTTTGCTTCATTGTTTTGCTCATTGGTTGTTTTCTTTAGGAGGCACCAGGAACTGAACCCAGGACCTCCCATGTGGGAGGTGGGCACTCAACTGCTTGAGTCACATCTGTTCCAAAATGTTTTTAATATTTTAAAGGATTGTTAAAAGTATGAATACTTACAGTAGTATTAAATTAGATAAATTAGGCAAAAATCTCTAAAATAATGCATCACCAAATAACATATTTTAATTCCTTTTGAGAGGCCAATTTATTTATCTGCTCAACCATTATACTAAGTTCTATGATGTTTGAGTAGCAGCCATCATATGACAGACCTACTATCAGAGATCAGTGCTTTTTCTTTAAAAAATAGGTCATTTAAGTACTCTGTATGTTTTAGTAAACATTTATTAGGAATGAAGAAACAAATTTTATTTGAGATAAAAATAAGAAACACAGCTTTTTAACCAGATTTAATAATTGATTATTATCAATTTTGGATTCAGATAATTAACTTTCTCAAGCTATATTCATTTATAAATTAAGCTTAAAGAAAAAAATGAAAGAAATGAAAAGTGAAGATTAGATACATAACCTAAGCAAACCAAATTCCAACTGATGATACTCAAATTATATTAATATCAGTAAAATTGAAGATGCAACATGAAGTTTTAACCGAGTTTATATATTTTGCTGTGCACAACCACCTGAAAGAAAGAGGACTTACAAAACACTTGCTGAATACTTGGTGATCATTTATGTAAATGATTTAAATGATTAGGAAGAGGCTAAAGGAAAGAGCCTTAGGAGATATATTCTCTGAGTATAGAATTGCATATTTCATAGGGCCCAGCAGTAGTCCTTCTGGTAGAAGGTGCTCATGAGGCAACAAGAAACTGGCCTGATCATGGAGTTCTATCACGAGCCTCAACTCCCTGGCTTAGAGAAGGCAAACAAAAATCATCAAAATGCACATGTGTGCATAAATCTCAGCTAATTTCAAAGCCGAGACTAAAATTTTTGGACATAGACCTCTGGATGAAAGTGAAGTAAAACATGAAAAAACAGTATCTCATTAGTAAAATTCAAAGGAAACAGATACTTTTCAAGACTATCCAGGTCCAGTATAATAAGCACAATACTCCTTTGAGGGGAGTTTACTGTCATCCAAGGGAGAGTGTATACAAAGATCCCATAAAGGAGGAATTACCTATTAACTGAGGCAAGAGCAACCTCGAGTGTATTTAAATAGAAAGGACCTTTTTTGAGGCAAAAAATTTCATTACTGATGCATCAGTAATGATGAGGCCCCTGAAGAACTGCTGCCAACCTTGCCTCCTTAAAACCTTGCTGTGCTGAGGGCGCTGTTAAAAGAAAGTCCAAGAGGAATAGACCAGAGAGAGTAATAAAGAGGAGTGGCACTCAGCCATATCTAACACTCATTCTAATGTCTACAATAGAAAGTATTAATAGCACAGGCCATTGCTGGAAGTGAGGAAAAAGTTTGTGAAATTAAGGAAGTACAAATTGAAAACAAATGCAATTTCACTACACACCCACTGTGGTGGATTGAAGCTGTATGTACCTCAGGAAAACATTCTTAAATCTAATCCATTCCTGTGGGTGCGGTCCCATAGTAAGTAACCGCTTTTGGTGAGGCTACTCAGTTAAGGTGTGACCCATCTCATTCAGGGTGGACATTGATTCTGTTACTGGAGTCCTTTATAAACAGAATGAATACAGAGAGAGGAGAAGGCCACAGAACAAAGAAGTTGAAAGCAACAAAACCCAGAAGATAAGGGAGAGACCAGCAGACACTGCCAAGTGCCTTGCCATGTGGCAGAGGACCCGAGCATCGCCCGCATCCAGTTGTCTGGAAGAAATCATCACCTTGACGATGCCTTGCTTTGGACATTTTCCTGGACTATAACCAGAAGTGAATAAATGTTCATTTTTTAAGCTGAACCATTTCATGGTTTTTACTTTGAGCACCCAGGAAACTAAAACACCCACCAATAGAGCTACATTGGAAAAGACCAAAGATGCTAAGTATAGATAGAGAAGTGGAGCAACTGCACCTCTCATACCCTGATGGTAGGAATGAAAATTGGTATAACCATTTTAGACAACTCTTTGGCAGTATTTCCTAAGCTGAATATATGCACATCTCTAACTCAGCACTTTCATTCCTTGGCTCATCCGATGGAAATGTTCACCAAAACTTTGTGCAATCATAGTTCATTACAGTCCTATTTGTCAGAACAAAAGTGGGATCAAACCCACTGTCCATCAACATTAACATGCATAAAAATAATTTGTGGTAGATTTCTAAATTGAGATACTATAGAGAATTGAGAAAGAGCAAACTACAACTACATACAACACCATAGATAAATCAAACTACAGACAATGCTGCACAAAAGAAGGTAGAAAAAAGAGAGTACACATCTAATTATTCCATATATATAAAATTCAAAAGTAGGCAAAATTATTCTTGTTTTCAGAAGTTTGGCTAAAGTTACCCCAGGATAGACTATTGACTGTGAAGAGGCACCAAGGATTCTTGATTTGTTTGGTGGTTATATGAGATGTGTTAACTTTAGAGACTGTACCAAAATGTATCCTTATAATAGCATATTTTTACAGAAGTACTATGCCAATAAAAATTTATAAAACAAAACAAATAATCAAACAAAATTCCTCATATCAGCAATGAATATAAAAACCTTTTGGACGCTCAGAAACATTTCCAATGTCAAATAAAAATCATGTTTTACAAAAGGTGGGGATTTCTTTTTACTGTATCTATTTTCCAGGAATAAACATCCCAGCAGCCCTTTAAGTTCATTGTATAGAATTAATGCTACTTTTATTTATCCTCAATAAGTCATTGACTTTACATCTTATTCATTTTAGGGTTTTACCAACTTTTATGGCTGGAAGGCAGAAATCTTACATTAACTGCTTGGAATAAATATATCTATCTTCTGATTCCAGAACAATTGAACTCTGTTCTTTAACATCCTTTTACATTTTGACTCATTAATTATTTGAGTGTATTCTTTAATCTCCATGTATTTGTGAATTTACCCTTTTTCTGTACATTTTGATTTCCACCTTCATTCCATTTTGATCAGAATGAGTTTTGTATAATTTCAATCTTTTAAAATTTATTGAGAACTGTCTTGTGACCCAATATATGGTCTATCCTGGATAAGGATCCATGAATACTTATAAAGAATGTATATCCTGCTATTTTGGTGTGTAATGTTAAATAAATGTCTGTTAGGTCTAGTTTGTTTATCATAGCATTCAAGCTCTCTGTTTCTTTATTTATCCTCTGTCCAGATGTTCTATCCAGTACTGGGAGAGGTGTATTGAATTCTCCAATTATTATTATAGAGACATCTGCTTCTCCCTTCTGTTTTGCCAGTGTGTGCTTTATGTATCTTGGGGCATATAATAAATAACTATTTATTATAGTTATTTTTTCCTGGAAACTTGCCCCCTTTATTAATATATAATGACCTTCTTCATCTCTTATAACAGTTTTGCATTTAAAATCTATTTTATCCGATGTTAGTATGGCTACTCGAGATCATTTTTGGTTGCTATTTGCATGGAATATCTTTTTCCAACCTTTCGCTTTCAACCTTGTTGTGTCCTTATGTCTGAGGCAAGTCTCTTGTAAACAGCACATAGAAGGTTCATATTTCTTTTATCCATTTTCTCAGTCTATGTCTTTTGATTGGGGAGTTCAAGTCATTAACATTCAATGCTATTATTGTAAAGGCATTACTTACTTCATCCATTTTATCCTTTGGCTTTCTGTTGTTATACCTTACTATTGTCTGACTTTTTACCTTTAAGTTATCCTTCCTAATAATACTCTTTTCTACACTCTTCTCCAATTGTCTAGCCATGTTTTTTCCTTTCAGGCTGCAGTACTCCCTTTAGCATCTCTTGTAGTTCTGGTCTTTTGGTAACATATCCTCTCAGTTTTTGTTTGTCTGTGAAGGCTTTAAAATCACTCTTGTTTTTTTTTTTTTTTTTTTTTTTTAACATGTTTTTTTATTGAAGTATATCATTCATACATGGACATGCATAAACAATAAGTGTAGAGTAAAGATTGTGAACTTAACAAAATAAACATACATAATATCATATAGAGGTCTCATACATCATCCCTCCAACAGCACTTTGCATTGTTGTGAAACATTTCTTACAAACTATGCAAGAGCATCGTCAAAATATTACTACTAACTATAGTCCCTATCTTACATTTGGTGTATTTTTCCCCCTATTTTTAAAAATATATATTTTTATTAAAGAGGTAGTAAACTTGTAAAACAATCATACACGTGTAGAATTCCCACACAACACCCGTTCACCAACACACCACACCATAGTGGAACATTTGTTATAGATTATGAGATAATATCATCAGACAATCACCACCAACCATGGTCCATAGTGTACATTGGGCACACTTTTTCCATACACTTCCATGATCAGCACAGTACATCTTTGGCACTGATGCAAGAATATTATAGTATTCCTGTTAACCACCGTGTATAGGTCACACCAACTGTAGTTTTTCCATGCTTCTCCACATTCCCATCACCCTGCAATAGTGATGTACATCTGATCTAGCTCACAGAAGGACACTCTTGCATTTGTACCCTCAACCACAATTCTCATCCAACCTCTGGATTCACTGTGTTATTCAGTCCCTAGATTATTCTTTAGCTTTCTTTCAATGGACATTTACTTCTTCAGACTACCCTTTTCAACCACAATCCCATTTATAAACCAGTTGCTACTCACTATAATGTGTTACCATCCACTTTATCCATTTCTACACTTTTTCAGTCAAGTTAATTAAAGCTTCTATATACATTAAGCATCAGTAGTTCTTCTCAACCCTCCTTTTATCTCCTAGTAACCTATACTCTGGATTTTAACTCCATGTGTTTGTTCTTCGTATTTGGTTCACATTCATGAGACCATGCAATATTTGTCCTTTTGTGTCTGGCTTACTTTGCTTAGTGTGATGTCTTCAAGTTTCATCCATGTTATCACATGTGTTCCAATTTCATTTCTTCTTATTGCAGCATTGCATTCCATCATATGTACATACCTCATTTTGTTTATCCATTCATTGGTTGATGGACACTTGGGTTGTATCCATCTTTTGACTAATGTGAATAACACTGCTATGAACATCAGTGTTTATATGTCTGTTCGTTTCATAGTTTTTAGTTCTTCTGGATATATTCCTAGTAGAGGAATTATTGGAACATATGGCAGTTCTATATTTAGTTTCCTGAGGAACAAACTATCTTCCACACAGGCTGCACTATTTTACACTCCCACCAACAGTGAAGGCATGTTCCTATTTCTCCACATTCTCTCCAGAACTTATTGTTGTCTGTTTTTTTTTTGTTTTTTTTTTTTTTTTTTTAATAAGGCCATTCTACACAGTGTTAGATGATATTTCATTGCTGTTTTAATTTGCACTTCCCTAATAGCTAGTGATATGGAACATTTTTTCACGTACTTTTTGGCCCTTTGTATTTCCTCTTTAGAAAAATGTCTCTTTAAATCTTTTGCCCACTTTTAAATTGGATTGCTTGCTCTTTTATTGTTGAGTTGTATGATCTCTTTATAGGGGATGGAAATCAAACCCTTATTGGATATGTGGTTTCCAAGTATTTTCTCCCATCGAGTGGGCTGCCTTTTGACTTTCTTGATGAAGTCCTTTGAATCACAGAAGTGTTTAAGTTTGAGGAGGTCCCATTTATCCATGTTTTCTTTTGTTGCTCATGCTTTCAGTGTAAGGTTTAAGGATCCACCACCTACCATCAGGTCTTGAAGATCTTTCCATACATTTTCTTCTAGGAGCTTTATTGTACTTGCTTTTATATTTAGGTTTTTTATTTTATTTTATTTTTATTTTTATTTTTATTTTTATTTTTTATTTTTATTTTATTTTTTTAAAGATACTTAGATTACCCAAATATCACATAAAAATTATAGGGGATTCCTACACACCCCGCTCCCCACACATCCCATATTTCCCCACATTAACAACATCCTTCATTAATGAGGTACATTCATTGTAATTGATTTACACATTTTGGAGCATTGTCACTAAGTATGGTTTAGGTTTTTGATCCATTTTGAGTTAATTTTTGCATGAGGTGTGAGATAGGGGTCTTCTTTCTTTCTTTTGGCTATGAATACCTAATTCTCCCAGAAACATTTGTTGAATAAACTGTTCTGTCCCAGCTGGGTGGGTTTGACAGGCTTGTCAAAAATCACTTGGCCATAGATGTGAGAGTCTATTTCTGAACCATCAGTTTGGTTCCACTGGTCTATGTGTCTATCTTTATGTCAACGCCATGCTGTTTTTACCACTGTAGTTAGGTAAAATGATTTAAAGTCTGGAAGTAAGAAGCCTCCAACTTCACTTTTCCTTTTTAAGATGTTTCTGGCTATTCAGGGCCTCTTACCCTTCCAGATAAGTTTGATAATTGTATTTTCCATTTGTTTAAAAAATACTGGTGGAATTTTTATTGCAATTGCATTGAATCTATATATCAATTTGGCTAGAATTGACATCTTAATGATATTTAGTCTTCCAACCAATGAGCATAGAATGTTCTCCAATTATTTAGGTCTTTTTAAATTTCTTTTAGCAATACATTATAGTTTTCTGAATACAAGTGCTTTTCAACCTTGGTTAAGTATTCCTAAATATTTGATTCTTTTAGTTGCTATTGTAAATGGAATTTTTTCCCCGACTTCCTCCTCAGATTGCGCATTACTAGTGTATAGAAATATCACTGGTTTTTGGATATTGATCTTGTATCCTGACATGCTACAGAAATAATTTATTATCTCTAGCAGCTTTGTTGTAGATTTTTTGGGACTTTCTATATATACAATTCATATCATCTGTGAATAGTGAAAGTTTTAATTCTACCTTTCTTATTTGGATAACTTTTATTTCTTTTCTTGCCTGATTGTTCTAGCTAAAACCTCTAGCATTATATTGAACAACAGTGGTGACAATGGGCATCCATGTCTTGTCCCTGATCTCAACTGGAAAGCTTTCAGTCTTTCACCATTGAGTCAATGTTAGCTGTGGGTTTTTCATATATGGCCTTTATCATGTTGAGAAAGTTTTCTTCAATTTCTATTTTTTGTAGTGTTTTGATCAAGAAAGGATGCTGTATTTTGTCAAATGCCTTTTCTGCATCAATTGATAAGATCATGTGATTTTTCTTCTTTGCTTTATTAATGTGGTCTATTATGCCGATTGATTTTCTTTTGTTGACCAGGCTTGCATGCCTGGTATAAAGCCCACTTGATCATGATGAATAATTCTTTTAATGTGTTGTTTGGTCGATTAACAAGTATTTTATTGAAGATTTTTGCATCTGTATTCATTAGAGAAATGGGGCTGTAGTTTTCTTTTTTCATAGTATCTTTATCTGGTTTTGGTGTTAGGGTGATATTGGCTTCGTTGAATGAGTTTGGCAGTGTTCCTACTTATTCAATTTTTTGGAAGAGCTTGAGTAAGATTGGTATTAAATCTTCTTTGAATGCTTGGTTGAACTCACCTGTGAAACCGTCTGATCTTGGGCTTTTCATTTTGGGGAGCTGTTTGATGGCTGTTTTAATCTCTTTACTTGTGATTGGTTTGTTGAGGTCTTCTATTTCTTCCAGGGTCAGTGTCAGTTGTTTGTACATTCCTAGGAATTTTTCCATTTTGTCTACATTGTCTAGTTTTTTGGCATAAAGTTGTTCATAGTATCCTCTTATGATCTTTCTTATTTCTGTGGGGTAAGTAGTAATGTTTTCATTTTTATTTTTAATTTCATTTATTTGCATCTTCTTTCTTTTTTTTCTTAGCCAGTCTAGCTAAGGGTTTGTTAATTTTGTTAACCTTCTAAAATAACCAACTTTTGGTTTGTTAATTCTCATTTTTTTGTTGTTGTTGTTCTCAATTTCATTTATTTCTGCTCTGATCTTTGTTATTTCATTCCTTCTACTTGCTGTGGGATTAGATTGTTGTCCTTCTTCTAGTTCCTCCAGCTGTGTAGTTAGGTAATTGATTTTAGATCTTTCTTCTTTTTTAATGTAAGCATTGGGGGCTATAAATTTTATCTGTCATTTTATTTTTGACACTTTTAGTTACTGTTATTGTTACAGTCATCACTTCTAGACTCTCTTCCAAGCCCCTCTTTCCTGTCTTTTCTTTTCAGGCTGTAACACTCTCTTTAAAATCTCCTACAAACCTGATCTTTTTGTTATAAACTCTCACAGTTTCTGTTTACCTATGAATACTCTAATCTCATCCTCATTTTTGAGAGATAATCTTGCATATATAAAATTCTTGGCTGGCAGTATTTCTCTTGCAGTACCTTAAATACATAATACTACTGTTTTCTTGCCTCCATGGTTTCTGATAAGAAATTGGCACTTAATCTTACTAGATATCTCTTATATGTTATGCATTGCTTTTCTCTTGCTGCTCTCAGAAATCTCTATTTGTCTTTGGAATTTGACATTCTAGTTAGTATCTGTTGGTCTATTTGGATTTATTTGGATGGGAGTATATTGTGCTTCTTGGATACAGGTATCTATGTCCTTCAATAGGTTTGGGAAATTTTCCACCATTATTTTTTCAAATATTCCTTCTTCCCTGTTTCCCTTCTCTTTTCCTTATGGCAAACCCATGACATGTATATTTGCATGTCTCTTGCTGTCATTTAGTTCCCTGAGACCCTGTTCAATTTTTTCAATTCTGTTCTTCATCTGTTCTTTTGTATGTTCACTTTTGGAGACCATGTCTTGAGCTCACCAATCCTTTCTTCTGCTTCCTCAAATCTGCTGTTATATGCCTCCAGTGTATTTTTTTATTTCATTTATTGCACCTTTCATTCCCATAAGGTCTGCTATTTTTCTATGTATGCTTTCAAGTTCTTCTTTGTGCTCATCCAATATCTTATTAATATCCTTAATCTCTTTAGCCATCTCATTGAATTTATTAAGGAGATTTGTTTGAACATCTATGATTAGTTTTCTCAACTTTTTTTATGTGATCTGCAGGCTTATCTTGTTCCTTTAACTGGACCATATCTTCCTGTTTCTTGGTATGGATTGTGTTTTTGCATCTGGCTTGCTAGATGTATTTATTCTGGGTGTAGTTTCTTCCTTTAGTTTAGGCTTTCTTGTAGTAGGAGCTGGCTGTGTAGTAGGAGTCAAGGATGTAGTTGTTACTGTAAGCTATGGAGGCTGAAGCTGCCCACATTGCCCCAGGAACTAATGAAGCTTCTCCCACCTTTCCCCTCTGTCAGGGGTAAGGACAGAGCTGCATCCCTGTATAATAATCTAAGTTGGGCAAGACAAGACTGTCTGTAGTTGCCTGGAGAGACTGATAAAGCTTCACACCTTTTCCTCCCCTACCTTGGGCAGGGATGGAACTATAGTTGTGGACAGCAATCTATGCCATGTGGGTCCAAAATGACCACAATTGCTCAGGTAAACTGACATAGCAACAGACTCCCTCCCTGCTGGGCGATAGGAATGGACCCTCTTGAGTGCCCAACAATCTAATCTGGGTGGGCCGAATATAACTGCAGTTGCCCTGAGAAGCTGAGGGAGTACTGTCCCTTCTGCCCTTTGGGAGTGAAATGGGACAGTTCAGTCTCTGTAGGCTGAAAGTATCCACCATTGCGCAGAGTGGCTGAGGAATCACCGGACCCCTCTTATCCTATTGGGTGGTAGGGGTGGTTTTATGGGTGCCCAACAGTGCAGTCCCTTCAGGCCGAGAATACCTACTGTTGTCTGGAGAGGCTGAGGAAACACCACTTCCCTCTTATCCTATTAAGGCATGGGGTTGGATCCACAGACAGCCAACAGTTCAGTCCCTGTAGGCTGAAAGTACCCGCTATTGTACAGAGAGGTTGTGGAGACACCAGACCCCTCATATCCTTTTGGGGGTAGGGGTGGATCCATAGGCATCCAACAGTCCAGTCCATGCAGGCCGAAAGTCTGCCATTGCCCAGAAAGGCTGTGGAAACACCAACCCCCTCTTTTCCTATTGGGGGATGAGGGTGGATCCACAAATACCTACCAGTCCAGGTTGTGTGGGTCAAAAGCACCTGCAGTTGCCCAGAGAGGCTGAGCAAACACAGTCCATCTCTTGTCCTATTCAGGATTGGGGTGGAGCTACAGATACCCAACGATTGGGTTTGTGCAGGTCAAAATTGCCTGAAGTTGCCCTGACAGGCTGAAGGAGCACCAATCCCCTCCTATCCTATGGGGGGACAGAGGTGGAGATGGACTGTAAGGCACTCAACAAACCAGATCGTGTGGGCTGAAAACTTCTGCCATTGCCTGGAGAAGCTGAGGATACCCAGAATCACTCCTATCCTATTGGGGTGTAGGCATGCAGCCCCACATGACTGACTATTCAGTCTGTACCAGTGGAGAGCACTTGCAGTTGCCTGGAGAGCCTGGTGCAGGTCCCACCAGCTTCTTTTCTGCCAGAGGTGGGGCTGGAGACTAAGCTAGGGCTGCAGTCTGATCTTGGTGGAAAGAAGACAGTCCCTTCACTGGATTTTCAGTCAGCCTGGATTCCCCTCATGCCAGGGGCTGAGTCAAAATGGCAGCTACTGGTATTTTTCCAACTTGGAGAGACTCAAACCCTAGCTGTTTCTAGTATTATACTTTATCCAGCCGAATCCACTAATCAGTAGCTGAGGTTGGTGGACAACTGTCTCTTCCACCACCATTTATGGCAAATGGAGCTTCTAATTCCAGCTGCAGAACAGCTGCTGAGGCAGCTTGTGCTGCTGGAGTAGGATGGGCACCAGCCTCTGTGTCATGGCTTGCAGTTTCCCAGAGATGTGGTGCAGATGCCCCCCCCCCCCGGGTTCCTCCCTGCTGGAGGTTGGGCTGGAGTTTAGGCTAGACATGCAATCTGACCTGGGTGGAAAGAAGCTGGTCCTTACCAGCACTGTGATTTTTAATCAGCTCCGCTTCCCCTCAGGCTGAAGGCAGAATCAAAATGTTGGCTACTGGACTCCCTGGATAGGCTCAAAGTTTAGTTATTCCTAGGATTTTTCTTTAGCCTGCCAAATTTACTAGTCAGTAACTGAAGTCAGTGCCACACCGTGTCTTCCTACCTCATTTATTTTTGGGAAATAGCACTTCCAACTCCACCTACAGAATAGCTCCCAAGGCAGCTTGCGCCATGGGCATCGACCTCCACAGTGTGGAGGGCTCTACTCATGAATCTTCTCTGCAGATGGGCAGTCTCTTATTTCCATACTTTCAAGTATATTTCAGGATACTCTTCTGGTCTCCTGGGGCCCCCAAACAGGTGCTTTAGGTAGCTCTGTGTGATTACTAACTGCCCAGCAAGAGCTGACCCCAGGAGCTCCTTACTCTGCCACCATCTTGGCTTCCCCATCCTTACCCTTGTTTTTAAGTTCAGTTTTGCTAGATACATAATTCTTGGCTGGCAGTTTTTCTCTTCCAATAACTTAAATACTTCATATCACTTTCTTATCACCTCCATGGTTTCTGATGAGAGGTTGGCACTTAATCTAATTGAAGTTCCCTTGTATGTAATACTTTGCTTTTCTCTTTCTGCTTTTAGAATCCTCTCTTTATCTGTGATATTTGTCGTTCTGAACAGTGGGTATCTCAGAGTAGGTTTATTCAGATTTATTCTGTTTGGGGCGTGTTGTCCTTCATGGGTATTGATATATATGTGTCTTTCATAAGGATTGAGAAGTTTTCAATCATTATTTCCTCAAATATTCTTTCTGCCCCTATCCTGTTCTCTTCTTCTTCTGGGACACAGAAAACACTTATGTTTGTGCATTTTGTGTTGTCATTCAATATCCTGAGACTCTGTCCCATTTTTTCCATTCTTTTTTCTTACTTTCTCCTGTCTTTTCAAATTCAGATATCCTGTCCTCAATATCACTAATTCTGTCTTTGAGCAATTCAAATCTGCTGTTATATTCCCCTAATGTATTTTTAATCTCATTCATTGTGTCCTTCATATCCATAAGCTCTGTTACTTTTCTTTACAGGCTTTCAAATTGTTCTTTATTCTCACACACTGTCTTCTTAACACTCTTTAGTAATAATTTCCTTCAATTCTTTGAATTAATTTAGGAGATTTGTGTGATTATCACTGATTAGTTGTCTTAAAACCTGTATCTTGTCTGGATATTTGATTTGTTCTTTGGTTCGGACATCTCTTCCTGTTTTTTAGTATTTTTCATAATTTTTTGTTGATTTCTAGGCATCTGAATATGTTGGTAAATTTACTATGGCAGTCAATTTCTCATTCTCGCTTAGTGTTTTTTTTTTTTTTTTTATGGCTCTTCTTTGATTTTTGATTCAACTTATTCTGAATATTTAAACTTTCCCAGCTTACATTACTAAAATCATGCCAGGGATTCACTAATGGGGCACAGATTTTCTCCCCAGGGGCTTGGGTTAATAAAGACCTAAAAGCCGTTTTTCTCTTTGCAGTTTCTTGGCTGGCCAGGAGATGGCACCCATCAGCAAACCATTCCAAAGAGGTGTTTCTTTGAACCCCCACTTACCAGTGTTTCTGTTCTGACTAGAGCCGAGTGGGCTTTGCTGGCAAAATTCACTGAAGAGAAACTACTCTCCACCCTATGGCACACCCTCCCTCTTCTCAGGGGGTAAGATATCTGTTCCCTTCTCAGTTAGCTGCAGTGAGCCAAGCATTTTATCCAAGCTGCATGCCTTGAAGTTGATGGCTGGGTGCCAGCCACTGCAGTGATTTAGTAACTAACAGCTGTCATTTCAGGTTCTTCATCTCTCTGTCTCTCACCCTCCTGGGGGTTATGCAGCATTGTACTGGTCTGTACCAAAGTAGGTCTCTCAGACAGCTTTTTACCCCTTATCTGTCATTTTTCTGAAAGCATTGAGCCCTGTCTGCCTACTCTGACACCATCTTCCCAGAAGTCATTCCATTTACATTTTAATTGATTTTATATATTGACTACTGGTGAGAAAATAAAAATAAAAAAGATAGTTAATTTTCCCTTTTATATGCAGTAATAAAATTATAAAACAGAAAACCCAAAAGCTTAGCCTTAAAAATTTTCAGGAAAAAATCATGAGTTAGGTATCAGGAATAAAAGAATATGAATGTGATACATAATTAAGAAATCTTTCACTATGTAATCAATACATCTGTATATTTTGTGACTAGATATTGGATGATCCAAGATGTTGAAGGAAAATAAGAATATGATGCTGCATGGATTCTGGTTTCTGAACTTTGTGTTATTTAGCACATAATTTTCTAATTTTGAATATAAGGAAGAAGAATTCAGTGGTGCCTGAAACTGACAGTTAAAATAGAAGATAGCATTTAATATTTTTAAGAAAAATATTTTAGACAATAAAAATTATTTTGTCAGGCATTTTACTTTGTGCTGTCTACAGTCTAGCAAATATACAGTTTGGATTTATGCACAAACAAAATCCCTATAATAGACGCATTTTGTCCTGATATTTTAATATCCTGAATTTACCAACTTAAAACCAGATCCTGGGGCCCTAATGATGCTATTAAGGAAATTCAACTGTCTGAAGTTTTCTGAAAACAGGTAAACACCCCTTGGCTATTGTCTAATTTTGTTATCTGAGATTTCATCTTTAAAGGTCTTTTAGTTTCCTAGGCTGCTGAAAGTAAATACCATAAAATGGGTTGGCATTTAATAATGGGATTTTATTAGTTTTCAGTTTTGAGGCTGAGAAAAATGTTCAAATCAAGGCATCATCAAGGTGATGCTTTGTTCCCCAAACTGTCTGCCGGCAATCCTTGGGTTCTTTGCCACATGGCAAGGCACATGATGGCAATCTGCTGGTCTTTCTTCTCTTGGGAGTTTTGTTGATTTCAGCTTCTTGCTGTTGTTGCTTTCTCACTTTCTCTGTATTCATCCTGCTTATTAAAGACTTCAGTAAGAGAATTAAGACCCATCTTGAATGAGATGAGTCACACCTTAATGAAGTAACCACATCAAAAGAGCATACTAACAATGGGTCCACATGCACAGGAATGGATTACATTTAAGAACATGCTTTTCAGGGATACATACAGTTCCAAACCACAAAAAAAGGGCCAATATATTCTTTCAGAGAGAATTTAAATTTTATCTCAAAGCCTTTTCTATAATAGTGTTTGCTAATAAAAATTAACTTAAAATGTCTGTAGGGCAATTTAAAAGCCTAAAAAACATGCATATTTTTAAGATGAAACACTTTTAATTCTAGAAATTTGTCCCCTAGAAATAAACTTCTATATGCACAAATTACCTTAAAATATTTTAAAAATTTTAAAATTAAATCTTGTATACAATTAGAGGTCTCCTTTGCTTTTGTAGGTACAGTTTTCATGTCATTGTTTGCAAGCTCTGTTTTCAGTAATTGTTATCTTCTAGCACCTTAAATAATGTAAGTTTTTGGAATTCTATTTGTTGGTATATTTAAAAATAGCCAATTTATTTTGAACAAAATGCAAAGAAAATTTAGAGGTTCTTCAAACAATTCAAAATCAAGTGCATGACAGAAACAAAGAAATAAAGGATATAATTCAACTGAATTATTTCTCTAGCATACTGAACATTATAGCATAGAAAAATTTCTGTTTTGCTCATTTTACCTGTGCATATATAAACTTTTTAGCTTAAAATGAAACCTTGAAGAAAATCATATTTTTGTTGAAAAATTTAAGCAATAACACTTGAAAAATTCATTTTTTCAGAAAAACACTTCTTTAGAAAATCTGATTGTGATAGTTTGTGATTATTTTTATGAATCCCCAAAAGAGAAAGATCATGTTTGTAAACTAATCTATTCCTCTAGGTGTGATATACTTTGATTCCATTACATTCACCTGATATGTCTTTGATTAAATTACTGTTAAGATTAGGGCTTTGATTCAACTACTACATCAATAAGGTGTTGACCGAGGGGTGGGCCTATATAAATGGACACTTACTCAAGAAGGCACAGGAAAAGAAAAAGCTCTGTCGCTTTTTATCTTGGGGCTCTGGGAAGAGATGAGCCTTTTACCTGATAGCTTGCAGCTGACCTTGGGAAGATTGCCAAGACTGATATAGGAAGCCATGAGAGAAGAGCCTTAACCAGGAGAAAGAGAGGACTGGAAGCTAGAAGGAAAGGAGAGACCAGGCAGGGATCAGTGACCATCTTACTTCAACACGTGGCAACTGACTTTGGTGAGAAAACAGCCTTGAGATGGACTCTTTCTGGCCTTGTGACTGTAAGCTTTTACCCCAAATTAATACCCTTTATAAAAGCCAACAGATTTCTGGTACTTTGCTTCAGCATTTCTTTGGCAGACTAATACACTGATTATTGTACATGATGATATAATAAAATGATTATGCTATTTATGTTACTTTCCAATATTTAGATAATTTGTTATGATTTTTATTTAATGGACATGAGCTTAAATTATTTACACTTTTCTGAAAAATTAAGTTTGAAAAATAGTTTTTGAATAGAAATATTTCTGAAGTCTAAACTTTGTTCATTGAAAATAAATATTGCAAAGTGTTTAATTATTAGGTGGCATAGTTATTTGTGATAGTGGATAATTAAAAAAAATAAGCAACTAACAAAAATTTTTGGAGATAATGTACAGCCTTCATTATTCCTAAATATGCCTACCTGATGCCAGCAATTTGTTTTCATACTGTTTCCTGCATTTGTTAAGATTCTGCATTTTGTTTTATATCTTTTGAATAATCCTGTAACATTTTAAAAGTTTCTCAAGGTATGGCTCTTGCCTCTCTGAGATAAAATTGAATTAAAATATGACCAAATAAAACAACAAACCAACAAAATGTATGCTAATTTCTTGGAATCCCTTACAAGTAGAGTAAAGGCATGCGATCTAAGTACCACCAATTAAATATACTCATGGGTATTAAACTCGACGGCCAAAGGAAGCAATGGGAAGCACCAAGCACATGCCAGGATATGGGTCAACAAACTATGGACTCTTACCTGTTTTCATACAGCCTGTAAAGTAAGAATGGTTTTTACATTATTATAGGCTTGCAAAAATTACAAGGAAGAATATGAGACAGAGATGTCAGAAAACATTTGTTGATTCCTGTGCTAAGAGATTGATCTTTTGGTAAGTGTGGTAAAATGTTATCTGGATCTTCTGGTGCAGCAGTGGTGGAGTTTTTGGTTTCACCATTTATTGTCATCAGTGGCAGGTGATGGTAGCAGTGGTGATTTGGCTAGCAAAGACTCTTGGAATGGTTGTATTGTTATCTCCATTCCCAGGTATCTGGCTCTTCCAGTAATTCTTTGTACTACCTGACATCCTTTATTATATCTTCTTCTGCTTAAACTGAATATAGTTGAGTCTGAGGTTTGCAGGGGAAAACATTGACTTAAAAAGATGGAGAGCATCTTGGATGGAAAGTCCCATTGCTTCTTATTTCACCTCCTTTTTTCGATCTTTCTCCAGTCAAATATTTTCTGCAACAGCTTGCTGATTAATACTCCTAAATATGCTTTTGAAAATATTACTTTTCCTGTGTCATATGAAAAATATTTTGCACTGAATTCCATCTGCTCACTCAATATACGCCACTTCAATAATTAAATGTCAATAGCCTGTGTTCTGCTTGCTGACTTCATTTGCAATCATTGTTGCCATTGCTTCTGTTCACAAGCTGATCTAATAGACATATCCACCAATTGCCACTCACAATGCTGTCTTTTCAGTGTGCTTTTGTTCCTGTTGTTTAGACTACCTGGAATGTCATTCTCTTTTTTAGAATTGTCTCTTAACACCTAGCTTATCCACTATGCACCTTCTTAATTGCCTCTTGCATAAAATTATCATTGTCTAAAAATTACAAGTATTTATTTGCATTATTAATCTTATTTTTAATATCATTATGCCATTATTTAAATAGGAGTTATATATACATGATTGCAATCTAAATATGCCTAATACAATACCATTGTGTAACAATTGTTTCAATAAATATTTTATTGATCATTCATTGAATGACTGAGGTAAAAATGTTGTGTTGAATTATCCAGATAATTTGTTTCATTGAGCTGTATTACTTTGCACAGGTCTGTACCAGAGGGTAACTAAAAAACTAATAATTAGAGCAACAGCTCAGAGATTAAAATGTTATATGTTTATAGACCAACAAAAGTATGCTAGGAAAAGTTGTGACAAAATTTATTTAAGCTTGTTTTATTGTTTTCATGAACATAATTATTTATGTTTTTAGTTATGGTAGTTTGCTAATGTAACTCTTCGAAGATTCTGAATTTGCCATATGTAAGAGCTAAATGCACACATTTTAAAAAATTAATTTATGTGAGAAATATAAAATTCTACACAAAAACAAATCCATAATAGTGAAAAGAATAAAATAAAAAGGAGTGATTGTATAAAATTCGACTCAAAATGTAATATGTCAAATTCACAGCTTAAAATAATAATTAATTCCATAAACTAAAAATATCCTTTATAATGTCTTTTTGAATTGATTCCTCATTCACTGCATTTATGACATTATGCCACTGAAGTGAATTTAAGATAAAATTTGCAGCAAGGCTAATGAGGAATAACAATTTACATTTTCTAAAATTCCATTTTTGTCCCCTTTCTCACTCTAACTTGCAACTTTACCTAAACCAAGCCATTTCCTATTAATTCTAAGGTAGCTAATCCTGTAAAACCTCTATAAAGGAATCTACTTGCATTTCACAAGCAAAGAAATTAGTTTTCAGGATGTTGCTATATCATGACAGCAAGATTAGTTCAAAACTGAAAAATACAGACAATCAGCCAGCTGTTTCATATACGAAACACCCAACATCTGGTTCTCCTGCTTTTTTTTCCCCTCACTGACTTGATTGAAACAGCAGGGTTGATTGTGTTGTGCAAATATAGCCTTAGAGCAGCAAAATTATGGAGCAAAAAATCTTGACGTTATTGTAGTTTTTTTTTTAATCCCAGATTCAGAGACTTCTGAGGCTATAGTGTCAGCTACTTGAACAGACTGCTTTGTACTGTGTTCATTGTTGAGTCAGTAAGATGTTTATAAAAAAATTCTGGAAACTGCAAGATAATTTTAATTACCATAGTTATTAACATTTCTTCTCCACAGTCACCTTCAAAACATGCTTTTCCTAAGTCTAGACAAATGAACTAAATATCACTCAGATCTTCATTACAATGCCAGTTTCATATATAATTTGCCTCAAAAGATGGCCATTTACTAAATAAACATTTGCACATGAGACCATATCTCATTCTCCAGTGTGAATATGAAATGTAATCTGAGGCCACCAAGTCAACAGTATTGTGATTATTCATATTTGAGATATGTGTTGTTGTCAACACCCACCTGCTGTGCATTACTTACACAGCTCACCATACCACGTGTGAGAAGTTGGAAACCATTAAAACAATAGTTAGTATATTTGTAACAAAAGTCAACAGACTGTCAGATATCATCAGGAAGACTGCAGGGGGATGATGGAGCGAAAAAATTGCAGACAGAAAGCAGAATAGGAAAACAGAGGGAAATGAGAAGTGATAGGAGAACAGCTTTATATAAAAATCAGTACCATGTTTCAGTGGAAATAGCAAAGAAAAATGTCCAGTGAAAAACTAAGAGTTCATTCAAGCCTTTTGTATACATGGAATGCATGCTCAATAACTATGCTTTTGCACAAGTTGCCACATATCCTGGAAGGAAAAAAAAAAAAAAAAATATATATATATATATATATATATATATTTCTCCACTGAACTTCCACTGAAACAAAAAGCAAGATTAAAGTCCTATAGCCTTTAAAGATGTGACCTTCAGCAGGAAGTATTTACAGTTACCAAATTCTAGTTACACATTTTGCTAATCAAGATGAAGATACAAATAAAAGAAAAGAAAAAAGAAAGAAAGAGAAAAAACAAGAAATTTAATTACAGGTGCTTTTTCAGTGCTTCATATTCTTTAGAATGAATTTCTTTTCGTTTTCTGGCTGTGAAAGAAGCCATTGTTCTCAGGGGAGCTAATTATTCTAAGAAGTTTGCTTTCCTGGTGGGCTTTAATAAGCACAGTTCATTGCAGAACTTTTACCAGTGTGTGTCAAAGACCCACAACTGAGTGGGGCTGATGATAGGGGCATGTGATCCATAGCTTGGTAATATAGCTGCAGTAAACACACACACCATTACTAAGGCATTGTTGGGAAAACACAGAAGCCTCCGGAATGGGAAGTTATGGTTTCATTAATGCTGATCTGTAGGGGTCAAGGAGCTAATGAAGGGGCTAAAGGGCTAATGATCCTACCTATGATAAACACTACCATGTAGTCTTGAGCAGACTTCTATGTTAGCAGGAGTCACATGGAGGGGACCATGTTAGCCATCTGCTCACTGTGCCAGTTACCATTGTTTTCTGCTTGCTTAGTTATGATCAACAGCGACCTAGAAAGCAATGAAAAAGCAAACAGTGGTGTGCTGTGAAGGATTATAAAAATAGCAATAAAGTAGAGGCAACATATAAACAAAGTTGCCTGTAATTTTTGTAATTAGAATCTTATAAAACAATGTCCATGTAATTATGTCCATTAATTTCTTAGATTTTTACCTGTTTATTTCTCAAACATGTGACCCTTGGTTCATAGATTATGTCTTTAAGAAGTCTAACTCTGAACATATCTAAAGTAATACATAATAAAGTCATTTAAGTAAATGCTCTGGTTAGAGACTTTCAAGTCTCTACAATGAAACACAAAAGAATACCAATTTACACATTCAAATTAGCAGCCTAGCAATTTTACTATAAACTCTTAAATTCTTTGTTTATTTTGTGAATTTACATTGGGATTACTTTAATCTTTGAGACAAAGTAAATGTCAGTATGGAGGATGTTTATTTTTCTAGAGCCATAATAATGAAACTTTTCAAGAATTCCTGAAAACCTACTGCTTTACTTGCAGTGACTCATCTGTCATTCCGTCTTTCTTTTCTTCCTCTCTCCCAAAATTTGTCCAAAACAAACAAATAAAAATTTATCTGAAGACATATTTGGGTCCATGTAGTGTTATATTTTAGAAAACAAGGTGCTTACAATATTACTCTAACATTAAGTTATAAAATGAAAAGAAAACTATCCAAACTTTATAATCAACATTACTTATGCTAAAGTCTCTAAAAATCCTTTCATATACCAAATACTGATATGCTTAGCTGTGGCTATATAAAAGATTGCTACATTAGTTGCACTGAAACATCCATGCTCCATGGGAGGATTAGTTGACATTTTCCATCAGTAATTCCATGAGCAAGCTTCATAACGACCTTATGGAAATAGCCTGGTTTTCAACACATCCCTGTTGCTTCAATAGAACAAAGTTGGCCAGCTGTAATAAATAGCACAGCAGTTTTCTTTTCCAATGTCCGATTCGAACCCATTTGATCTCACTTGGGAAGAAATTGTGGTTTAGACTTAGGATTTATGGCATAAAAGGAGATGTACTATTCAAAGTCCATGGAATTGATCTAAACAACAAAAAAGTCACCACTATGTTCATAGAGTTAAACTCTTTATGAAATGAAAGCAATTCACTTATTAAATATGGTATAAAGAAACACTCTGGTATAACAGCAGCAAACAAATAAATAAATGTTACTTTTATAGGAAATAAAAGCAAATCCTTATTGGAATGAGGAAAAAAGAAGCATCAAACCAACCAAAAAAGTAAATTTTGATCACTGATATTGAAACTCTATCAAAATCATGACTCTAGTACTCACTTAAGCTGTAAAGGGCAAAACATAATACTCAAATAAGATGAAGAAGTATACTACAAAACTACTTGAGTATTTCTAGAAATGTCACACTAAATGCATAGTTTTCAAACTAATTAATGTTTATTTATAATAGGAATTATAATTACAATTTTGTGATATTGATATTTATCTTGTACAAGTTTTATAAAACATACAAGCTTACATCTAACTTCAAACTTTAGATTATGTTCAGCTATTTAAGCTGTTTTTATTTTTAACCAATTCAAAAGATGACATGGCTATTTTGGGAAAGTGGCCTGAGCTGGGCATAAGATGAGCTTAATTTCCAACCAAAGAACTGCATCCTTCCAGCACTATTACCATGACTGTGATGGTTTCCTTATTTATAAAAATTGAATTAACATAATCTTTGGTACTTACACTTATTTTATAAAAAATACAAGAAAACAAATTAATATTTATTTTGAAATATATATATTTCAAATTGTAAAGAAACATTCAAGAAAATATGTGAAGACCAGAAAATCAGATGTGAGAGAACACAGGGCAGAATCCCACTGTTCTTAACATGTTTTGGCATGATTCATTTACCTTTGCTGGGAAATTCCACCTGATCTCCAAATTAAAGCTAGATTATGAAAACAATAACTATTTCAACATTTTCTAGGACAAGGGGACATTCTGTTATTGCTCATGATAACAAGTATACTGTTCTGCTGAAATCTGTTTGTCCGAATGGCTCAAATTTTGTAGGGTTTGTCCCTAGAATCTTTGCTCTCTGCCCTAAGAGTCTGAACCTTAAAGTCCTAGAAAACTATTTCTGTGCTTAAACACTTCAGACTATATTCTTTGCTTCACATCATATAATAAAGAAAAATGATTAATCCCTACTAATCTCCTGGTTTATAGTTCAACAGACATATTATGAGGAGGAAGAAAAGCAGGAGGCCATAAGGCAAGAGAGAAAGAGAAGTAGTAAATAAGCATTTTTAAAATGTAAAACTCCCCATTGAAATCACTAAATATTTTGAGCTTACTTATGCTTAGAATATTTGTAGATTTAAATACTAATCTGAATATATCATCATCGTTGTTATAGGCATATTTAGAATGGTATGAACCTTCAGTTGGTTTGTCCATAAAATTTTGCCAACTAACACTCAGTCTAAAGAAATTATAATATGTAAGTTTATAAATACACTTCGTAATACTTCATTCTTGAATCTAATTTTCTGTAAAATAGGAATAAATATTAACCTCTTCACAGTGAGGGGATTGCAGAGAAAAGTATAAAGTACCTAGAACTGAGACTCCCTCATGACAAGATATATTCCTTTCCCTCATTTTTTATCTTATTTTAATAAATATGTAAACTTCTAATTTTCTCCTTTTTATGATGAGGGGTTTTAAGAGATTGTATTATTTTTCAGAACAACTTAATCGTTCTGTGCAGAGGGTTGTGATGACACCAAGCAACAGAGTTTCATGGGGTGGATGTGTAATATGAGCAAAGAATAATATTTTGTTATTACAGGCCACAGAATCCTGTAATGCTTTTCTCTGCAATCTAACAGGCCACAGAATCCTGTACTGCTTTTCTCTGCAATCTAACCTAGCCCATTCGGAGTGACACAGACACTGAATCACTATGTTCTCTAGGGACATTTAAACTTTGAAAAGTAAAATTTCTACTATTAATATGGTACTAATTCAATCTAATAATTTTTGTCTATCATGTGCCAGGCACTGTTCTAAGCACTTTGCATGTATAATCTCATTTACATCTGCTGAAAAAAAGATTCCACTTTAATACAGCATCTAATTGCAAACCCTTTAGCTGAGAGTGAACTGAACAAGAACTTATGGAAGTAATTATTTAATTGCTGGTATTTTAATCACAAGGTTATACCATTTTTAACCATTAGTTCTATTGGGAAATATTAATAATAAGAGAGGGTTTATATTTAAATTAGGTCATCCTTATTTTTTTTAGTTTGAACTAAACTATTATTAGATAATTTGGTAGACAGTGGAATATTCTTTTTTTGCGGGGGGGGGGTGCGTCTAGGGTTCAGTATGACCTTGAAATTCATTAAAATCCTCTTCTATCTTGTTTCAGAGTCTTTTAAAAGCTAAGGCAAAATTGCTCTTATCATTTCTCTTAAAATGAAAAAAAATTAGTTATTAAAATGTTCAAAATGTTCATCTTATGAAGTAGTCTGATCATGAGTCCTTGGATAACCTGCCGGGGATCCACCTATCTGGTTATCCTAAAGTTTGACAATTAGGACCAGTGGATTAAAAGAGAACTAAAGTCTAGGAAATGTTGTGTATATTTGTTTTGGGGTAGGCACTTTCTCTGCTCATACTTGTATAATTGCCAACCACATAGAAGTATCATGAAGAAAACTTCAATTTTTTTCCTACTCCTTTTCTATATACCATAGAAGATGTTAGAGCTTCACAATAATTAAACGACATATCACTAGGTGGTGGCATGGCTTCAAGAAGAGGCAATGCCAAACCATGGTGCATCTCTGTCCTACAGCTGACAGGGAGACAGTCTGGCCATTCTCTTGGTTCTATTCCTGATGCCTATGCTTGTGAACACAGACACAAATTTAAAGAGAAAGAAGTAAGAGGCCAAAGCCTATGTTATGTCTCCTTCCATATGCTGCACTCCATCTCATTTTCTATAAAAAATTTAATTGTAATGTTGCATATTCACTTATTATCCAATACCAAATATTTATCTATATTTGTTTTTCCTTATGTCTAGAAGTATTTAAGTGTTTATTTAGCCAGCAAGAAATTGCAGATAGGATATAGGCTGATCAGAAACAACTACCATAGAAATGCTCCAAAATTTCTATTCTGGCAGCATTAGAGAATGGCGTTATCATTAAAAAGAAAGAGAGATATCAAGAGGGAGATTTAATAGGCAATGAATTTCATTGGCAGTGGTGGAGTGAAGGTAAATACTTGTTAAATTTTGGACTTGCTTAACTCTGAAATTCTCTTGGCACAGTGATGAATTCATTCCAAAAGTATTAGATGTTAGATATTCAGTGAGTATGAGCATGGCAATTCAAAATTCTAATGGAAAGTAAGATGGAAAGAGACATAAAGGAGACTTAAGATGGGTCTTTCACTTTCTATTCCTTTCCTTTAATCCACAAATATGCTTCTACAAGCATGATCAGCAGATCTGCATACAGAACAAAGAAAAACAAAACAAAACATGATTTCTTTATTTACAAGGAACTTATATTCTATTGGGGATAATAAATAAACAAAATATAATATTTTGAGATGCCAAATATTATGAGGAAAAAAATACCCCAAAGAAAGGATAAAGGAGACAGAGGGAGGTGGAGATTCAAAGTCCTCCATGCTAAAGAGAATTTTGAGCAGATTTCTTAAGGAAGTGAATGAGTTATGTGGATATCTGGGGAAGAAACATCCTGTGCAGAAGGGACAACAAATAAAGGCCTTAAGGTGGGAACTTCTAAGGATTCTTTTCAGGCAATTGAAAATCGGAATTTGAAACTTGGAATAGTGAGCAAGGATAAACATGTGGATTGAATATCAAGATATTCTAGAGAGTATATTGTTAGTTTATGTTAATTAATTGGACAAGCACTGTCTTTGAGAGTCATCTATATGTACCAGAGGACACAAAAATAAATAAGACCTATTCCATGTCCCAGAGAGATTAACAATGTATTGATAGGAGAGAGACATACAAACAGATAGTTTTAATTATCTACAATACAAAGTACTAATCATGGTAATAAGAACCAAAATTCTGAGACACTTGATAGGCAACTGAACTGGACAGGCATGGTCATGGAAGTTTCATGATCAAGGTGTTAGAGGCTAAACAGGGATGGAGTTGAGAAAGGCTGAAAGATGGGAGAAGAATGACAGGGTTTATGCATAAATCTAAACACAATTTCTTTTTAGTAAAGGGCTAACTTAATTTTTTTATTGTTGTTAGGGTTGCCTACTTTTAATTGTTTTTTAAGTATACTTTTAATTTTTTTTTAAAAAAGATACTTAGATTACATAAATTTACATAAAAAATATAGGGGATTCCCATATGCCCCTCTCCCTACCCCTCCCACATTTCCCCACATTAACAACATCCTTCATTAGTGTGGTACATTTGTTACAATTGATAAACACATTTTGGAGCATTGTCACTAAGCATGGATTATAGTTTACATTGCAGTTTACATTCTCTCCCTCACGCTTTTTTAAGTTATTACAAGATATATAATAGCCTGTGTCTGTCATGGCAATATCATACAGGACAATTCCCAAGTCCCAAAAATGTTCCCAAATTACACCTATTTTTCCCTCTCCTTCTCCTCAGAAACTCTAGTGACCACTGCCTCCACATCAATGATAAAAATTCTTCCATTGCTAGAATAACAACGTCTTTAGTAGAATAACAGTAAGTCTATTCTAGTCCATCATTCATTCCTCAATTCTGAGGATTCTAGTTGAGAGGGTGCTTAGATCCTATGAGGCAGATGGATGGGACTATCTTGCATGCAGTTGCAAACTTTCTCACTTTCTCTGTTCCTTGAGATGGCCATTGTCCATCATTATCTCCTTGTTAGTTGTCCTGGGTGATTACAATGAACTGGAGATTAGGTGTTGCACATCTGTTGAGATTCATGGCCCAACTGGTACATGGACAACCCAAAGATTTAAGTCTCTTGGACATACAGCTATCAACTCTAGTACTAACTATAGGTTCAAATAGAGGGGCAGCAGAGCCATATGTAGGGAAACCACAACTGAGTCCTGCTCTGTTACACTGAGGAGAATAAATTCCAAAGTTGGGCTCACTGGCAGGGCACCAAACTCCTGAGCTGTCTGCCCTGACTATAGTGGCTGACTGTCTCCAGAGCCCTCAGGAGTTCTGCTATTTGAGGTAATATTTACTTTAGCAGTCAATGATATAGTAGAGGGCTAACTTTAAAACAAAGAGTAGTATGAAGTGAATCTTGAATATACTGTCCAGATGATCCACAATCTTGTAAAATGAAAACACCTATTTCACTTAGCAGGCTAACAAGGAGACTTTATGAAATTTTAAACAAGTCCTAACAGTCTGATTTGCAACTTTGAAAGAACACCAGCAGCCAAATGGAGTAAGGAGGCAAAGGAATTGCTGA
>JAKSZT010054304.1:32860312-32876234 GCA_026826555.1 Tolypeutes matacus | reverse complement strand
GAATAGAATAGATGGAAGAGAGGGTATTTAGGGGGCAATGGAAGGGTTCTGCATGATTTTGCAATGTTGGATAAAGGCCATGTTAAATTTCAGCAAACATTTATGAAAGTGTATGGTCTAAAATATAAACTATAATGTAAACCATTGACCATGGTTAGAAGCTATGTTTCAATATTTTTACATCAGTTGTAACAAATGTACCATCCACACACGAAAAGGTTATTAATATGGAAAGGGGGGAAAGTTAGAGGATGTTGGGTATATGGGAGTACTCTATATTCTGTATGTGACTTTACTGGGACCTAAAACTTCTTTGAAGACAAAACAAAAATGTAAGACACTGGGGAAGAAATGGAAGAAAATGTCACTGTATATACAGGACAACAGATATTACAGTGATGAAAGGCAAAAAGTCAAAAGCATTTTTTAAAATATTTTTCATCATATTTTTAATATCCCAATTTTTAAAATTTTAATTTATTTTTAGTTTCTCTAAATTATTATGTATTTTATTTCTGATGTTTAAACCTATCATTACTATTTACTTTTCTTATTAATGGTATTTGGCAATATTCTTTGCTTCATTTTTGAAGAAGTTTTGGACCACAGAAGGGTTACAATTGTGGCAGGGGAGGATCATTTGTGTGGGTTATCAGTGATGAGGGATACATGGGAGGAAGTTCACTAGGGCATACATAAAAGGTATATAAATGTGTTCGAATGTTCATGGAGCATTGTCACAGTGGGTAGAGAGTCACACAATAACCAAAAGAGAATTGAATTCCCATCCTGGGGAGCTATGCCACACTCTTTAATAGAACAGCAACAATCCCCCAAGTACAGGGGCAATGACTAGTGAAGAAGGATGGCCCGTTAATGGGCCCTTGATATTGATGACTATGCTTATGGGCCTTTGCTCTTGAAATTGCAACTTAACCTAATGTTGCAGGGTGCCTAAAATTTACCTCTTGAGAGCCTCCATGTTGCTCAAAAGTGGCCTCTGTCTAAGCCAAACTCAGCATATAAATGCATTATCTTCTCCCGAACGTGGGGCATGACTCCTGGGGATAAGCCTCCCTGGCACTGAGGGATTACTACCAAGCACCAGCTATTTCCCATAGCTGGTGGGAAATAGACCTTTAATAAAAAGAGGAAAGGGTAAAGACAAATGAGTTTATATGGCTAAGACACTTTGAAGTGAGTCAAGAGGTCATCCCAGAGATATGTTTATATGGCTAAGACACTTTGAAGTGAGTCAGGAGGTCATCCCAGAGATAACTCTCATACATGTCTCAGTAGGATCACATAGACTGCCCAAGTAGATACTACCCCAAATAGTGGGGCTCCTGAGGGTTCTGGAGACACCCAGGTCTTACAGTCATGGCAGATAGCTCCAGAGTTTGGTGCCTTCCCAGTGAGTCCTACTTTGAAGTTTGTGCTCCTGAGTGTGACAAAGTTGAGCTCAGTTGTGACTTCCCTACACATACCTCTTCTGTACCTTCTATTTGAACCTACAGTTGGTGCCGGAGTATGGTAGACTTGAATCTTTGGGCTGTACATGTGCCAGCTGGGCCAGGAGCCTCAAATGGAGTTTCTACTCCTACTCTCCAGTTCATTAGACTCACCCATGACAACTAACAAGGAGGTGATGATGGACAACCACCCTACCAAGGAACCGAGAGAGTCTACAATTGTAAGAGAGTCCCATCCATCAGCCATATTGGGGTCAAAGTGCCCTCTTAATTAAAGGTGGAGTGGGCAGCACCATCCCAGAATCCTTGGGATTGGGGAATAAAATATGGACTAGAGTGGACTTATTGGTATTCTACTATAGACTTATTGTGATTCTAGCAATGGTAGAAATTATGTCATTGTTATAGAGACAGTGGCCACTGAAGGTGCTGAAGGCATAAGGAGGGAAAAAGAGGTGTAATATGGGGGCACTTTCGGGACTTGGAATTGTCTTGAATGACATTGCAATGACAGATACAAGCCATTATATGTCCTGCCACAACCTACAGAATTGAGGGGGAAAGAGTGTAAACTACAACATAAACTATAATCCATGCTTAGTAGCAATGCTCCAGAATGTGTTCATCAATTACAATAAATGTACCACATGAATGAAAGAGGTTGTTAATGTGGGGAAAAGTGGGAGGTGTGAGGAGCGGGGTATATGGGAATCCCTTATATTTTTTTATGTAACATTATTTGTAATCTAAGTATCTTTAAAAAAAATAAAACATATGTTTAAAAAAACAAACAACAAAGTAGAACTAGAGAAGGTGACTCCATTATCTGAAATAAAGAATATGTCTTTATTTTTCATTCAATGTAAATAGTATTGAATCTAATGTTTCACAAAATTCTAGACACTGTACAAGCCACTGAATAAATATTAATGAATAAAAAAGACAAGTTTCCTGCTTGTATGGATATTGCAAAAAAAATGGAAGAGATAAAAACCACAGACCTTTCTGTTAGAAACCTGTTATTTTAAAGTTTTTATCTTCTTTGTGATTGGTCTATAGCTGAATGATATCAGTATAATGCAAAGTTTTGTTGGTCTATACGTGTTTTATTTTTCCCCACCATGCTAATATTTAGAAGAAATCAAAGCCAAAGTTTCTCAAAATTAAAGGGAAAGCCTAAAGAAATCAATTGAAAATCCTATGTAAGTCCCTTCCCTTAATGTAATTAATTATTGACTTAGTGGCTGGTTTAAAGTCAAGGCAAAGTTATTTTCCTTTGTATTAAAAAAAAATGAAGATGTCTACAACCTATACTGGATCTTAATTTTGATAAAACTGGACTGTATTGAAACAAAAGCCTTCAAGTATCTATCTTAAAGGAGAAAATTTCAAGGTATAAGCTTCAAGTCTTTAAAGTCTCAATTGCCTTTGATGCTAGGTCTACATGATAGTAGAGATTTAACATGCTACTGTTTTCAATGTGTTTTTTTTTTTTTTTCTTTTTTTCTTTTTAGTGCTCTGGTTACAAGGGTTCTTGTTTCCCCATAAGCCCATTTTGCTTCAAATAAAATATTTTTCATGAACACATGCATGGGTTTGCAAGAGAAATGTTTGTGTATCATAATAAATTGTGATAAAGGCTTTGAAGTATATTTAGAATTCAGTAACAGAGAAGACAGAGAGGTTAGGAACAGTGTCTTTGAGGATATGTAGTTTAAGCTGAGCACTACAATGAGAAAAAATTAAGCCACCGAAGAATATAAAGCATATGATAGGCAAAGTAAGAAGGATAGAGGGTGCAATCATAACATTGAGAAGCCACCACACTGAAAATGTATGCAGAAAAAATGGAACTTTGAAGGAATATTCAGAGAGTAGGAAAAGAACAAGGAATCAGTGAAAGCACTACAGATAGAGGAAGCATGTCTGTTATTCGCTACTAACAAATGCTAACAATGTTGAAAGTTCCAGGGTTATGAAGATTGAGACGTATTCATTGTTTTATTTACAAATTCTAAAATCATTGGCAACACAGAGAAATAATTTGAGTACGGTGGTAGGGTAGAACCATCTGGTATTACATTGAACGATGAGGAATGTGTGAAATCTGAAAGTAGATGCTGTGAGAAAAGCCTGGATAGAAAGACTTGGTCCACCCCTTCCTATTTTGAAGAAATTTTCCCCATTGCCTTCAATATTAGGGAGATGGCACAATGCCACAGCTCTCAAGACCATAGCTTAATGGGAGAGAATGTTCTCAGTGCCTTGGGGCAGGCAGGGCACAGGCACATGGTCAAGGGTCAGGTCACTGATGAAAATAAGACACTAGAAAAGGGTCTTTAAAATGGAATTCCAACAAGAGAAATAAAACCGGAGTTCATTATGACCAAAGGTGGGGTCCAGTCAGACTCCACAAGCAGCAGAGATGATGTGCTGGCCAGATTATTCCTGCTGCTTGTTTTGCAGGGCCACAGCTTCCTCAGAATTCTGAAAAATCCTCATATCCTTCCAGGAGTTCCCTAATTTGCGTTTACAGCCTGACTTTGTCCTTGTTGCTTGCAATCATGAACTCTGACTTTGAGAAGCAAAGTTTCAGGAACCTTAGGGAAGGAAGGAGGGATGATGATAATATACTGAGAAGCCAGAGTGGTAGGACTTGTTTTTGTTTTGTTTTTTAATTAAGAAAGGATATTGTATTTGCATATAGTAGAGGAGACTAAAGAATCACAATCCTTATGGTGATAGAATGGGGTAGGTAAAAAGCACTGACAGAAAGTATAGAAGGGTTTGTAGCATGGATATTTTAGAGTGGAGAAAAAATGTCAACTATAGGATGTGATGATTAATGTTTAAGTTTTTGAGGTTGGGAAACTGAGATCCCAGTAGAAGTTCTCATTTTCTGAGTGGAGGTGAGAGATGCAGTTTGACTTGAGGAAAAATGGAAAGTTTTGTAGAGACTAGGAAGAAAATTAATAAGGAAGACACTAAAGACAATACATGGATTGCCATAGAATCTTTTTTTTTTTATTTTAGAAGTTATGAGTTAACAAAACAATCATGCATACCATACAGGATTTCCATATATCACCCCATGGTCAACACCTTACATCGTTGTCACACATTTATTAGAAATGATGAAAGAACATCATCATAATATTACTGCCATCTATAATCCTTAGCTTAGATTTGGTGTATTTTCCCCTAAACCATCCTATTATTAACATCAGGTATTAGTATTATATATTTGTTATAGTTCATGAGAGAATGTTCTCATATTTGTACCACAAAGTACAAATCCACCACAGGGTTCACTGTGTTGCATGGTCCCCTGCCTTGTACCATCTATCCAAAGTGTACACTCAGTGGCTCTCCAGTTTCATCACAGTGTTGTGCTGTCATCAGCTCAGCCATTTCTGAATGTTTTCATTACTTCAAAAGGAAAAATCCCATACCCCATTATACACTCCGTTATTTATCCTTAGCATTAATAGAATACTTTCTTAGCCATTGCTCTAAAAATATTACAATATTACTGTTAACTATAGTCTAAATGTTACATTAATTGCATATTCCCATGTATCTCCATATTTTTAAGAGTTTTTAATAGAGAATTATGCTTGTATTTGTACTATTAACAACAATCATCATCACCATAGGATTTTGAGAGCCCTACAAAAGTTACAGATAAAGACTTTGGTTGTAAATCTAGTGCAGGTAATGGTGTGACTTTCTTTAGCTTTTTGGAACTTAACAGTATATGGAAAAAGGTAAGCTTAAAGCATTGGCACCTAAATTTCTATGTTACTGTACAGATTTTCAGTTTACTTTAAAATGTTATTTATTTAAGTACAATATAGATTTCCTAAAATTTTTAAATAATTCTGTGGTGGAGTTATAAATATGTTAATTATATCTCTCCCTATAATTCTAAATATTAAACTAATTTTATCTACCTAAAACTCCAAATACTAACTCTTAGACTATGTTATAGGCTATACAAAAGATGCTCTTGGGGTTTTATTCTGGGCATTGCTGTTTACTAGTGTTTCCTTTACTTTTCTTTTATTTTTAATTTATAGTAACACAGCTCCCTTACCCACAAGCCTCATAAAAATTAAACTCCAAAATTTCTTAAGCTCTATAGAAATCTATCCTTTGATAAACTAATTCAATGCAGTGATTTAGTTACTTGCTTTTAAAATCGAGGTATGTTCTTCCTAGCAATGAATAATTCCTTCAATTAATATAAACCTAGCAAGATTCATTATCTGAATGTATTCCATGCAAAGTGTAAGCAAATAGAGTTTTTGTTGAATAACGAAAAAAGCAATGCTTGAGGGCTTGAGTTTTGGTGAATTTCTTAATCCATAAAATGGAGTAATAAGTTTGATTTGCCTTGGGGTTATTCTGTATAACTCCTAGCAATATTGTTTCAAACATTTTAAGATTATAATATTGACTATAAAGTAGAAGATGTTTAGAAGCTAAGTTAATGAAAACTTTCAATAATCCATAAAATAAACATTTAGTACTTAGCAGAAATATATAACTGATATATTTTTATTTTTAGTGTTCTTATAATGTCATCAATTTATTCAGCTAGTATGAATTAATGGCTTATGATATTGGACTAAGTACTTTAATATTTTGAAGTAGAAAATAGCCACATGCCTCCTACTTCCGTTGGAAGAACCATTACAATTTAGTCAACATGCTTCAAAAAAAGAACATTTCATTTGTCTATGAAGACTTAACTCAAGCTAATATAAAAGAATCAGAAAGAAATGATAGTACTTGTGAGGCAATATTGACATAAAGCACTCTGGTTTAATGATTTTTAGGGGGAATAATGTAGCAAGACAAATTCCTACTTGATTGTAAATGTCTGTTAGCAAGTTTAAAACATGTTTAACAAACAACATTCCAGAAATTTAAAATGAGTTTAAAATCGATCTGGTTCTTTAGTGTTCTTTTAGTGTTACTGCATAAGGAAATTTTGCCCCCTATTTTCAATTCTTGAGAAGTACAATTTTTACCCATAAATATGGATTTACTTGGACACAGTTAAGAACTTCTTGTTTTGGTTTTGGAATTACTAACTAATATTTGGATAATTAGTGATTTCAAAGTATTAGTATATTCATGAGTTTAGTATCAGAGCTAAATTATTCTGTAGGTTAGGTTTATTGAGATAATATTTACAGAGAAGTAAAATGCATTTATTTTAGGTACACATAGGAATTCTGATAAATGGATACAGTTTTGTAACTACAACAACAATCAATATGAAGAATATATCCAACTTACCCCAAAATTCTTTTTTGTCCCCTCATATTCAATCCTTACCTTACCCCTTTGGCACTCAGCTACTGAAAACCACTGATTTGTTGTCTCTTCTTATACTTCTCCCTTTTCCAGAATAGTATATAAATGAATTCATGCAATATTAAGCCATTTCATATAGCTTTTTTATTTTTCATTCAGCACAAAACACTTGTGATTCATCCATCTTGCTGCATGTATCAGCAGTGCATTGTATCTTATTCAGAGTGGTATTCCATTGTATGGACGGATCACAATTTGTTTATCCATTTGAGAGTTAATAGGATTGTTTTCAGATTTTGGTAAGTGTGAATAAAACTACTCTAAACATTTGTGTTCAGAGATTTTTTGAGAGTGTAAGTTTTCGTCCCTCCTATATAAAAAAGTAAGAGTAGGAATACTATTTTTATCACATGTTAATGGTATGTTTAGCTTCAAAAGAAACTTTAAAACTGTTTTAAAATGGCGGAACTATTTTGCATCCTAATAGAGTGGAGGAAGTTGAAGTTGCTCCTCATCCTCACCAGTACTTGATATTGCCAAGTTTTTGTTTTTTTTGTTCGTTGTGCCAAGTGTGGGGTCAGGTCTAAGGTTTAATTTGCATTTCTTACTGCCTAACATCAACTTTGCGTGTGTTAATTCACCATTGTATATTATCTTTGCTGAAGCCTGTGTCCAATTCTTTAGCTTAGTCTTTACTGGGTTGCTTGTTTTATTACTATTAAGTTTTGAGATTTGCAATTATTTTCTCCAAAACTATGTTTTTAATTTTCATTTATTAATAGAGTCTTTCTCAAAGTAATATTTTAAAAATTAAATATAATTTATCTTTATTTATTTAATTATTTTAAATGGCTTTATTGAGAGAAAATGGATATACCATGCAGTTCACCTATTTAATGCTATTCTAGTGTATTCACAGATATATGCAACCATCAGCATATACAATTTTAGAACACTTTTACTGCCTCAAACAAATACCCTGTAATATTTAACTTTCCTCTTTCACTCCTATCCTCTTATGCATCTTCCCAGCCCTAAGAAATCACTAATCTATTTTGTCTCTACAGAAATCCCTATTTTGGATTTACATATGAATGGAATTATAGAATATGTGGGCTTCTTTCACTAGCATTATGTTTTCACAAGTCATATAAACTGTAGCATTATCAGTACTTCATTGCTTTACATGGTTGAATGGCATTCAATTGTATATACATACCACATATTGTTTATGCAATCATTTGTCCACTAATTTGAGTTGTTTCCAACATTTGTAGTTGTGAATAATGCTGATAATGACATTTGGTGGGCAAGAATCTGAGTCCTTGCTTTCAGTTCTATTATATATACACCCAGAAGTTGAATAGCTATGTTTAACTGCCAAGTTTTCCACAGTGGTTGCACCATCACACAATCCCACCAACAACGTAGAATGGTTCCAATTTCTCCGTATCCTCCCCAACACTTATTTTCCATAAAAAAAAAAAAAAAAGCTATCCTATTGTGTGTGAAATGGGATCTACTAGGTTTGATTTGCGTTTAATAAATAACTAATGATGTTGAAAGTCTTTTCATATGTGCTCCCTGGTCATTTATACATCTTCCTTGGAGAAAAGATTATTCAGATCCTTTCCCAATTTTTCACTGGGTTGACTTTTATTATTGGGTTCTAAGTGTAATTTATGTGTTCTAAAAGTCACTTATCATAAATATGATATGCAAATATATTCTCCCAGTCTCTAGATTGTCTTCTCATTTTCTTGGCTGGGTCATTTTATGCACAAAGGATTTTAATTTTTATAAATTGTCTATTTTTTTTCCTTTTGTTGCCCATTCTTTTGCCAAATTTAAGGTTATGAATATTTTCCATTATGTTTTTGTCTAACAGTTTTATAGATTTAGCTCTTACATTCATATCTTTGATCCATTTTAGTTAATTTTGAATATGATGTGAGATATTGGTAATTTATTTTTATGAATCTTTTTCATATGACTTATATAATCAATCCATGATTCAAGTGATGAAACGTGGTTGCGCAAATTGTTCAACTTTTTTTCAAAATTGTATTGGCTCTTTATCTTTCTGTATAAATTATTTTGAGTTAATTTTGAAATAAACTTTAGATTACATTAATGTTACATCAAAAATATAGGAGATTCCCATGTTCTCCCCACCACCACCTCCCCCACTTTCCTCCACACTTTCATTAGTGTAGTATATTTTTTACAAGTGATGAACACATATTGAAGCATTGCTACTAACCATGGACTATAGTTTACATTAGAGTTTACACTTTGCCCTGCACAATTTTATAGGTTTTAACGAAATGTAAAATGGCCTGTATCTATCATTGCGATGTCATGCAGGACAATTCCCGCAAATGCTCTATGTTACACCTATTCTTCACTTTCCCTCCTTTCAGAGGCTTGGGTGGCCACTGCCTTTATATCAATGATATAAGTTCTTCCAGTGCCAGAATAATAATAAGTCTACTTTGGTCCATAGTTGCATTCTCCCCTTCTCTTTGTTCATTCCTCAGTCTTGAGGATTTTGGGATGGTGATGCTCACTCTGTTTCTGATTGAGAGGGGCTTAGATCCCATGAAGCAGATGGATGGAACTGTCTTGTTTGCAGTTGTAGACATGCTCTGTTTTTTGGAATGGCATTGTCCATCATCATCCTTTTCTTAGCTGTCCTGGATGAGTCCAATGAAATGGAGAGTAGTTGTTGCAACTCTTGCTAAGATTCAGGGATCAAGTGACATATGAACAGACTGAAGATTTAAGTCTCTGGAACATATATTTAACAAGTATAGTGCTAATTATTGGTTCAAATAAAAGGGACAGAAAAGTCATGAACAGGGAAATTATAAATGAGTCTAACTCTGTTACAATGAGGAGCATATATCCAAAAGTGAGGCTCACTGACAGGTGCTGAATTCCTGAGATTGTCTGCCCTATAGTGTCTAGATGTCTGTAGAGCCCTCAGGAGCACTGCTGTCTGAGGCATTGTTTACTGTGGCAGGCAATGAGATCCTGCTGAGATGTGCATAATTGTGACCTCTGGAATGACCTCCTGACTCACTTTGAAATCTCTTAGCCATAAAAACTCATTTGTATTTAATATTCCCCCTTTTGGTCAAGATCTTCTTCCAAATGCATCGCTAGTTGGCACTTGGTTATAATCCTTAGGTGCCAGGGATGGAAGTCATGTCCCATACCTGAAGGAAGGTATTGCATTAACATGCTGATTTTGACTTACAGAGAAGCCACATTTGAGCAACAAGTAGTCTTTCAGGATGTAAGTCTTAGACTATATATAATACTAGGCTAAGATTCAATATCTCAGGAAAAAGTTCATAAGTACAACCATCAATACCAAGGGACTAGTGCAATGGTCTGTCCTCCTTCACTAGGCACTGCCCATGTACTTGGGGTATTCGTATTGCTCTATTAGAGAATGTAGCATGTGTTCCCAGGATGGGAATTCATTATTCTTTGGTGTTAGTGTGGGTCTCCACCCACTGAGACAATGTCCCATGACCACTTGAACATGTTCATATTCCATGCCCCACATGCACCCATACCCACAAATCCCCCCATCACTGACACCCCACACCAATGATTCTCCCCTGCCACAGTTGTGACCATTCTGTAATTCAAAACAAAGCCAAAAACAAAGCAAAAAAATAAACAAATAAAAATAAAATAAAATAATAAAAATAACAAAATGCAAAAATAAAAAATAAAAAGAATAAAAAATGAAGGTAAAAATAAAAAAAAAAGTACAAAATTTTTTTCCATGTTACTTTCTTCACTCTAAGATCTGTTATCTTTTAGGTACAGTGAAAATTTCTTCCTTATGCTTCCCCAGTGTCTTATTTTTTTTCACTTTATCTTCAAAGAAGCTTTAGGTTACAGAAAATTTACATAGAAAATATAAGGGATTCCCATATACCCAACCCCCTCCACTACTCCTCCTCTCCCCTATTAATTAATAACTTTTTTCATTTTCTGGTACTTTTGTTACAATTGATGTACAAATATTGAAGCATTGTTACTAACCATCACCAATGGTTTTCTTATGGTTTACATTTTGTATTGTACACTTTTATAGGTTTTGACAGAATTTGAAATGGCCTGTATCCATCCTTGGAAGATCATGCAGACTAATTCCAATGTCTTATGTTTCATATATTCTATTTTTCCCTCTTCCCCTTGGTAACCACTAATTTCAATTTTTCAAGGAATAAGAATAAGATTCATAGTTACGTGCAATAATATTAAGGTCTTGACATATTTGTCAGTTTTCTTTTATTAGGCACTGCCCATGTTCTTGAGAGATTCTTGCCTCTGTAATTGAGAACACAGCAGGGCTTCCCAGGATGAGAGTTTAATATTTTCTTGTTTATTTTATGGATCTGCATCCACTGATGCAACACACAATGACAAAATGAACACTTTCATATTCCATAGAGGCATGCCCCAGGTACACTCATACTGCATATCCCCCCATCCCCGACACCCTGTACCAGTAACATTCCCTGGCCGTATGCTGGAAGAGCATTCCCACCATTGTAGTTTTAACCATAAACTTAGGATTAGCTTGTCAATTCTTACAAATTTCTGCTTCATTTTTCAAATGGGATTGTGTAGAATTTATAAATTAATTTTGGCAGAATAGATGTGTTAATAAAATATCCTATTTATCTAGTCTTTTAAATTAAGAATCCTATATATATATATCTCATCTATCTACTTCTTTCCATCCCTGATGCTACTACCCTGGGGACATATCATAATGCTATCTTTTAAATCAGTTGCTTCTTTATTCATTTCCACATACCATGGCTGGTATCAATTGAAACTGAAGGTCTGATTATTACACTCCTCCAATTGAAACTCTTCATGTGGTCTTCTGCTTACTGTTAAGATTTGCATTCAGTGTGGATTCAATCTAATAAAACTACAACAAAACCATGATTTAGTTCAAATAGATATTGGATTGACTCAGCAACCACACTAGCAGCCTAAGAGAAGAAAAGGTAAGCCCATTTGTATGGGTACATATTATTTCCCTTAATCTATGCCAGGGGGCAGCAAACTACGGCCCAGGATCATATCCTGCCCAACACTTATTTTATATGGCCTATGGAATAAAAATTGTTTTTATATTACTATATAGTTGAAAAAAATTTTAAAAATTATTTTGTAGTACAAAACTATATGCAATTCAAGTTTCAGTAACCATAAGTAGTTTTACTGGAATATAGTCACTCTTAATCACTAGTATATTATCTATTTTTGCTTTTGTGTTACAAATGCAGAGTTGAGTAAATAGAATATATGACCTACGTATTTACTATATGCCCTTTTACAAGAATAAATAAATAAATAAATAAATAAATAAATAAATAAATAAGTTTGCCAACTACATATCTACACATTTTTAAAATTTGTTTTAGCACATTATGTCTAGCATAAATACAATCATGTAATATGCTGAGAAAGAAGAAACTATGATCCTTAGGGAAGACAGGAAACAGTGAATTAGAAGTGTACAAGAGAACAAGAGAAGGTGCAAACTCTGTGTGTGTTCTTTGTTTGCTTTTCCAGACATAAACTGAAAATAATTTTGATCTAGGGAAAAGTTGAACAGTCATTAACACATAGAAAATTTCATCAGAGAAGTGGAAATTATGAAAAAGTAACTAAGGGAAAGGCTAAAGACAAAAAAAAAAAAAAAAAAAAGAAAATGCAATCTCAGAAATGAAGAAATCATTAGATGCCTGTAACAGCAGACTGAAAAAAACCAATATATTTGATAGAAGGTCAACAGAAATTATCCCAACTGAATGATAAAGAGAAAAAAATGCAACAGAGCATTTGGCATCTGTACGACAATATCCACTGGTCTAATATGAATATAATTGCGTCCCAGAAAGAGAGGAGACAATAAGTGGATCCAAGGAAAGATTTGGAGTGATATTACCTGAGAGTTTTCAAAAAATGATGACAACATCAGCCTATTGATCCAAGATATTCAGTGTATTTGAAGCAGGATAAACACAAAGAAAACCGAACCTTGGTACATAATATTTAAACTTCTAAAACCAAGGGTAATGAAAAAGGTATTAAAAGCAGTCAGAGAAAATGGGCACATTACACACAGTATAATGTACATACATACATACATACATACATACATACATACATAAGAAAAAAAAAGAAGGCTTCTCAGAAATTTTGGAGGCCAGAAGACAAGGGAAAACACTTTAAAATGTTAAAAGGGAGAAGAAACCCTGCCAATCTAAAATTCTACATCCAGCAAAAATAACCTTCAGACTGAATGAAAAGATAAGACATTTTCAGACAGGCAAAAGTTGAGATAATTCATCTTCATCAGATCCTCACAGGAAGAAATGCTAAAATGTGTCTTAAGCCTGAAGGAAAAATAAGTACATGATAAATGATAATTATTCATATATATATATGAATATATATATATATATAACCATTGGCCATTCAAGCCAATTTACTATGTATTGTGAGGTTCAGAGCATATATAGAAATAAAATATATGACAGTAAGAACACAGAGGATGGGAGGGGTATAGTGGAATTAAACTATTGTTTTGTTTATCTTTTATTAGATACTATTTTCCATTATCTTTGGTAAATGGGATGGTTGGTTCATTGGTTATATTTCCCATGGTTTACCTATTATTTTTTCAGATTTCTTGTTTTCTCGTAATTTCTAGGATACCAATACACATAATTCCTTACTGTATTTTTAAGATTTCATGTGTTGGATCTGGAAAAAGGCTTTTGTGCATTTACCTGTCAACTGTTGCTAGAGGGCAACAACGGAAACCCAAAGCAGCTCTCCTTTCCATCATTGCCTCTCGTTCACCAAACAACCAGAAAGCAGCTGACAAGAAAACTTTGGAAATAGAGTTTTGAGATGGCAGCCTATCTAAAGCAAAACAGATCTCAGAGGACCAGAAATGAATCCTGAGAGAAAGCAGGCAAATAACTGGAGTTATTACTGGACCAGCTAAGTGAGGAACGATCCATTTATCTACTCCCTTAACGTGTTTTGTTCATTAACAAAATGATAGCAGCCAAATGATGCTTTGTTTTATTGTGCTGTCACCATAGCTATTTTCTGTTTAAAATTTCCTTTTCTGGAGGAGGTTCCTTGTTCTCATTTCTAGTAGTTATATGGATGTGCATCGAATACGTCTTCCTCTCTTGCGAACTCTTTTATCCAGGCTCATAGGCAAGATCAGAGGGGATAGGCAACAAATTACACTTTATTTCCAGCCAGTTGATTGCTAGCTTATTGATATCATTATACAAATATCTCGTGGATGCAGAAAAAAAGTGAGTTTAATTTAGTTAATAGTATACTAAATGCAAATTCATATGCAGTAATGCAAATAAATACCATATTGTAATCATATATATATGATATTAGGCAATAAATTTTATCCAAGGTCAGTGAAACAAATTGCTCTATATATGAGAAAAAGAACATACCAAAAACTTTTGGTATTCAGTGTATTTGTTGGAAACTGTAAATATATTAACTCCTTTTTAAATTTTCCTAATTAAAATAAACTCTACAAACTATTTCAGAAGCTGATCTCAAAGATTTAAAAGTAGAAACCATTGGTCTGTACTATTTATAAAAATTCCAGAAGGATAGGAGTGTAAGAGTCTGCAAGTGAAATCAAAGTAAAGAAAGAAAATTGCATGGAATCATCCTACCTCATTTATAGGCTGCAGCACATACAATGAATCTATGTAATTTTTCCTGGAGAAAATTGGCCATGAAAGTTTAGGATTTAGAGGTTGAAAACCTGACCTGGCAATTTCAAATCCTGAATCTGAAGAGGTATCTATCTAATAGCAATTTGAGCAGGTGTTACATCTGACAAATGTTACAAGTACATGCCATATACAAGAATATTTAACACTGTGTTCAACAGATACTCAAAGTTACGTAATTACTTGTTTTGATAGACATTTTTACTGAATCCACCTTTTTTCAGTCACAAAAGCTAATTTTTACCAGATCCTATTCTAAAAAAAATTGTATAGGTTTAATAAGGAAAACCTACACAGTTTAGTGGCCATTCAGTGATACTTTGAGGAAATAATAATCCCTATTTTATAAATCAATAAAGTAAGACTTATGAAGATTATTTAGCTTTGCTTGGTCCCAAATTCATATGTATCTGATATGGATTCAATTATAGATTTTTATAAAGAACCAAGAAACATGTCAACATTACTTAAGTGTTAAAGATTGAGATTTAAAAATTGAGCTAATTTGTTTTTATTATTTAGATTAGGCAAATCTTAAAATAAAAATGATGATTTAACAGAACATAGGAAAATAAAATGGAATACATTGTTTCAAGTGTTTTTCTGCCACTTTGCAGGCTTTTGTCCTTAGGTGATGGTTTAATTTGAAAATCGATGATAATAAACTCCTATGCTGGAGAGGCGGCCAAGATGGCGTTGGTGTAGGAGGGCGCACACTGCAAGCTCCCAGAGCAAGGCGGATTCAGGACAGGGTCCTGCCCGGGGGTCTGTGCTGTGCACGCATGGAGTGAGAGGCTTGGGACATCTATCTGCGCGGATCGGCGGCGTGAACAAAACGGTGGAGATTCGTGAGTTTTGAGGCTGCTGGTGGAGGTTGGCACAGGCGGCTGAGCTCCGTGGTTAGGGAAAAAAAATAATAAAACGGCCATTTTGAGCCGCGATCGGGGTGAAAAAGTTTTATTTTCTGGGGATCTGGCTGCCTGGCGCCCCTTGGACCTTGTGTGAACAGAGCAAACGAGCTAATCGGCACCCAGTGAACCAGAGGGGGGATTTTGGTCGGGCAACGCAGCTGATTTCCCTAGCCACCCAGGGATAAGACCCGGGCCGCTGCGGAGCCAGGATGAAGGGACACTTCCCAAAAAAGGGAGGGTTCGGTTGGAAGACAGGGAAGGGTATTTTATATTTTTAGACATTGATCTGGCTGCCTGCACCGCCCCATAGCTTTGGGGAGCAGATAAGCCGACCTGAAGCAGCATCAGGCTGAGAGCAGATGCGAATCTGCACTCAAACTGA
>JAKSZT010054304.1:32505187-32850312 GCA_026826555.1 Tolypeutes matacus | reverse complement strand
CTGTCTATCTATCTATCTATCTATCTATCTATCTATCTATCTATCTATCTATCTATCTATCTATCTATCTATCATCTCTACCTACCCTTCCATCTGGCTGCCTATCCATTTCTCAATCCATTTTCTGAACACTTGAGTGTTGGTTGCTCCTTGAATATGAACTGCTATGTACATGTTCCAAAGAACAAGGATATTCACCTAAATGCAAAGATCAAGTTTAAGAAAGATAACTGGTATAAAGCAGGGGTTCTTAACCTTTTTTTACCATGGACCCCTTCGCCAGTCAGGTGAAAACCACAGACCCCTTACTAAGTCCACACTATGCTGTGTATTATTTAATAAATATATCACACCCGCACCAACATGTCCCCACAAGAATAATGTTTTTTTGAATTTCAATTCAAGCTCATGGACTCCTTGTTAAGAACTCCTGGTATAAAGGTTACGTTTATATTCCAATATTTCCCCTATGTTCCAATAATGTCCCTTTGAGCCTTTTCTCCTCCCTTATTATGTCTACCCAGAATCATGCATTGCATTTAATTGCCATTCCCTCTTTAGTTACTCTTTCTTATTTATTTTTTAACTGTGAAATATATATATATATATATATAACATAATTTTCCTATCTCAACCACTCCCAAGTATACCATTCAGTTGGATTAATCACTTTCACAATGTTGAGGTACCCTCACCAACTTCAGTTACTGAAGCTTTCCACAACTGTTACATAATCCCTCCCTATTCTCTTTTTCCTGCAACCTCTAGTAAATATAATCTGCTTTGTGTCTCTGTGGATTTTCCTATTTTTGATACTTATATAAAAGGAATTATACAATTTGTGACCTTTTGTATCTGGTTTCTTTCACTTAGCATATGTTTACATTGTTCATTCAAGTTATAACATGTATTAGTACTTCATTTTTTTTGCTAAATAATATTCTGTTATATATATATTTATCACAATTTGTTCATCTATTCATCTGTTAATGGAAATTTGGGTTGTTATCATGATTTGAGCATTATGAATAAGGATACTATAAATATATTCATGTAGAAGTTTCTGTGTGAGCATATGTTTTAATTTATCTTAGGTATATACCTAAGTGTAGCTTCTTAAGTCATATGATAATTCTATGTTTAACTTTTTCAGCAACTGTCACACTGTTTTCTTCTCTGACTGCACCATTTTACATTCCCACTAGCAATGTATAGAGACCTCTCTTTCTCCTATACCCATCAATATTTGTTATTTATGATTTATTTTATTACTATTATTACTATTATTAATATAGACATCCTACAAGGTGTGAACTGGTATCTCATTGTGGTTTTGATTTATATTTCCAAAATGACAAATGATGCTGAACATCTTTTCAGGTCTTTGTGGACCGTTTGTAAATTGTCTTTAGAGAAATGTCTAAGGAAGTTCTCTGGCCATTTTTAAGTTGGGTGGTTTGTCTTTTGGTTGTTGAGTTTTAGGTGTACTTTATTTACCCTAGATCTTAAGCTACATCCACCACCACCCCCCCTTTCTGCAGTTTGACTTTTAACTTTACTGTTAATGTCCTTTGATGTACGAAAGTATTTTTTTTTTTCATTTTGATGGAATCCAATTTATCACTTTTTCTCTTGTGGTTAGTGTGTTTGGTGTCAAATTTAAGAATTTATTACTAAATCTCATGTCATAAAATTTTACCCTTATGTTTTCTTCTAAGAGTTTTATAGTTTTAGCTCTTATATTTAGGTCATTGACCCATTTGGGGTTGATTTTTTATAAGGATTGAGATGGTGGTTCAACTCCATTATTTTACATATGATTATCTATTTGTCTCAAAACCATTTGTTGAAATAGCTATTTTTCCCCCATTGAATGGTCTTGGCACCATTGTTAGAATCAGGGGCTCTTAGATATTTGAGTTTATTTCTGGAATCTCAATTCTATTGGATTATATCTATTATATATATATATATATATATATATATATATATATTCTCATGCTAGAATCACTCTCTTTTGATTACTGTGGCTTTTGTAGTAAGTTTTGTAATTGGGAAGTGTGAATCTTCCAACTTTGTTTTTCTAATTCAATGTTGTTTTATTTTTAGGACCTCTTGCAATTATATATGAATTTTAGGATCAACTTTTTCATTTCTGCAAAAAAGGCCATTGGAATGTTGATAAGTATTGCATTGAATCTGTAGAATATTTGGGGTATTGTCATCTTAACAATATTAACTCTTCCAATTCAGGAACATTGTATATCTTTCCACTTAATTAGACCTTCTTTATTACTTTCAGCAGTGTTTCATATTTTTGAGTATAGAAGTCTCTGGCAGTTTGATATTATTTATGAATTCCAAAAAGATAGATTGATTATGTCTGTAAACTGGTCTGTCCCTCTGGGTGTGATACCCCTTTGATTGTATTAAATTCAGAGGTTTTACTTTTACTTTATTAGATCAAGGTTAGGGCTTTGATTTGACCACTTCATTAGGGCATACAGGATTGAGTTCCTTCCCCTTTGGTGGGCTGATAAAAGACTCTCACACAGAGAAGCAGATACACAGAGAAGATACACAGAGGATCTTGTGGACCCAGGAAGAGAGATAAGCCTGATAGTTTACAGCTGACCTTGTGAAGAGAAGAAAGAGAACAGAGCAGCCGAGCCTAGAAAGATATGAGCCCCTGGGAAGAGAGATGAGCCTTATGCCAGCCTATAGTTGAGATCAGAAGAAGCTGGACCCTTGGAGCCTTAAGAGAGAAGGAAAAAGCTGAACTCTTGCAGACGTTGTCTGCCATCGTGCGTCAACACTTGGCAACAGATTTTGGGTGAGAAAGTACCTCTTACGGTACTTTAACTGGACTCTTCAGGGCCTTGTAACCCTAAGCTTCTACTCCAAATAAATAACATTTATAAAAGCCAACAGAGTTCTGGTACTTTGCATCAGCACCCCTTTGACTGACTAATACAAAGTTTTTTACCTCCATGGTTAAAATTTATTACTATGCGTTTTATTCTTTTGCATACTATGGCAAATAGAATTATGTTCTTTCTTTCCTTTAAAGATTATTCCTTGCTGGTATATAAAAATACAACTGATTTTAGGATGTTGATCATATACCCTGCAACTTCACTGAATTAATTTACCTTTAGAAGTTTGTGTGTGTGTGTTCCTTGGGATTTTCTATATATTGTATCAAGTCATTTGCACATAAAAATAGTTGCACTTCTTTTCCAATTTAGATTCTTTTTATTACTTTATCCTGCCACATGCTATGGCTAGGAATCCCAGTAAAATGCTGAATAACATTGATTATAACAGTTATGAAAGTGGGCATCTGATTTTGTCCCTGATCTAAGGGGAAAACTTTCAGTTTTTCACCATCAAATATGATGATAGTTATTGGTTTTTCATAAATAACCTTTGCCATTTTAAGGTAGTTGCCTCTATTCCAAATTCGCAGAGTTTTTTGGAAAGACTTTGAGTAGGATTTAGCCCATCCATACAAATATTATGAATTTGTTACAAGGTTATATGCAATAAAATATACATATAGAGTTTAATCATAACAATCATAATTTATTCATATTGTATAAAATTTTAGAAAACCTATATAATCCTAAATGGAAGGCCAGTTAAATCAAGTACTATAAATATTTATAAGGGCTATTGTGTAGCTGTTAAAAGTATTATGTCACTCCATATTTAATGGCTTATATAGATCCTCATTTTATATGATGAATAAAATTACCTCAGGAATAGAATATAGAATTTTCTCATTTAATGCACACACACACACACACATTGGCAGACACACCATGAGAAATGTTTTACTGCATTGAAATGAGATTTACAATTCTTATTTTCTGTTTTACTCATCTGTACTGTTTAAATTTCTTTTTACAATAGGATTTCTCACTAGTACAATTTGAGAATAAAATACTACTATCAATAAAAAGATATTAAGAGAACAAATTCTTGGATTTACAAGATAGATGATATGATAGCTTCTATCATATTTCATGTAGTATTTTCAAATAAAGTGCCATGGAATTGCATGAATTATATGGTATTGTCTTGAAAAAGTAATAAAAGAAATAAGCTTGTTGAAAAATTCAATATTTGAAGTGGTAGAACTCAATTAGAAGTGTAAAGAGAAACTTTAATAAAAAGAAAATAAATTGAAAGAATGTTGTCAATATCTGGAACTAATCCATATGTAATCTCAGAATAATAAGATTATGTGCCTCTACAGGAACATAAAAGTCAGGCAAAATTCTTGGTAAATTGCTTAACGTGAGAGGAGTCAGATAATTGATTAGCTTTTTCAATGGAAACAAAAACAGGGCAAGCTTGAATAGAAATACAAGCCTCATTTGAATAGAAAGAATATCATATGTATGTATGAATATACGTATAACTTAAGGAAAATATCAACCATTCTTCCCTAGTATCATCATGCTACAGTCAGGCTGGTTTTCTGTCTGGTTCTTGAGCATTTGCACCATTCACCATTACCTGTATTTCCGCAATAGCTTCTTTCTTATCCTAGAGCACTCCTGACAAAGCCTGTAACTTCCTTATGTCTTTTGGCTATCAACTAAAATCTGACCCCCTCAGAAAGGATTTCCCTGTATCTTCTATGTCCATTACAATTCCCAGTCTCATTTGCATCACTCTGAGTTCTTCTTCATTGCATTGGCCACCATCTTAAATAACCTTAATATTTTACATATTTCCTTATTTTATTTTCTATTTGCAGGTAGGTTTAAGTTTCAAAAGACTTTAGAGATTATTGGTCTTGTTTATTGTTGAATTTGCAGCAAGTAAAATAGGATCTAGTATATGAATGTCGCAAATATTTATTTATTGAATGAATGGAATTCTAGAAAGGGTGAGATTCACTTGAAATTCAGTAAGTCAAAATCTGAACTGCTTAAGTAAGGTCAAAGTGTTGTTAAATAAGTGAACTTATATACGCCCTTGTATTTGGAGAGTGTTGCAGCAAAATGGGGGACATTAAATACATTCTAAAGCTTCTCTGAATTTATTTGAAATCCTAACATATTAGCAAGACTTGGAAAAATTCTTCCTTTTCAAGAAAAATTGTTTTTGTTAGATGCATTGTATTTAAATTAAAGTAACTTAGTCAAAGAAGTAAAATGAAAAAGTAGAAAAGCAAAGGAGTCAGGCTATATAAACTAGTAGTAACTATGCTTGACCACAGGGAAATAAAAGTAAAAGGAGAATGAAAGACAGTTAAATTAGTTGTAGGATAGCTCTCAGGGTAGAAGCATTAATGAAGATGGAGAACTAGATGGGATGAGCAAGAACTATGGGAGATGGCAATTGGATTAAAGGAAAGTTTTCTTTTATTGATAATAACAAAGCTTACAGTATAATCAAGGGTGCAAGTTGGAGAGTTTATTGGAGAAATGGAGTTTGAATACTTCAGGGGTCAGAGTGTTGGATCTTGTACAGGAAATTTCAGTGACCAAAAATTTAGATAAGAGTAATGTTATAAAGAGTACAAGTGACCTGGGAGTTAAAACTTTCAAGATAAATGGGGGCAGGGTGGTCTGTGAGTCTGTATATGTGTGTAATATAACAAACAACACTTCCCCATCTCCAGGAACACTACTACTATTGAATGGGTGGAATTAAACATACAAAGAAAGAAAATCATGGTCAAAGTTATGCCAAGAACATGAAGGTGGCATTTTGATGATGGATAACTATGGGCAATTTTCTGGACTTTGAATCAAATGAGTTGAAGAGACACAGAGATTTTCAGAGTTAATCTATGGGATTAGACTGCTGGAGAGGAGAATGGCCACAAAGTTTGGGGTCTTTTGGAATGACTGCCATTAAGAGGGTGATGAGGGACAACATTTGCTCTGGGGAATCACAAGGGATATAATGGCAAGGTAGTAAATTTTTAGGGGATAGAGGGACGTGTATTGAGGGCTTCCATGGCACATTGAACTATAGGAAAGTGTAATTTGTGCTCTGAACAATTTAAACATAATTACATTTTTTGCAGATACATTTAAGTTATGAGATGAAAGATAAAAAACTGAGAGTATTTTTCTTTTATAAAGTATTTTCCTCCAATATTAAATTACTCACTAAGAATATCATTAAAAACAAATTTAAAATCATGATTAAAATATGGTTATAATCAATATGCAATGCACAAATGCATTTCTAAACACAAACACAAATAGTCCTTATATTCCAAAATGAAACACCATTTGAAAAACCAACATAAATATAAACTAGATAAGAATACTAATATTTTAATAGCTTTATTGAGAGGGAATTCACATATGATACAACTGACCAGAATACAGTATACAATCTCATAGATAACTATCACTTAAGACAATTGTTTCAATATTCATCCATGTCATAAAATGCATCAGTACTTCATTAATTTTCTTTGCCAAATAATATTCCATCATTTAAATATGCCGCATTTTATTTATCTATTCATAAGTTTATGGGCTTTTTGATTATTTTTACTTTTTAACTGTTATAAGTAATATTCTTGTGGACATTTTTTGTGTGAGTTTTTATATGGACATATGTTTTTAATATTTTTATTTCTCTTGAGTATATACCCAAAAGAAGAATTGTTGGATCATATGGTAACTCTGTTCAATCATTTGAGGAATCACCAAATTGTTTTCTAAAATGACTGCAATATTTTGCATTCCCACAACAGCGTATGAGAATTCCATTTTTTTCACATTCTTGTCAATACCTGTTACTCTCTGTCTCTTGGATTATAGTTACACTAGTAGACGTACAGTGATTTCTCATTTCCCTAATGTCTAATATTGTTGAGCAACTTTTCACGCTTTTTCATGTTCTTGTTACCTATTTGTTTATCTTCTTTAGAGAACTGTCTCTTCAGATGATTTGCCCATTTTAATTGTTTTTTTAAATACTGAGTTGTAATAGTTCTTCATATAGTCTAGATTAAAGTCCCTTAAAAGAGATATGATTAGCAATTATTTTCTCCTAGTCTGTGCTTTGACTTTCCAACTTCTTGATGATGCTCTTTGAAGGACAAAAGTTTCTAAGTTTGATGATATCCAGTTCATCTAATTTTTTCTTTTGTTGTATTTCTGGTTTCATATCCGAGAAAGCACTTACTGTTCAGTCCAAAGTCATGATGATTACATCTTTGTTTTCTTCTGAGACTTTTACAGTTTTAGCTCTTACATTAATGTTTTTGATCCATTTTGAGCTAATATTTGCATATGGTGTGAGGTAAAGTGCCAACTTCATTCTTTTGCACGCGGATATCTTTTTTTTTCAGCATCATTTGGAGACAGTATTATATTTTCCTCATTTAGTCTTGGTACACAACACAAATAGAGATGTTTTAAAACACATATTTTAAAATATTTAAGATCTTTGTAGAAACAGTATGAATAAAAAGATACTTGATTTAAAAAATAGATACATCATTATATAGCTATATAATAAATAAAGGAAAAGGTCAAAGTCATAAAGATATAAATCCTCTCTAAATATTTAATACTAATCTAATCAAAACCACAAGGACTTTTATTTTCAAGAAAGTTATCTAGTTGTCTTGAAAATCTTTTTTTTTTTAATTGATTAATATGGAAGAGCAAAGAAAAAAGTCAAGGTACTTTCATGAAAGAAGTAGGAGGGACTAATTATCTTACCAGATATTAATTTTTACTATAAACTTAGAGAGATCAGTGATATTGGCATATGAATAAATATATTGCTTAATAGACAATAGAAATCCTAGAAACAGACCTACATCTTCACACAACATAAATATGCCAAACAACTGTAATTATAGATCATGGTGAAACTAATCAACTACTCAGAAACAGTCCAATCAAATAGATATTCAAAACAATACAAGTGTTATTCCTATGGAAAAATGTAATAGGGTGACTTTTTCACACTAAAAGCAAAAATCAATCCCCTTTTGATTAAATACTTAAAGGGATAAGAAATTTTTTAAAAAACTTTTATAAGATGATATGAGACTATTGAGAATATCTAAACGAATTAGAGTAGGATGGGGTTTATTAAATAAGAAAAAATACCAACCTTAAGAGAAAAGAAATTTAAATTCGAACATGCTTAATTATTAACATATTTTCATCAAAATACACCATAAAGAAATGAAAATAAAAGCCATGGTATTGATCAATAGAAATCTTTTTAAGTTGTTAGTTGGAGGGTGTTGGTGATTGAATACTATCCCTCACAAAAGGCATGTTCAAGTCTTGATCCCTGGTCCTATAGGTGTGAACTCATTTGAAAACAGGAACTTTGTGGATGTTGTTAGCGAAAGTTTGCCCAAATTGAATGAGGATGGGCCTTAATCCAATAAGACTGGAGTCCTTAGAAGTAAAGGAAATTGGGCATAGAAAGAAGAAGCCACCGGAGAAGCAAGAAGCTAGTAGCAAATGGAACCCAGAAGAAAAAGGAGAAGATGCTGCCATGTGATGGAAAACTCAAGGGACCCAAAAATTGCTGAGCAGTCAGAAGACACTGACCCCATAGGGAAGCAAGTCTTCCAGCTTCTGAAACTATGAGCCAAAAACTCCTGTTGTTAAACCAAACCATTGTACAGCAGCTACAAAACAAATATACCCATCTTGCCAGGCATCTCTCTCTCTCTTGCTTGTTGACTTTGAAGAAGCAAACTGTCATGACAAGTGCTGCCATCTGAAGAGACCTCCAGACAACATACAGCAAGAAACTGCAACCCTCAGTCAGGCAGCTTGCAAGAAACCGAAATGTTGCTAGCAACCATGTGAGTTTGGAAGCAGTTTTTTTTCAAGTAGAGTCTCAGATGAGAACAGAGCCACAGTCAAAACTTTGGTTGTAGCTTTGTGAGACCTGGAATCAGAGGACTGAACTAAAGTGTCCCCAGACTCTTGATCCAAAGCATCTTCGATGGAATAAATGTATGTTGTTTTAAGCTGAGTTTGTGGTAATACTGTTACACAACACTAGGTAGCTAATACTGCCTGGGTTTGAATTCCAGTTAGGCTACTAATTAGCTATATAGTTTTATAGATAATACTGTACAGCTATATACTAATTACTTCATTATTTACTGGGAATAATAAATGAGTTAAAGCATATAGAACTATCTTATTGCATAGCGAATGGTAGATGTTAAATAAATGTTAGTAAATTTTTCACTACCCCTCTTCCTCTTTTAACTCCTTGTTTTAGTTTCCTGACTGCCAAAGGAAATACCATTTAACCAATGGGTTGGCTTAAACAATGGAAATTTATTGATATGCTCTCTTTTTAATAATAAAATTTATTTTTAGAGAAGATTTAGATTTACAGAAAAATTACACTGAAAGTATAGGTAATTCCCATTTAACCCCCTAAAACACACCTACACACAGTTTCCACCATTAACATATTACATTAGTGTGGTACATTTGTTACAATTGATGAACCAATACTGAAGCATTGCTACCTATTAAAGTCTGTAGTTTACATTATGGTTTACTCTTTGTGCTGTAGAGTTTTATAGACTTTGGAAAATGTCTATAAAATGTCATTTATCTGTCATTATAGTATCATATAGAACAATTTTACTGCCCTAAAAATAACCTGTGGTCCACCTACTCATCCCTCTCCCTCTTTTCTCAATCCCTCACAACCACTCATTTTATATCAATGTTACAAGTTCTTCTGCTTATACCTGATGATAACTATAATGACAATAAATCTACTCTGAAGTCCAAATCAAGGCGTCAACAAGGAATGTTTTCTCCTAGAAGACAGTGGTGTTCTGGAACTGGCTGTCAGGGACCTTGGCTCCTTTGTCACATAGCAGTGAACATGGCGGCCTCTCCTGGCCTCTCCTTTCTCTTCCAGCTTCCATTGACTTTTAGCTTCTGGCTGCTGGCTCTGGCTTTCTCCCACTCTGTCTGAATTTCATTATGCTTATAAATAATTCTAGTAATAGAATTATCCTGACTGAGGTAGGCTACGCCTTACTTGAAGAAACCTTATCAAAAAGTGTTCACACCCACAATAATGAATTAAGTTTAACAACATGTTTTCCTGGGGTACATAGCTTTAAACCACCATACCCCTCATAATTTTGTGTGTCTCAAGAATGAACAGCTGTGGAGCCGGTGGAGCTAAGTGGTTGCGTGCCTGCTTCTGCTTTGCATGTACAAGGCCCCGGGTTACTTATATTTCCCTGTGCCCTTGTGTACTCTCTATGTTGTCTTATAAAAAAACAATGAAAAAGAAATTAACACAGGGCTCACACTGAAAATCTGGTAATCAAATTTTAAGATACATGTATTTTATGAGTATTATTTATTTTTATAATATTGAATTTATAATAATATTTTTTAAATGTATCAATTTTTATTTTTGGTCAAGTTGAGCATAAGTCTATTATTTTTACATTTAGATATTTTTAGTATACTATCATAATTCAGAACATTAATAAATCTGACTATGGCTGTCCAGAGGCCCTAATTTGTTCTTTATCATATGAGGACACTATGAATGAATATTTAACTCTTAACATGATAAAGAAAATATTATTGGAAATTACAGAAACACATGATAAAAACCTGTTCATCATCAAACTGGGGAGCAATTAAGCAACAATTCAGTCTAGTCACGTGGCATTCTCCCAATTATCAGTAAGGAATATTCTACTTCTGGAATTATGTGAATACTTTGCAAGTGCTAGGATGGAAGTAATTGTGGAGTTATGAATTTTTTATATTGAAAATCAGACTATATGAGAAATATTTTAGGAATGCTAGTAGATGGATCACAAATTAATTTTCCTTTTTAAGAGACTTTTCTTTGCTCAAAATTGGATAGATAAAAAGAAATCATATTTTATAAATCTATAAACATAAAAATTTTAGTTAGGATTAGTCAAAACCTACATTAGAACTGTTTTGATTGACATTTGGTTGGTAATTTTATCTTCCTTTTAGCTTATTGATTGAACAAAGAAAAGTTTAGATTATATAGTTCTTTCATAAATTTACTGTCTGATGCATTTGGTTTAATAAAGGTTTCATTCAAACAATAGTGTGTATTTTTCTAAGATTCTTTTATCATATGAAAACAAGATATTGTGATGACTTTTCCACTTATAAGACTTTTGTAAACCTTTGTTCACCTTAGACTATTGCACTTATAAATTTATTAAGTATTAACTCAAAGCTTCTAAATGTTAAAAGGTTATGTATAATTATAACTTAATAAATTAAATAAATTAGTTTGAACTTCTGAATGATTATTTACTCTTATTATGCACATTGTTTTATTTTTATATACAATAATTCTGGAGAAAAAGTCAATAAGTTTAATATTGTGAATATATATTTATTTTAATAAATAATATATTTAACTATATATTGATTCCCATAATGAAAAATACATGAATACTTGAAGAACGATTCAAGATTTAATGAATAAATAAATTTTGAGAAATTACACTTAAAAACAGTGAGGTGTATAACTACATAAGAAAAAGACAACATCTTCTTTATTTGGTTATTGTTGTCAACTCATTTACTAAATAGATTTTGATCAACTTTTTCTCATATTTCAAATAACCAAACATTCCCAACTCATTTGGTGATAAGATAGAACTAAAGAATTGAGGAATTAAGTGAGGGGTGAGTCAAGCTCCTTTTTTCTACATATAAGAAAACTAATATAAGGGAATTAATAAAATATAAAAGAAAAATTCATATCACTCCCTGTTTTCAAAAGTCACTTTTATAAGTACTTACTAATGTATAATTGGTGCAAATCATCCATAGCACTTCACTATGTTCTCTTTATCTGCTGTCATATATTAATTCAATTTTAATTTTGGAAACCAGAGATTTCTAAGGGTTTTAGGAACAAATAAATTGAGTGCTGTTTTTAATATGTATCTGTGGGAACCATGGAAAATGAAATAACTGTGCAAATTATCTTATTAATATTGATTTTAAGTATGTGCTGTTCATTTTTTAAATGTCTAGAAATAAGTCATCAATTATATTCTTTAGTTTAAATCTTCCTACCTGGGATAATAGATCAAAAATCATCACTCTTTTAGCATGTAGATATTGTCAAACAACTTAATAATATGCTGATTTTGATAGGAAAGGATATTAGGCATTTCAGGTATGTCTTCATATTAATATGTCTTTTTAATGAAAATTCTGTCAAAGTAGTATTTTTGACACTTTGGTTACCAATTGATGTCCAATGTATCATTGATTTGATTAACCAGTTAAAACAGTAGACAACTATTTAACAGTAATAAGAGGAGACAGCTAAAATGTACAATTATTTACATAATTAGCTTAATATCATTTTCAAAACAAAGAAACATAAAATAATATATTTATTTAAAAAAAAACAAATATCCACTTGAGATATAATACTATGAAGAAGAGCTAGAATGCCATTATTTAGCTCATGAGGTGATATAAACTAAATTAGGTAAAATCAATAGCTATCAGGACTGTCAAGTGTTTCACACAATTTCTTTGTCAAGTATTTTTATGTGACTGTTACATAATTTCATGAATAAAATGCTATAAACATTTGTGTCTGGCGTGCTATGAATACAACATAAATTTACCACCTGCTATTTTTAGTATACAGCTTTGCAACTAACAGTGTTGTAAATATGCTTGTGAATTCTATATGTCACTGAAGCATTGGAGCCCTCAATAAATTTAGCGTGCAAAATATTAGCTGACATGCATTTTGTCTTATATTGGCATTCTTTCCTTTTCTAGAACACTTTCGGGTGTCATAATAAATCTTGAATCTTACGGCATTATTAGATAGAGTAGAGTTTATTTACAGAAATAATTCAGAGGGAGCATTCTGCTGTGAAATTTTATTCAAAAAGCCTTTGTTCTTGTAAATTGCAATGCTGTTAGGCTTTTGGTTCATTTATCAGTTTCCACAAAATATGTCTACATTCAACTAAACCATTTACTTTTTTATGACTAACCCATTACATAGGATTAATTGGATTTCCTCTATAAATCACTCTTTACTTATTCAACATTTTCTCTTTAAGAACAAAACACAATGCCTGATGCTGGTAAAGATATCTACCGCCTACAATGTACATGTGGTTCCATGCAGAAACAAAACATGCAGTTCACAAACATCTACTCTAAAAGCAGTGTTGTTTTAACTGTCCTAAGGTACGTGAATGTGTAATGGAATTTAAGCAGAAAGAAAGAAAGTTAAGGCACACATGATATAATCAAATGGAAACTGAGGTAGAGTGGGAATCAAGTGGCCTCCTCCTGGGAATTCTGGGCATGTGAATAACTGACTGGATTCTTAGAGCAGCTCAAGATATTCTCTTTTGGTGAGAGTAGAGAGAGTAAAAAAGGGAAAAAAAAAATCTGGAAGTCAATAGAAAAGCCACATTAATACCATATATAGAAATATTTCCCTCAAGTAATAGATTTCATTGTTATAGAGAATATATAAAGCATTTTGAAAACTCTTAGAACAATTCTGCAACATTAACATTAAAGGGCACAATTTAAGAAGGGCATGGAGTTAAATGATTACTTAATGCAGCTTCATAATGACAGATGGCATGTGGAATCAGTGCAGACTTTAATGGTATCTAATAGCAGACCACCACAATGAGAATTTAAGTTGTCAGATCCTCACAGGCACAACAGATGTTTTGTTGGTTTCATAATCCCAGCCTATTATACATTTGGAACTGCTATAGCTAATGGCTTCTTATTCATGTTCTTTTTCTGCCATTCACATAGGGCATTTTTTGCTTATATAGCAAAGTACAAGGAATGAATGAGTAAAAATAGGATGAGCTGATGTGCTTACTCCTTTAATTGAAAAATAGTTTGTTCTTATAACTATTATAACTATAAATTATAAAATATTTCATATTGACAATGTGCCTAATTAAATCTTAGTTTATGTATAGTTGGAAATGAATTACATATTTTCTATGTATAGTTCTTCCAAATTATTTGAAGTATTTTTCATATTTTAAAAAATGTTACAATAAAAATATTTAGTAACTTCAGTGTATCCCAACCTTGTTATGTGCTACAGTACAGCAATATATGTATTTTCAATACTGCAATTTATTTGCAGTATCAGTATGATAATGTGTATTGATATTAAAAATGTTCCTAAGTACTATATAAATATAAATTTTTCTCTTATCTATATGGATCAAATAGAGGCCAAATAAAATATATGAGACAATAAAGTAACACAATTATGTGTAAAGGCAAAATGTGTGGGAAATTAGGATGGGGAGGAAAAAATAACAAATTGGAAGATTATGGTAAATAATGCAGCTTCAAGGGAGAGAAGATTTTGATAGGCTGAGAGCATAGAAAAAGTTATTCATAGGGATGGGGTGCATTCTGCATTCAACACCTGTCTTTAATAAGAGACAACATGCATAAAGAACACAAGGGTAAGCTCTGGAATCATATTGCCTTAGCTCAAATATCAACTCAACTGTGTATACATAGTAAAATACTGAGAAAATTACTCAATCTCTCTAAGTCACCATACACTCATCTAAAAATATCATTGATTTTAACATTAAACTATTGTGTGAACTAGTTCCTTGTATATATTGAGATGAATAAAACATTGTTCTTGCTCTAAGCAGGCTTATAATTAAAGCAGAAAACTAAGGAACAATCTTGTAAATCACGTAACTGGAGATTCAAAACTATTTTCCCTCCTCCCTATCAGGGAAAAATGATAATCTTTTAAAATAACTGTAACAGAAGAAAACATTTTGTAGTATGTACCACAAAACCATTCCTTTATATGGCTGAATAATATTCCATTATATGTATATACCACATTTTGTCTATCCATTCATTTGTCAATAGACATTTAGGCTGTTTCAACCTTTTGTAATTGTGAATATTGCTGTAATAACCTTGGCCCACAAGTATCTGACTGAGTTCCTGCTTTCCACTCTTGGAGGTTTATACCTAGAAGTGGGATTTCTGAGTTGTATTGTAATTTTATGTTTAACTTTTTGAGGAATTGCCATAATGTTTTCTACAGTTGTTGCACTATTGCACAATCCCACCAAGGTAGAAAGATTCCAATTTCTCTGCATCCTCACCAACACTTACTATTTTCATTTTTATAGAATAATAGCCAACCTAAAAAAAAAAAAATTCATCCTAGTGAGTGTGAAGGAGCATCTCATGTGATTTTGATTTGCATTTTCCTAATGGCTAATGATACTGAGCATCTTATCATGTGCTAATTGGCCATTTTTGGAGAAATCTTTATTTAAGACCTTCTTCTTTTTTTTTTTTTTTTAATAGGAGCTACCCGGGATTGAATCCAGGGTCTCATATATGGGAAACTGATGCTCAATCACTGAGCTACATCTAATCCCCAGTGAGAGCTGTTTTATTTCATTTGTTTGTTTGCTTATTTTCTTTTTAAGATGTACTGGGGAACAAATCTGGGACTTCATACATGGGAAGCAAGTGCTCAAACATTTGAGCTACATCTGTTCACACCTTCAGCTATTTTTTAATTGGGTTGTTTGTCTTTTTTTTGTTTGTTTGTTTTCTGTTTTGTTTTATTTGAGTTGGAGCAGTTCTTTATATGTTTTGGTTATTAAACTCTTATTAGATATATTATTTGCACATATTTTCACCTATTATATAGGTTGTTTTATTCATTTTCTTGATAATGTCCTTTAATATGCAGAAATTTTGAATTGTGCTAAATTTTATTTTATTTTTTCTTTTGTTTGTTGTGCTTTTGGTGTCATTCTAAGAAATCATTGTCAAATCAAAAATTTACAGTTTTCTCATATGTTCTCTTCTAAGATTTGAACGGATTTAACTCTTATGCTTTGGTCCTTGATCCTTTTTTTTTTTTTTAGGAGATACCAGCGATTGAACCAAGGACCTTGAACATGGGAAGCAGGTGCTTCACCATCGAGCTACATCTTTTCTCCCCTTGATCCATTTTGAGTTAATTTTTTTAAAAATATTTTTCTTTAGTTTTAAAAGACACTTAGATTATGTAAAATGTTACATAAAAAAATATAAGGGATTCCCATATGCCACACTCCCCACACCTCCCACTTTTACCTATATTAACAACTTCTTTCATTAGTGTGGTACATTCATTGCAATTGATGAGCACATTTTGGAGCACTGCCTCTAATGATGGATTACAGTTTGCATTGTAGTTTACACTCTCTCCCACTCAATTCTGTAGGTTGTTGCAGGATATATAATGGCTTGTATCTGTAATTTCAATGGCATTCAGGACAATTCTAAGTTCTGAAAGTGCCCCCATATTAAACCTCTTTTTCCTTTTTCCTGTCTTTAACACCTCCAGTGGCCATTGTCTCCACATCAATGATAAAATTTCTTCCATTGCTAGAATCACAATAAGCCTATAGTAGAATACAAGTAAATCCACTCTAGTCCATATTTTATTCCCCTATCTGAGGATTCTTGGATAGTGGTGCCCACTCCACCTCTAATTGAGAAGGGGCTTCGATCCCATATGGCTGATGATGGGACTTTCTTACTTGCAGTTGTAGTCTCTCTCTGTTCCTTGGTATGGTGTTTGTCCATCCTCACCTCCTTGTTAGTTGTCCTGGGTGAGTCCAATGAACTGGAGAGTAGGTGTAGCAACTCCGCTGAGGCCCAGGGCCCAGCTAGCACACGGACAGCCCAAAGACGCAAGTCTCTTGGGTGTACACCTATCAACTCCAGCACCAACTGTAGGTTCAAATAGAAGGCAAAGATAAGCCATGTGTAGGGAAGTTACATCTGAGTACAACCCTGTCACCCTCAGGAGCATAAACTCCAAAGTAGGGCTTACCACCAAGTTACCAAACTCTGAAGCTATCTGCCATGACCGTAGGACCCGAGTGTCTCTAGAGCCCTCAAGAGCCTTACTATTTGGGGTAGTATCTACTTTGGCAGTCTATGTGATCCTGCTGCAACATGCATAATTATTACCTCTGGGATGACCTCCCGACTCACTTTGAAGTCCCTTAGCCATGTAAACTCATTTGCCTTTACCTCTTCCCCCTTTTATTCAAGGTCTTTTTCCAGTTGCATCACCAGCTAGTGCTTGGTAGTAATCCCTTGGTGCCAGAGAGGATCATCCCCGGGAGTCATGTTGCACGTTGGGGGAAAGGTAATGCATTTATATGCTGAGTTTGGCTTAGAAAAAGGCCACAATTTGAGCAAGATGGAGGTTCTCAGGAGGTAACTGTTAGGCACCCTACAATACTAGGCTAAGTTGCAAATTCAAGAGCAAAATGTTCATGAGCATAGTCGTAAATTTCAAGGGCCCATCAATGGCCATCCTTCTTCACTAGTCATTGCCCCTGTACTTGGGGGATTGTTGCTGTCCCATTAGAGAATGTGACAGAGCTCCCCCAGATGGGAATTCAATAATCTTTCAGTTGTTGTGTAAATCTCTACCCATGGTGGCAATGCCCCATGAACACTTGAACATATTTATATATCTTACATGTATACCCAGATGAACTTCCTCCCATGTATCACCCATCACTGACACCCCACACCAATGATCCTCCCCTGCTATAGTTGTAATCCTTCTGTGACCCAAAACTTCTTAAAAAATGAGAGCCAGGAATATTGCCAAATTTAATTAATAGGAAATTGAAATAATAATGACAGGTTTAAACATAAGAAATAAAATACATAATAATTTAGAAAAACTGAAACTAAAAGTAAAAAAATTGGGGTATTAAAAAAATTAAAAATATTAAAAAAATTTTTTTTTTGATGTTTTGCCTTTCATCATTGTAATGTCAGTTATCCTGTATGTACAATGGTATTTTCTTCCTTTTCTTGAAAAAGTGTCTTACTTTTTTTAATTTTGTCTTCAGAGAAATTTTAGGTCACAGTAAAGTTGCATACAGAGTGTAGGGGACTCCCATATACCCAACATCCTCTAACTTTTCCTCCTTTCCTATTAATAACCTTTTTACATGTGGATGATATATTTGTTACAACTGATATACAAATATTGAAACATAGCTACTAACCATGGTCAATGGTTTACATTTTAAACCATATACTTTTATAAATTTTTGATGAAATTTAACATGGCCTGTATCCATCATTGCAAGATCATGCAGAACACCTCAATTGCCCCCTAAATCCCCACTCTTCCATCTATTCTATTCCTCCCTCCCCCTTCCCTTGGGTTCCACAGCAACCACCAGGCTTCACTCCTTGAAGGACAAGATTCATAGGTACTTGCTACAACACTGAGGACTTGGCACACTAGTCTGTCCTCCCCTATTATGAACCACCCATGCTCTTGAGAAACACCGTCCCCTCTGTCTGAGAATATATCAGGCCTCCTCAGTATGGGAGTCCAACTCCTTCCCACTCATTATGTGGGTTTTCCTCCACTGATGTAACACACTATGACAAAATGATCACTCACACATTCTCTAGAAGACTGCCCCAGGTGTGCCCTGTCCCAATTGCCCCTCCATCCAACACTCTAAACCAGTAACTGTTCCTTGTCATATTGCCAAAAGAGTTTTCTCAACATTGTAGTTTCACTCACCACTCATGTACTCACCAATCCCCAGTATTCAAATGCTCCCTCCCCCAACCCTCCCTCCAGTTCCATGGACCATCCAACCCATCATCCCCACCCTATGCCACATGAAGCTTGCAAACACCCCTGTCCTATCCCTTCACTGCACAACTACTCACTTTCACCTTATCATAGATTTCCCCCCATATGGGCATTGGCTCACAACCATCTTCTCCCTTTCTATTTCTTGTAAACTTACCTTTTTACGAGAGTAAAAAGAGAGCTAGAGTCTTGAGTTAATTTTTAATATACGGTGTGAGATAATGGTTAATCTACATTCTTTTCCATGGCCATTTGTTGATGAGACTATTCATTCCCCATTTAATGAACATGGCATTGTTGTTGAAACTAAGTTTACGATGGATGTGTTGGTTCACTTTTGGGCTCTCAATTCTATTGCATTGGTTTATGTATCTATCTTTATCCGAGGGACAACACTGTTTTGATCACTGTAACTATGTAGTAATTTTTGAAATTGTAATGTGTGAAACCAACATTGTTCTTGTTTTTCAAGATTGATTTGGCTCTTGTGGGCCCCTTGTGATTACACATGAATTTAAGGATCAGCTTTTTCATTTCTTAAAAAAAAAAACAGCTGGTGGAATTTTGATGTGGATTATGTTGACTATCTAGATATTTGGGTAGTATTGACATCTTAGCAATATTAAGTCTCACAACCCACGAACATGGGATGTCATGCCATTTATTTAGTGCTTTGTCTCTGCTTAGGCATTCCTGAGTAAAAGTGGCTTTTAAATTTTTGGCTATGGGAATTTGAACTTGATGCATAGTCCTTTTCAGTTTTCACAAAATTCCAAATGACTTCAAACATTTAGTAAGTAGGCTTACCTTTACTGAGGTTTTTTTTTTTTTTTTTTTTTTTTAATGGGCAGCTCTAATAATTTAATCATTTGAAATTGCATCATGTAAACTATAACTTCAGAATGCAGACGTTCGAATTCAGACTCATGAAGTTACAACTTAACTTGTAAATTTCTCTCTGGTAGGAAAAATACCCTCAGGTTATGTTTGAATTACCCTTTAGAGAGTCAGAGAAGAAACTACACTGCAGAATAAATGGTCATCTACTATTCTGGGCTACATATCTCTTCTTCCCACATTCATCCAACTGATATCTGGGTTATCCAAATTAATTCAATACAATTATATTGATCCTTTATTTAAAGTATTCTTAGATTGCAGTGATTCCCCCAAAGAAGAAGTCATGCATTCTAATTGTTTTTGGAGGCATTGAAGAAAAGTTTCATTAATAAAATGAAAATGAAAAATGAACAGTACATAGGATATTTTAAAATACATGGGCCCCCTTTTGCTCTTTGAATGGAATATACACATTGGTTCACAGGTTTTACAGAAGAAATAAAAAGATAAGAAGGATTGGAATTGAAGGGAAGGGGGAAGGCATTCTTTAAGGGCAGAGCCTCTGTGCACCAGGGTACTGTTGGGAAAAGAAGAAACTGCAAAGAAAACAAAGGAACACCAAAGATTGATTTTGAAATTCCTTTCACTATTTATTTACTACTAACCTAAATGGATAATTACATTTGGATATAACAAAACAGAGACACAATGATTGAATAATTCACCTGCAGTTTAATAGATATATTTTTAATATGGTTTGACCTTCCAGTAACATATTTTCTCCTTTTTTCTCTTTTTAAGTTAGAATGTGAACTTGTTTTTATAATAAACAATATCAGATAGGTCTATATAGTCAAAGAGAAGTAAAAATGGATAATTTGGAATAACGGGGCTGCCTATAGCACTTAACAAATTCATTAAGGCCTTTAAAAAAAGGTGATGCCTAGACCACTTGAAATATTTTAATATCAATTTATATCATGCAACAGGATGTTATAGAAAACATACACACACCTCAGTAGGATCTCATAGAACACCAAAGTGCATATCACCCCACACAGAGGGCTCCTGAGGGCTCTGGAGACACCCAGGTCAGATATAAGTGAGGATAGCCCCAGAGATCGACGCTTTATCAGTGGGCTCTATTTTGGAATCTGTGCTCCTGAGAGTGACAGAGTTGGATTCAAATAAGTCCTCCCTGCACGTTGTCCATCAGTCCCTTCTATTCAAAACTATATGTGATGTTGGTGTTTGTAGGTGTACTTCCAGAGACTGGAGCCTCTGGCCTGCCCATGTGCCAGCTGTGCCTGGGATCTCGGTGGAGCTGCAACTCCTACCGTACAGCTCAATGGACTCACCCAAGTCACCTGGTGAGGAGACGACGATGGGCAACGACCATCCCAGGGAATGGAGACAGTCTGCAGCTGAAGACAGGATCATCCCACCCACCTTATCCATGGGATATAAGCCCTCTTTCACTTGGAGGTGGAGTGGACATCACCATCCCAGTCCCCTCAGGATTGGGGGAAGAGCTATGGACTAGAGTGGACTTAATGGTATTCTGTTGTAGACATTTTGTGACTCAAGCAATGGAAGAAATTATAACAGTGAGGTGGAGCCAGTGGCCACCAGACACTTTTGGGATGGGGAAGGGAAGGGCAGTTGTAATACAGGGGCTTTTTCAGGACTTGGGGGTTGTCCTGAGTGACGTTGTGGCAATGGATATAGGCCATTTTACATCAGCATATACCATGCAGAACTGTGTGGGAGAGAGTGAGGTCTACGATGTGAACTGTGGTCTATGCTTAGTGGCAAAGCCCCAGGATGTATATATCCATTGCAGGAGATGTGCCACACTAATGAAAGATGTTTATGTGAGATGTTATGGGAGGTATGGGAGGTGGAGATCATGGGAATCCCTGTAATTTTTGTGTAACATTTATGTAATCTAAGTATCTTTTAAAATATATATGAAAAAAATAACATTTATGTAAGCAAATGCACATATATGCATATATATATCTAAATATCATTTTACAAATATTGGTTTGTATTGTGAAAAATTTGATTTTTACCCACAATAAAAATCAGAGCTAGGATTAACTAGCTAGGGTTGATCAGAGCTAGGATTAACTTAGTCATTCGTACCTCAACTCCAGAAAGAAAATGATTGTATTCAATCTGTTTGGAGAATTACACATTTTTTAAAATAACCTTTTCAGTAAACCAGCTGATAAATGTTAATTTACCCATTTAACAAATGTCCTAAATAGAGGTTCTGATAGCTGAAGTAATATGACAAACTTATGTGGCCAGAAAAAGACATAGGTAGAGTTTGAATATTTTCTACCTGTATCCCAATTTCAAGTATCTTAGGGGTTACATACCACACCCAGGTATTACCTGGAATGTCACCTCTCATTTAAAAAATTAGATCCTCCCTGTGTTGTCAAAACTTCCTCTTCATATAGTTTGTTACAATTAAACATCATACACAAGTTCTCCTCTCACAAGGAAACCATTGAACCCACTTCCCAAACATTAGCTTCCAACTCATGAAATATTTACTGACAGATGAATTCCAAGCATATATATTTCAGCATATACTTCTTGAGAACATTTCTGATGTCATTGTATTTACCCCATCTGTCAATAAATATCTTACTATTTACCACATGTGCCCACATAGGAGGTGACTCTAATTTCTTTTCATGTTTATTACTGCATGTGACACAGTACATTACTAAACTCATGCTTTATGTCTAAACACAGAATCACAACTCCTAGTGCTTTAAAATATTCCTGGAAAACAGATTACATCTTGATAATTGAGTCATTCTTCCATCTTCCGTAACCACTTCAAGTCCCATAGTTTTTAATACCACATATTCTCAGATTTCATATTTATTTTACAAGATGAGATTAACCTCATAATAACCAGGTGAATGGTATAATTTAAAAAATCACCTGAACTTACCACCATAATGTCTGCAATTATTTCTGCATTCACACACATTAGTTACTCCTTCTTTCTCATTGAAGGTTCTTGTCACCTGACAAAGTTGAATGTTTCCAAATGAATTCCTGTCTCTCCAGTTTTCTTTTTGAAATCTTTACAAGCAAACTTCTCTCTACCACAAACAATCATCTCATCATTTAACCTTATTGTTTCTCTTCTATTATTAACCCAAATGCCCCCTGTGCATATTTCCTGTCTTGTGACTGATCTCCTTTTCTTTTACAATCTACATGAGCACTTTTATCCTTTTTTCACACAGTCTTAAATGATGGGTTAATAACATCACAGACTTCCTCTTAAATAAATCATGCTACAATCTCCAATTATGCTCCCCATGTATAAATCCAGTGTGTAAGCCTCAGTCTATAACTTGGAAATAAAAAAGAAATGGACCTCTTAAAAAAAAAATAGAAAAGAAAGCACATACCCAATGTATATGCATGTGTTCATAATATTATCCTATTTCTCCAGTTTAAAAAAAAATTGTCCCATTTCTTTTATGTTCTAATCATGTGACAATATGGTAATGTTTGTGGCTGGTAGACAAGCTGTTCTCAAAATATTTGATCATCTGAATTTATGTGTTCCACTATATCAAATGTTATTAAAGAACATCTTGACAACAAGTTATTTGTTCAATAATTTTGAAAAATACCTAATATGTAGAGGGGGCATGAAGTCATATCATACAGTTGACAAAATTTGATGAATTCCAAGAAAGTCTGAGACTATATGAAGAAAAAGAAACAAATGCACATTGGCTTTATTTTAAAATCTCTCTCATATACGGTTCTCTGAACACTAAAATAGATGAGGTTGGAAGATATGCGTTATTCCATCTCGAGGGAAATTGCTTCACTTTACTTATAAGATGTATTGGTGTTTCCTAATTTTTTTCTTTTACTTTTCTCCAACACTCAACAATAAAATATAATTGGATTTTAGACCCTGAAGCAGAAAATAACTTTTCGTGTCATGTTTTTGTCATTTATACAGAGCTTTTATCATATTTAAAAGAGTAAAACCTCCAGCAAGAAAAACTAAAAGAGAAACATAAATATCCATCCCTAAAGAAATGTCTGAGATGAGGTATTTGATTTTTAAAGGTTTATAACAAGCATTAATTAACATAGTTTTAGAGCATGCAAATGGTCTGCTTTCAAACAGGAGCAGTTAAGGCATTGATTAACATAATTCTGTCACATGTTTTAAAGGAGATATTTTTCAGTTATCCCAGAAAAAAGCAGACACTTTAATCAGAACTATTGACATTGATTTCAATCACTTTATTGCCAATGGTAAAGAAAAGAAATCAGAAACATTGGAAATCTATAAATATTTGAGTGTTAGGAAGTATAAACAAAGATAAAATATTTTTCATATATGTGGAGGATTGGAAAACAGTCTTTGACTTAACAAATATTTATTGATCTTTGGTTATGTGCAAGGGATTGATCCAGTCAGTGGATATAAAGCAACAAATTAGGTTGGCAGCAGGTACAATTTAACAACATCTTAGTTTCAGAAGCCTGTAATTGCCCACTTGACATCTTCACTAGGATTTTCAATAGATGTATCAAAAATAATATATACTAAACAGATTTCTTGGTTTTCCCCAAAGGAGATACAAAAATTCACAGAATCATTCAAGCTTCAAAAATAAGGGCTTATAATATTTATTTGCCTGTTTTCTTTTATTCCCATACAACCCATCAGCAAGTACTGTGGACTTTACTTCCAAAATGTATTTCAACTCTATGCATTTTTCTTACACTCCACTGCTACTACACTAATCCTTAAAACAAGTATCTATTGCCTTGAATAAAACAGTTGTCCCTAATCACCCCCGGCTTCCAATTTTGCTCCACTATAACTCATTCTCCGTGATATATATTTAAAAAAAAATTTTTTTTTTTAATTTTTAATGGATATTTAGATTACATAAGTGTTACATAAAAAATATAGTGGATTCCCATATACCTGTTCCCAACCCCTCCCACATTTTCCCACATTAACATCTTTCCTTGTTGTAGTACATTTGTTACAATTGGTGAACACATTTTGGAACATTGCCACTAAGCATGGATTATAGCTTCCATTGTAGTTTACACTCTCTCCCACACAATTTTGTAAGTTATGACAAGATATATAATGGCTTGTACCTGTCATTGCAATGTCATTCAGGACAATTCTCAAGTACCAAAAATGTCCCCATATTACACCTGTTTTTCCCTCTTCCTCCCCTCAGAACCTCCAGAGGCCACTACCTCCATACCAATGATAAAAGTTCTTCCATTGCTAGAATCACGAAAAGTCTATACTATAATACCAGTAAGTCTACTCTAGTCCATTGTTCATCCCCCAATCCTGAGGATTCTAGGATGGTGGTGCCCACTACACCTCTAATTGAAAGGGGGCTTAGGTCTCATGGGGCAGATGGATTGGACTATCTTGCTTGCAATTGCAGACTGTCTCTGTTCCTTGGGATGGTCGTAGTCCATCATCATTTACTTATTAGTTGTCCTAGGTGAGTCCAATGAACAGGAGAGTAGGTGTTGCAACTTTGTTGAGATTCAGGGCCCAGCTGGCACATGGACAGCCCAAAGATTTAAGTCTCTTGGGAACACAACTATCAATTCTAGTACTAACTGTAGGTTCAGATAGAAGGGGCAGAAGAACTATGTGTAGGGAAACCACACCTGAGTCCAACTCTGTCACACTGGGGAGCATAAGTTCCCAAGTAGGGCCCACTGGGAGGGCACCAAACTTCTGAGCAGTCTTCCTTGCCTATAGTGTCTGGATGTCTCATGTATCCACTTTGTTACTTGCCTGGCCATGCATATTCCACACTGAACTCCTTTCACTTCCTAGACCTATGATGCTGCTCTGCCTACTGTCTTAATTTTGTACCTGCTTTCCCTCAGTAGAAAATGACATTCTCCCATCTCTTTCCTTGGTTATCTAATTTACATCCTTGAGGTCTTAATTTAAATATAATTTCCTCATATAGCAGAGGCTGTCTCTTACCATGTAACACAGCTATGGCCCAGTCACCTTTTATCATAACACCCTATTTTATATTTCCTTCACAGTACTTCCTACCATTTGAACACACAGTGATAAAAGGAAGGAAAGAAAAAAAAAGAGAAAGGGAAAAAAAATGAATATATATATATATATATATATATTTTTTTTAAAGACATTTCCTTTGCCTTTTTGACCATTTTTTGAATGTCCCAATCCGCTAATTATATTTTATATTGTTTTGTTCTTTGTTTGATTATTTGTTTTTTTTTCCTTCTCTTTTCTTTTTTTTTTACCCTGAGTTTCCTTATGTTTGTCTCTTGCATGTAAGCTTATCATACTTGTTTCTTTTTCCTAGTAAGGGTATTTGATTATTTTATGGACTACATGTTCATGGAGGATTTGGATCACAGAAGGGTTACAATGGGTACTGCAGGGGATTATTGGTGAGGGGTGTCTGGGAGGGGGGTTTCATGGGAATTAGTTCTTCCGAATATACATGAAAGATATACAAAATCGTTCAAAAGATCAAAAGATGGGGCATGGTCACGATGGGTGGACAATCACACAATAAATGAGGGAATCTGAATTCCTAGCCTGGAAAGCTCTGCCACAATCTCCAAGGGAGCAGTAGTAGTCCTCTGAGTGCAGGGACAGTGTCTGTTAAAAGAGGATGACCCACTGATGTGTTCTTTTTATTGATGACTACCCTTGTGAGGTTTTGCTCTTGTAAATGAGACTTAGCCTGCAGTTGTGGGGTGCCTAAGGGTTGCCACCTGGGAGCCTCCTTGTTGCTCAAATGTGGCCTCTCTCTAAGCCAAACTCAGCATATGATTGCATTACCTTCCCCCCAACATGGGACATGACTCCCGGGGATGAGCCTCCCTGGCAACGAGGGATTAATACCAAGTGCCAACTGGCAACACAACTGGAAAAAGACCTTGAGTTAAATGGGGAAAAGGTAAAGACAAATGAGTTCAAGTGGCTAAGAGACTTCAAAGAGTGTCAGGAGGTCATCCCAGAAGTAACTCTTACGCACACCTCAGTAGGAACTCATAGAACATCTAAGTGCCTATCATCCCAAACAGAGGGGCTCCTGAGAGCTCTGGAGACACCCAGGTCCTATATAAGTGGGGATAGACCCAGAGACTGATGCCTTATCAGTGGGCTTTATTTTGGAATCTGTGCTCCTGAGAGTGACAGAATTGGACTCAAATAAGTCCTCCCTGCACATGGTTCATCAGTCCCTTCTATTCAAACCCATATGTGATGCTGAAGTTTTTACGTATACTTCCAGAGAATGGATCCTCTGGCCTACCTATGTGCCAGGTGTGCTTGGAATCTCGGTGGAGCTGCAACTCCTACCCTACAGCTCAGTGGACTCATCCAAGTCACCTAGTGAGGAGACAACGATGGGCAATGGCCATTCCAGGGAATGGAGAGGGCCTGCATCTGCAGGCAGGATCATCCCACCCACCATATCCATGGGATATAAGCCCTCTTTCACTTGGAGGTGGAGTGGACATCACCATCCCACTTCCCTCAGGATTGGGGGAAGAACTATGGACTAGAGTGGACTTGATGGTATTCTGTTGTTCACATATGGTGATTCTAGCAATGGAAGAAATTATAACATTGAGGTGGAGCCAGTGGCCACTAGACACTTTTGGGGCAGGGAGGGGACGAGCAGTTGAAATACAGGGGACTTTTTGGGATTTGGAGGTTGTCCTGAGTATCTTTGTGGCAACTGATGTAGGCCATTTTAAATCAGCACACACCACGCAGAACTGTGTGGGAGAGAGTGTGGTCTACGGTGTGAACTGTGGTCTATGGTTGGTGGCAAGGCCCCAGGATGTGTAAGTCCATTGAGGGTGGTGGGCCACACTTGTGGGAGATGTTTGTGTGGGATGTGGTGGGAGGTGTGGGAGGTGGGCAACATGGTAATCCCAGTGGTTTCCGTGTAATATTTTGGGTATCTAAGCACCTCTTAAAATATATTTATATATATACATAAATAACATTTTTGTCAGCAAATGCACATATATGCATATATATTTATATATCATTTTGCAAATGTTAGTATGTATTGTGAAAATTTAGATTTTTACCCACAATAAAAAAAAAAATGCTTTTGCTTGGTAGTCTTTTGTTTTTCTCCCTAACCTGGCCAGCCTGTAAGCTTATGGAGAGCATTGACTTTCTTCCTCTCCTTCATGACTTAATCTTCTGCATGATAAACTATATTGGTCTCAGAGCAGATGATCAATAAATACCTGTTGAATGAATAAATGTAGATGGCAATGGTTTCTCTCAACAAATATAAAATGATTATTATGCTCTAGGTATTATTTTAGTTGCTGTTAGTGAAGAGTAAAAAAAAGGATACAACTATGCTTACTCTGATGGAGATAACTTTATAGGAGGTGGAAAGAGGGAATAAAAAAGATAAATAAGCAAAATATATCTTGCTATGTGTTATGGAGAAAAAACAAAGTGAGATGAAATGTTAGGCAGTATTAAGATGGGGTGGGAATTTTTAATAGAGTATCTTGGGAGACGTTATAAAGGATATCTGAGCTTGGATTTGAAAGAAGTGAGGGAGCAAGATGACAGAGGAGTGTTCTGGAGAAAGGGAAAAAACAGCGACAGGCCTTAAGGCAGGTGTGTGCCTGGCATGTTGGAGGAAAAGCATGGTGGCCAGTGTGACTACAACCTACAGAGGAAGAGATTAAGCTTATCTCTTTAGATAACACCTTATATAGAGAGAAAGGGGTAAAATAGGAAATCCATTCAAAGCTGTTACCTAAGGGTAATAAAGTTCACAGAGTAAAATTTTGTTAAGATTGTTAGCCTATTTTTAAGAATTTTCCTTTTACTACTTGTGAGTGAAGGATTTGGAGCACAGGAATGACACAATCTGGCTTATATTTTAAGAGGACCACTTCAGCTACCTGTGGCTATTGTAACAACCCAAGTGATAGGATGGCGGTGAGGAGGACAGTGCTAGTAGTAGAAGATGTGGGAATTGTCCTCAGTTTGGATATATTTTGAACGTACAGGCAATAGGACTACCTGATAGATTGAATGTGAGGTGTGAAAGGAAGATGAAAAGCACAGAAAACCTCAAGGTTTTTCTCTGAGCAACTGGTAGAGTTCCCTCTAACTGAGGTAAGGATGTTTTGAGAAGAAAAGACTTTTGTTTTTGTTTTTGTTCCCCATGCCCATCCCTGACCATGGTGGAATATTAGATTTGAGATGCCAATTTTACATCAAAGTGGCACTGGAATGTGGGCATCTGGATTTCAGATAAATCCAAATTAGAGATATGAAGAGTCACCAGCATATCAAGATATTTAATGTCATGCTATTGAATGAATATGTGCAGAAAGTGAACACAAATAGAAAAGAGGAAGATGACTAATCTCTGGAGTAATCAGTTTTATGGAGGAGGAACTATCAAGAGAGATGAAGAAGTAGTCAAAGAATAGTAGAAGTAAATGCAGAAGACTCTAAATTCTGAACACAGTGTGTATCCTCAAAGACAAGGGAAGAAAATTTTTTCCAATAAGAATAATTTTGCTGTAGCAATGCAGCTCATTAATCAGGTAAAATGAAGATTGAAGAATAAACATCATATTTCGGATAAGTGTAGATCCAACTTGTTATTTAATTCCTTCAAAGGCCTGCATATCTACCACTTTGAGACTGGGAAGAACGCAAATAGAAACAAGGCATAGATATTGGGAGGATTTTAAATTTCTAGGGCTTCTTAACATTAAAAAATACCAAAATTTTGTGACAATATCATATAATGATAGAATCAAAGAGAAATAGATGACAATCACACAATTACCACTTGATATTTCTATGATTTAAATACTTGGCCTTCTACAGTTTCTTCTAAATTTAAAGAATTGCTACCACAAAGGATAGCTTTGAAGTAGAAATGAAATACTAAAACACGACACAGTGCAAATTACTCTTTGTGCTAAATAAATATTAGCTAAAATATTTCACAGTGAATCTATATCCTCTTTTCAAGTTATTCTTTGATGTACTCAGTAAAAAGATTCTAGTCCGGATGTCTTAAAGTGTTAATTTATTTTATGTTGAAATTCTATATATCTTATCTTTCATAGCATGAACTACATATCAGTCAAAATATTTATGCGGTGATTAAAATCTATACAAAAATCATATTTTTAAAACAGACTCCTCCTTATGTAAATATAAAGAAAGTCCAAGCTATTTTTCTGTTTTTTATACTATGGCTATATCTAATGCTTCAGAATATATATTTGGTGAAATATAACTAAGAAAACAAAATAATAAAAGAGAATTTAGTTTATGCACAAAATCAGAGACTGCCTTACCACTGAAAATGCCTTTGAGATTTTCAACATTCTGGATTTTAGCTGGGTCAAAAATATGGTAATCTGAATTTCATAGGGACTCATAACATTGTGTTTTTCTGCTTATGCTATTAAAATGGTCTTACCCTGAAATTCTTAAGGGCAATATTAAACTGGACTGTAAATTAATGCTAAGCTTATACAAGACAGTTGTATACTTTAATTTCCATCAAGGGAGTGTGTTGTCTATGCTATAAAATTATGTAATCTTGCCCACCTAAAGAAAACAGGAAGTATGATAGAGACCTTTACCACTTGATAAAAAAGCAAAATATCTTGAAAATGCTCTGAAATGGTTCAAAGAATTTATTTCTATGGACATCAATACATGAACCAACATTATGGTATAAATATCTAGCAAAATATCAACACCAAAAAGAGTAAGAATTTTAAGGCTATGTATTTATAATTGCATTTATTTATATATTTTTATATTTTATATACTATTACATATCATTCATTTATTGTAAACTGATAATTTATTATCTATTTAAATTCATCATGTACTGATAATCTATTATATAATTTAAACTATAATTTATTATATATTCATATTATTTGTTGGTATTTTTATTTTCTATTTTTGAAGAGTCTAATCAAATTTAACTTATAATAAGCCAAATTAATTTAGAAGCTACGCTTACACTCTCCTCCATAGTCTTCATTGTTCGGCAGCCCATTCTACATTAACTTTGGAAATCAACTTTTTCTGTGTGTGAGAAAGGATTGAAGGGAGAAATTTTGTTGTTGTTGTTCTGAGAGTTATTTTTAAAATTTTATGTGAGAGCCCATTCCAATCATTTTATGCATATTTTGGGGAAATCTATCCATGTTCCATTTGATTAAGAACACTGCTTTCAGACACAATCTGGATTTCTTCTCAGATCTGAAGAAATATTTGAAAGCACAAAATGGCAGTCTCAATATCCAGTAAAAGTTTTGCAAAGGGAAAGATTTAGTGTGGTTGGCAGAATTCTGTGATGGCCCTACATTATCCTTCTCCATTAGTGTGTGTGGGACTTACAAATATGATGCATTTTTGCAGATATAATTAAAGTTTCTAAACCCATTGTCGTGGAGTTCATTAAAAGTTAATTAAAAGATATTTATCCTGCCTGGGCCTAATCAGGTGAGCCCTTTTGACGAAGTTCTCTAGGTAACAGATGATAAAAAACGGGTGATATTCTGTATATCTTGAAGACGAAAAGTGCCATGTTATTGATAGGACCACTTGGCAGGGAAAGGTAAGTTACTGCTGAGAGTTGAGGTCTTCAGATCTACAACTGCAAGAAACTGAGTTTTTTAAACAACCACATAAGTTTGGAAGAGGACACCAGGCCCCAGAAAGAGATAGAGCAAGGTCAACACATTGATTTCAATCTTGTGTGGCCCTGAACAGAGGATCCAGTTATTCCAGCCTGACCCATAGGAACTGGAAGGTAATAAAGTTTATTGCCGCTTTGTTTCCGGGCCTGAGGGTGATCAGCCCTGCTGCAGCCCGGGGAGCGACACGAGCTAGTTGTGGACCGTCCGGCGTGCACTCCGGAACGGCGGGGGGTGAAGAAGTTGTCAGGAGAGCGCAGGCCCGGCTCCCTGGTCTTCACGGAGGTTAAGGAGAAGTTGTCACAGGGTCGCCGTTTGGTGCCCTGTGGTCTCCCTGACAGTACTAAATGAAGAGACACCACTCACTTGCTTGCTGGAAGGTAAGACCTTTATTCAGGGAGAGCTGCGCAGTTTTATAGGCAGAGTTGGGCGGGGGTGAGCGTACTGTCTTCTGATAGGGCTAAGCTGTTGCTGGGCGTGGAGGGAAGATTTGGGAGGGAGGGGGGAGGCTAGAGGAGAAGGCCAACATGTCCAAATAAGGCAATAACTGGGGCGAGAGCTCTGATTGGTGAGGAGGAACAAGGAAGTGGGAGAGAGGGAAGGGGGGAACGGGGGAGGGGGTTATGCCTCGCAGGCGAGGCTAAGGCAAGGCTTGCAGCTTGCAAATGTGGCAAGGCCTGTGGCTTGCAGATACTGCAGTTTATGCTGCTTCAAAATGCTAAGTTTTTGATAATTTGGTACAGAGTAATAGAGAGCTAGTACATTTAGTGACCTAAACATTGTATGGTAGTCGAAGGGCAAACCAGGCCAACTTTATCTGCTATAATTTCTTTCAGATTCACAAAAAAAGGGCAAATAAAAGATTTCAAACTCATGGACTAGAGACCATTTTAAGAACCCATTGCTCTTACAGGTGTGGCTTTTAGAGTTTCTATTTGGAGAGTTAGTTGAAAGGCAATATTATGAATTTCTACTTTTATATCTAAAAGTTTCAAATGTCTTATATATGTAAAAATTACTCATTTTTACAATTTTATTATAATTTTATATGTAAAAATTACTAATTAAAGTAATATATTATGATTGAAATATAATCCCATGAAATACCTGAATCCTGACATAAACTTTGGTATTTCATATTTTAGAAAATTTTTGTGAAATATGAGCATATCCTTTTTTTCCTCTTGGAGAAGAATAGTACAAAATGTATTAGCTTATGGGATAGGATGTTGTCAAACACCCAATATACATGTTAACAACACCTTTGCTTCATTAAGTGAGGATAGGTGTTTCTTTTTCCAGACTTGCTTAATAAATACTGAAGGTAAGACACTTCTGGTTGCTACAATGTTCAACATACCAGGTATTATATATGTCTCTGATATTGCAAAACTCTAGTAAGTAGGTGAAAAATTGGTTTAAACTCACATGCCAATCATGATAAATTGCAATTTACTTTCTAAAGTACTGTGTTAAGAAGGATTCTGAGGCTGCAGGTAAGCTCATAAAGATGGTGGGCTGTGCTCCTGTGGCATTTGTCTCTGTATATGAGCAAGGATATTTGCCATCTAAAACTGTGCTAACTGTACTACTCTTCCCTTATATACTCTGTGTATTAGTTTAACATTGCTGCTTTAAAAATTGTCACAAGGTTAATGACAAGAAAGTGATGTTGTTGCAATGAGAATCTATATGCTCCAGGAATCCACTGCTAAGTACTATCAAAGATCAGAAATCATTTTGTTTGCTTGTCTGTTTCTAATTTGTCTTTCTTTTACTGTTTTCTTCTCAGGCTTCCAGATCTGTTTTACTCTAAAGCTGTAGTTATTAAAAATTAGTGTATATAAGAATTACCTCCCATGCATGTTCAAATGCAACTGCTTGAGCAGCAACTCCAGACCATATAACTTCAATAATTCTGTAGTGGAGTCCAGAAATCTTTATGTTTAGTGTAATGCAGAAGATTTGATTTGTAACAAACAGACCATACATTGAGAAACAAAGGAATATTTTGAAACACATTTAAAAGTTTAAATAATTTCACTTTGAAAAATATTGTTTTGCATTTAATGTCTTATTTTGTTAGTTTATTTATTTTTAGAAATCTGTTCCTCGGCTCTCCATGCTTTCTGCTTTTATTAGCTTTTAATTTATTTTACAAAAGCTGTACAGATTTTTCAGTCATTAATTCTTGTTCTCAATCTACATTTTCATTTATTTTTATATTGTGAATTTCATGAATTTTAGTACCATTCTGATATATTTAATTATATTTCATGCTTTTAATTTCTTTTTAACATGTTTTCTCACTGGCTTCAATATTTTATCATTTTATTCATCATTATAATCCCTTTTATCTATTCAATACATTGTTTCAAAATCTTAAAATTTATATATTTAGTCTTTTAAAATTTTTATTTTCAAGTTTAATTTTAAACTTAAAATTTTACATTACTATGTCTTTATTTTTATCTTATTTTTAACATCTAAATTTCCATTTCTTTCAGTTTTAATATCTTCCATATATCCTTTTCTTTCTCTTATGCTATTTAATCTCTATTTCCCCTTTCATTTTAGCCATCAGTAAATTTAGCTATAAAGCTAAGAATACACTTAGGGGAAATTTGGGGCCTTGCTACAGCAAATATTTTGCAACTGCTCCTCCCTTTCCTACAAGGAGTTAATCATAGACTAGCATTGTTCTCTTGAAGACTCCAAGTGACCCCGGTGATCATTCAACTAGTTAACTACCTTCAGCAAATACAGGCATTGCAAATAGATGGTTTATTATGGAAATATTGTTGCTTCTTTACATGTCATACTATTATTACTTAGATGAAGACCTTCCTTTCTTGAATTCTATGCTAGTCATGACAGGAGCACTGGAGTTTCAGCAAATCATACCAAAAGTTCAAGAAAAGTAAGAAAAATAGGGGGAAAAAAGTCCCTCCTAGGGTGGGACCTACCAGGCATCAACCTTGATATGAACGTTGAGAATCCAAATGGCATTAAATTGATAGCTGTCCATTAAAGGAGTCATAGTAGTTGGTCTATGGTCAGGTTCTTGAATTACTTGCAATATAATTTCTTTCTTTTATAATATACTTATTTCTGATTTGATTTATTATCATTATTTGCAGAGTAAGGGGAGAATCATTTTGTTTTGGGGATATTGACATATTTTTCACTATGATCACCAAGGAAAAATCAGATATGGAAGGGTTTAGATTGTAAAATTATTTCTAATGTTGTTCCAATTCTGTGTAAACATTTATGTAGCAGTTTGGTATTATTTGTGAATTCCAAAAATAAATATTAGATTATGTTTGTAAACTGATCTTTTCCTCTGGTATATTAGTTTGTATTAACTTCAGAGATTTCACATTTACTTGATTAAATTATGATTAAGGCTTTGATTGGGCCATGTCAGTAGGACATTGAATCCCTGCCCACTAAGGAAATGTGTGTCTTCCACACAGAGAAAACTACACACAAAGGAGAGAATTGGAGTTTTGATCCTGGAGTCCCAGGAAGTAAATACACAGAAGAACATAGAGGAATAGAGACAGCTTCATAGACATGGCAGAGGCCCTGGGAGCAGAGAGAGCCTGATCTTCTACAGCTGACCTTGTGGAGAGAACAGAGCAGCTGAGCCTGGAGAGAAATGATCCCCAGGAGAGAGATGAGACTTATCCCAGCCTACAGCTGAAATTGGAAAAAGCTGGGACTACAGAGCTTTAAGAGGAAGAGGAAGCCTGAACCCTTGCAGATATCCGCAGATATCTTGCTCCAACATGTGGCAACAGACTTTGGTGAGGGAAGTAACTTACGCTTTATGGCTGGTAACTGTAAGCTTCTACCCTAAATAAATACCCTTTATAAAAGCCAGCAGATTCCTTGTATTTTGCATCATCACTCCTTTGGCTAATATAGTTTATTAAAAAAAAAAAAACTTTATTGGATTATTTGAGTCAGAGTATGTCAGAATTAGAAAAGAAGTGAGTCTCATTGTCCTAATAGACCGTAGACTCTTTTCCATCCTGAATAATTTCTTCAGGTTCTGGAGTAAGCTCTGGTCTCTACAGATACTCTGATCTGTTGTTTGCATTTCCAGTGGATAAAAAAAAAACTACTTTGGAGACTTCCAAGACAAATAATAATAGCCTTTCTGCCTATCTTTATGAAAAGGAGTCCAACGGGAGCCTTATATATTCACCCTGATCACCTCCATCTCTAGAATGAGGAACCTCCTGAGTTGACAGAAAGACAGCCCCTAGTGGACCTCTAAATCTCCAACAGGAGTAAAGTGTGAGTCCCAGAACTTGCCAAGGTCTTGGCAAGATGATTTCTCTCATCCCACCAATACTGATTGCTTTGCCATGACTCTGCATTGTTACCATCAAAATTAATCTCATGTTCCTTTTTCCTGGTTTATGTCAGCTTCCACAAGAAGCCCAGATCTCCAATGTCATTCTTCCCCCCTCATACTTTACCCTGTAAATCTATGTACATCTTTTACTTGGCCCCATCTTCCACACTACCCTGACTTCTCAAAACAAACTACTTCTGTCTTCTGGAATTCACAGTCAGGCATCAGTAAAGTCAGGTAAAGTCTCAGTATCTTCTCTGGAAGTTCCCTTTGCCTTCTAACTATAACTGAATCTTGATTCCCCCATGGACACCCTGTTTCTCTTATATTCCTTCTACGTGGAGAAAGTTTCCTTTCCCACACATTATTTACATTGGGTCTTGATATGATAGTTGATTCCCTTTCTCCTTATTTGCTGCTTCATCCAATTTTCCTCAAAAACCTCTACAAATTCTACTTCATTTGAAATTTATATCATTATAATATCACCGCTGTTGAATTCATCTACCAACCCTTGGATTACTCTTCTTCATTCCATACAGATTTTAGTTTCTAGAGTATAGATACTCTCTAGAATTTTGTTCCTGTCATAATTCTTGGTAATTTAATATCCACTGGATTTTTCTGCTGCATGATCTCTTTTCCCTCAATTATTTCATCATCCATCCTACTTCAGCCAATTGGTCCCATGGCCTTTCCTGACAATTTATGATTACAATTACTGCAAATACTCTATATTCTCAAATTCAAGGATCACATTCTCCTAACACAAACTTTCATCTTTCAAGCCTACTCCCTCTAATGTTCTGACTCCAAAAAACTTCTGTATCAATGATGCCTGCAATGTGCTGTAACTTATTTCCATAACATCATTATTTGTCTTCTTACGCAACTTTAGTTGGTCTGCCACTCTAATCATTCACTTGATTGTTCCCTCAAGAACCTTGACTCACTTTTTTTCTGACTTACTCCCTTGGCCAAATACTACTACTACTACTACTACTACTATTACTACTACTACTACTAAATCTGGTTAAACACAACCCTCCATATATTCTGCTCCTGCTCCCATTAAGCCATATGTGATTAGAGAAAAACATAACACTTGACTGGCTTTTCTCACTTTTAATTGAGGATTAATAATTTCATATGGGAATGCTTTCTGATAACTATATAACATTGTCCTATGAAATGACTTTCAAGTATGTGCAAGGGGGTGGGAACTCAACCCAAGTCCCACCTCACTGATGAAGTCCAATAAAAAGCCACACAGCAATCTTGACAGTTAATCTAATCAAAGGCCTCTAGACTGAATGTAATGCAATCAAAGGATATTACACCCAGAGGAACAGATTAGTTTACAAACAATCTTTCTCCTTTTAGGATTCATAAAATAACCTCAAACTGCCACACCTAGTGAAAGGATTGCCAGGTAATATGGTAATTAGTTCTCTGATGAACTGCCAAACTGTCTGGTGCACCATTTTACATTTCCACCAGAAATGAATGAGTGTCCATATTTCTACATATCCTCTCCAAAACTTGAAGTATTCTCGGTGCTTTTTTTTTTAGTGGCAGTCATTCTAATGCGTGTGAAATGATATCTATCTCATTGTGGGTTTTGTTTTTTTTTTTTAACAATTTGTTGCAGTATATCATTCATACATGAACGTACATAAACTATAAGTGTTCGGTAAACATCATGAACTTACAAAACAAACATGCATAACATCATACAGGGCTCCCACACATCACCTCCCCCCAAAACACCCTGCATTGTTGTGAAACATTTGTTAACAAATCATGAAAGAGCATCGTCAAAGTATTACTACCAACTATAGTCGGTATCTTCCTCCCTTACACATTTTTTAAGGATTTATTTATTTATTTACTTTTATCCATTTTTATCCCCCCCCCACATTTTCTGTGTCCATTTCCTGCCCTCTCTTCTCATCCTTCTCCTCGTCTTCACTGGGATTTGATCCTTGGAACCTCCGATGTGGGAGAGAGGAGTCCTACTGTCTGTGCCACCTTAGTTTCTGTTTTTTTGTTGCATCTTATCTTGGCTCTCCCTTGTGTCACTCTCCTGTTACATCATCATCTTGCTGCGTGTTTCATGGGGCCTGGAGGGGCATCTGCACAGGGGACCTGGTGGCTCACCCGCTCGTGGGGCCTGGCAATGCACCCACACATGGGGCCTGGTGTTTCATGAGCCTTCTATATTTTTCTTTTTCTTTATTTTTATAGGGAGGTCCTGGGGATCAAACCCAGGTCCCTCCATATGGGAGACGGATGCCCAACCACTGAGCCACATCCGTCCTCTATATCTCTTAAGGCTGACCAAAGATATCCAAAGTTACAGTCTTTTACCTTACAGGATGATAATATAATAAATCAGGCTTAGTTTTTCACCAGCATTCCAAAAACCAGACCTAGGAAGAAAAACTAGGTCTGGGGACACATGCCTGGTTTCTAATAAAGCAAATGTTTAGCCTACCCTGATTATCACAAAATCAGGACAGCGAGAATATTTGCCTTCATTGTGGTTTTGATTTGCATTTCTCTGATGGTTAAAGATGTTAAATATCTTTTCATATGCTTTTTGGACATTTATATGTCTTCTTTGGAGTTATGCCTATTCAATTATTTTGCCCCTTTCTAAAATTTGGTTGTTTGTCTTTTTGTTTTACTGGAACAAGGACAGACATATAGACTAATGGAATCAAATTTAGAGCTTGCAAATCAACCCTCTTATAGTTGGCCAAATGAGTTTTGACAAGGTAACAAAGACCTCTCATTGGGAAAGAATAGTTTCTGCAACAAATGGTGCTGAGAAAACTGGATCTCCATTTGACAAAGAGTGAAGGAGGACTGCTACCTCATACTTTATACAAAATTCAACTCACAAGCAGGCAAAGATCTAAATATAAGAGCCAGATCTATCAAACTCCTAGAAGAAAACAGAGGGAAACATCTTTAGGACCTTGTTGTAAGCAATGGTTTCTTAGACTTGACACCCAAAGCACAAGCAACAACAACAAAAATAGATAAAAATGACCTCATCAAAATTTAAAGCTTTTTTACCTTAAAGGACTTTTTTTATGAAATTACAACAACATACACAATGGGAGAGAATATTTTGAAATCTCATATTCAATAAAGGATTGATATCTGTTATATAAAAATAATTCAAATCATGTTCTTGATCCCACGATTCCACAGTAACTATTTTGTCAAAGTCTACAATGACTTCTAGAATGCAAAACCCAATGGCCATTTCTCAGTTCTTATCTTCATATACCAATAGCTTTTGGTACAAGTGAAATCTTCCTCCTTTAGAAACACTTTTTATTTACTTGGCTTTCAGAACACTGAATTTCCTTAGTTTTCTTCCCATTTCACTCTTTCTCAGCTTCCTTTGTTGACAGTTTCTAATCTCACTGACTTCCTAAAGTTATAGTGTCCCAACATTAGCCCTTTGGTCTTGTCTTTTTTATCTAGATTCATTCCCTTGGTGAACTCTTCCAGTCTCTTGCAGATAATGTGTCTCTATATTAAAAATGTCCAAATCAATTATTTCCAGATCAGATTTCTCTTCTGAACTCCATTTGTGTATATACAACTCCCCACACAACATCTCTACTTGGATGTCTAATTGACATGCTCAACTTAACAAAAGTGAAAGTCTGATTTTTTTATTTCAGTTTTTTTTCCTTTACATTTCCCAGTGCAAAATTTTTGGAGTCATCCTTGATTAAAAAAAATCCTTTCATCTCTACCTTATAATTTTGTCCAAATTTTGACAATTATTCAACTTTTACATTGCTATCAGTTTGGTCCAAGCCACTGTAATGTCTAGATTATCAAAATAGCTTTCTACCTAGTCTTCCTACTTCCCAACTTTCGCTTAATCATATTCTCAATAATCAGAGTGATCTTATTAAAACTCAGTCACATTTTGTTAAATATCTACTTAAAACCCTTGGCTTCTCATCTCACAGTAAAAGTCAACATCCTTATAATGTTCTAAAGGCTATTTTTGATCTAGCCTTCCTATTGCCTTTCAGTACATTTCTGGTTTCTCTTGCTCTCACCCATTTCAGTGATCCAGTATGCTCCCACCTCAGGATATTTATTCTTACTCTTTTCTCTCCCTTGAATTCTCCTTTCCCACATAATTCCTTGGAGTGTTTCTCCAGATGCTTCAGATCTTTCCTTAGAATCATGTTTTTTCTAGTGAAGAATTCTATTACATCCTTACCCCATTTAAAATTGCAATTTCTTCTATATTCCTTCACTACTATAACTTCTCCTCTCCTTTATTTTACTCTGTACCATTTATAATAATATTATATACTTTTTTATTACTTGGCTTCCTAGTACAATAAAATCTGAATGAGAAGAAATATTTTGAATCTAAGATTCACTGTTAAATCCCTAACATATAGACCAGACTTGAAAGAGCAGGAACTCAATAAATATTTTCCAAATTAATGAAAAAAATGAATGAATAAATAATTAAATAAAATATATTATGTTGGCATATACTCCTTGTAGTCATTATGTTTAATATTTTACATGTATTAAGTCATTTAATTCCACAATAATCCTATGAGGCACTTCTATTGTACCCTACTTTGTGACAGAATTTTGACACAAAAAGATCTCACACAATTTTGTGAAAATTACCCACTTAGTAAGTGGCAGAACTGGTGATTTTATACACACAGTTCTTTACCAGGGCAAATGTTTTTACTCACTGTGTGACTTATTCAACACTCCTAAAAATTTGCTCCAAATATAAAGTAGATTTTTTGCCATTATATTTCTATTTTACATGGCTCCACTAAATTGGAGAAAGCTACCCCTAAAAGGATTTTCTAACTTCAGCTGCAGTAGCTCCCAAACAGGTTAGCTATTACTTTACATGTATCCTTCATTCGACTGAGTGATTGGAGCCTCAAAGTGCTCTTCACTTCTTTAGTAAATTTCTCGTCCAATCATTTTCCATGAGATTGCTTACGTTTTGAATAATTCGCTTGGAAATCACACTTGAGTGCTGGAAACATGGCCTGTATAACAGATACTTGCTTATTTTAAAGAGAGTTAGATGAGCTCTTCCAGTATTAAATAGCATTTACCCTAGTTTTCACCAGCCCACCGTAAGTTGTTCCTTCAGATGTTCATCCATAACAGATGACAAACTGAAGAAAGCCCAATAAATAATTAGATAACTTTTAGACATCAAAACATAAATAATTATGTAGCTTTTAGATATCAAAGATTATGCACCCTCCTATAACTTACGTAACTCTCCTCAATTGTAGCTTTTTGATGCCTTATCAGTGATACCCATACTATATTTTTATAAAATATGTTTAATTTAAAACAAATATATTATATATTTACTTTCAGACTATATATAACATGTATTTTAGGTTTTGATGACCAAGGAAAGGGGAGATAATGTTAGATTAGTTATACACTTTTCTGTCAACCTTAGAATTACTGTTGTTAGCTATCCTTGGCAAAATGTTCACAATTACTCTAAATAATTTTATTTTTCCATCTAAATGCAAGATTTCTCTGTTAGTATTTGACTACACTGTTTGATTCTCTCTCACTTTTTGTCTTGACTCTTTTTTCACTTTTAAAAACTTTTTTCTTTAAAATAATTGTATAATTCTTCTGTAAAAAAGAGTTGAAGCAATAGTACAATACAGTGTTCCATATTACATGTGTTTTATCCAGCTTTTCTTAATGGTACATAGCATGGTACATTTATCGAGGCTAAAAAAATCAAACAATGTTACAAAACTATTAGCTAAACTATATACTGCATTCAGTTTTTACCAATTTTTCTAATGTCTTTTATATCCCAATATTCAATCTAGTATATCATGTTGTTTTTAGCTGTCTTGCTGAATTGTGAATGAATAGTGTCTTCAACTAGTGCTGGGAGAACTGGATATCAGTACACACAGGAATGATGGATGAACCCCATCTCACACCACACACTAAAATTAACTCATAGTAGACCAAAACCTTAAATATAAGAATCAGGACTACAAAATTCCTAGAGTAAAATGTAGGGAAGCAGCTTCAGGATTTTGTGTTAGGCAATGGTTTCTTAGACTTTACACCTAAAGTAAAAATAATAAATAGATAAATGGGGCTTCATCAAAATTAAAAATATTTTCCCATCAAAGGATTTTATTATGGAGATGAAAAGACAACCTACCTAATGGGAGAAAATATGTGAATATCACATGTACAATAAGGGCTTAAAATCCAGAGTTATAAAGAAATCCTACAACTTAACAAAAAGACAAACAACCCAACTTAAAAAATGGGCAAAGAATTGAATAGAAATTCCTCAAAGAAGTTATGCAATGGATAAAAAACACACAAAAAGATGCTAAAAATCATATGCTATTAAGGAAATGTTAATCAAAACCAGAATGATATAACATTTCACACCCACTAGCATGGCTACTATTAAAAATAACCCAGAAAATGACAAGTGTTGTAGAAGATGTGGAGAAATAGGAACACTCATTCATTGCTGTTGGAAGTGGAAAATGGTGCAGCTGATATGGAAGACAATTTGGCAGTTGCTTAGAAAGGTAAGTATAGAATTACTATATGACTCAGCAATCCCTCTACTAAATATATATCTTAAAAAATTGAAAACAGGGTTTTGAATAGCTATTTTCACATGGATATTTATAGTGGCATTATCATAATTGCCAAAAGATGGAAGCAACTCAAATGTCCATTAACCAATGAATGGATAAACAAAAGTGCTACATACATATAATGGAATATTATTCAGCATTAAAAATGAAAGACGTTCTGGTTCATGCAATACCATGGATAAACATGGAAGACATGATGGTGAATGAAATAAGCCAGACACACAAAAGGACAAATCTTATCTGATTTCACTGTTATGAAATAATTAGAATATGCAAACCCACAGAGTTAGAATCTAGAACATAGTTTACCAGGGTCTGGGTTGGGATTATGGAATGGGAGGTTAATATTTAATTTGTACAATATTTCTATTTGGTTTTATTGTGAAGTTTTGGAAATGGATGATGGTGATGGTAGCAGAACACTGTGTGTGTAATTAACAGTACTGAATTATATATGTGAATGTAGTTAAAAGTGGAAATTTTACATTTTTGTAAGTTACTAGAATACAAAATTAATAGACAAAACATAGGACTTTATAACACATTGAATTCTATTGTATATGATGGAGTATAGTTAATAATTCAATTATAATATTACTTCATCACTTGTGACAAAGGTACCATACTAATTTCAAGAGTTAATAATATGGGAGTCGGGTATAAAGATTGGTGTGGGTGTTTTTTGTTTGTTTGTTTGTTTGTTTTTTACATGATTTTACTGTAAACCTACAGCTTCTCTAATTAAAAAATAAATAAACAAAAATCAACATAGAGATTGATAAATACTTTGAGAGTATACTTTGAGACTATGAAATCTGATTTTCCTTAAAATTTTGCTCAATATTTTTTTAATTAGAGAAGTAGTGAGTTAACAAAAACAATCATGCATACCATACAGAATTTGCATGCATTGCCCCACCACCACCACCTTACATTGCTGTGAAACATTTGTTACAAATGATGAAAAGAACAATTGTCATGTTATTACTGCTATCTATACTCCATAGCTTAAATTTGGTGTATTTTTCCCACAAACAATCCTATTATTAACACCATGTATTAGTATTGTATATTTGCTATAGTTCATGAGAGAACATTCTCATATTTGTACTGTTAGTCACAGCCCATCATTCACCACAGGGTTCACTGTGTTATATGGTCCCTTGCTTTTTCTAAGCTCTCCAAATTGTACATTCAGTGGCTCTCAGTTTCATCACAGAGTTGGCTCAGTTTTTCAGAACATCTTTATTAATCCGAAAGGAAAAATCCCATCCCCTCTTCTGCTCTCCATTATTGACCCTTTGCTTTGATATAGTACATTCTTTGCATTGCTGTAAAAATATTACAATATTAATGTTAACTATACTCTATATTACATTAGTTATATTCCCCATGTATCTCCATATTCTTAACACCTTGTAATAGAAGAACATTCTTGTATTTGTACTATTAACCACAACTATCATCTACCATCAAAATCACTATTATACAGTCCCTAGATTATCTTGCTTTCTATCAATTGACATTAACCTCCCAAGTTGATCTTTTAAGCAACAATCACATTTATAAATTAGCAATGTTGATTATACTCACTATAATGTGTTACCATCAACTCTAACCATTTCCCCTCATTTATAATCCCCATTATTAAACATTCTACATACATTCAGCATCAGCTCCCCCTTCTTAACCCACATTCTATCTCCTAGTAACCTATACTCTAGAGTTTAACTCCATGAGTTACTCATAATATTTAGTTCATATTAGTGAGACCGTACAATATTTGACCTTTTGTGTTTGGCTTATTTCACTTCAAGTTTCATCCATATGGTCATATGAATCTCAAGTTCATTATTTCTTATAGCTGAATAGTATTCCATTGTATGTTTAAACCACCTTTTGTTCATCCATTCCTTTGTTGATGGACACTTGGATTGTTTCCATTATAACAATTTTGAATAATGCTACTATGAACATCAGTCTGCAAATGTCTGTTTGCATCTGTAGTGGGATTGCTGGATCATACGGCAGTTCTATTTTTAGCTTCTTGAGGAACTGGCAAACTGTTCTCCACAGAGGCTGCCCCATTCTACATTCCTATCTACAGTGAAGGAATATTTGCATTTCTCCACATCCACTCCAGACTATAGTTTTCTACCTTTTTGATAATGGTCATTCTGTAAGGCATGAAATGATATGTCATTGAAGTTTTGAACTGTATTTCTCTAATAGCTAGTGATGTTGAGCATCTTTTCCTGAGTTTTGGCCACTGTATTTCTTTTTTTGGGAAAATTTCCAGTCAAGTCTTTTACCCATTTATTAATTGGGTTACCTGTCTTTTTATCATTGTTATATGATCTCTTTATATAACATGGAGATTAAACCAATATTGGATATGTGGTTTCAGAAAATTTTCTTCCAATGAATAGGCTGCCTTTCAGAAAGTCTTTTGAAGCACAAAAGTGTTTAATTTTGAGAAGTTTTCATTTATCTCTTTTTTTTTTTTCATTGCTCATGCTTTGGATGTAAGGTCCAAGAAACCACCACCTACCACAAGATCTTGAATATTTTTCCCTATATTTTCTTTGAGGAGTTTTATGGTTCTAGTTTTAATATTTAGATCCTTGTTCCTTTTTGAGTTAATTATTGTATATGCTATGAGTTAGGGGTCTTTTTTCTTTCTTTAAATATGGATATCCAGTTTTCCTGGCACCATTTGTTGACAGACTGTTCTGACCCAGCTGGATGGGTTTGATAACCTTGTAAAATATCACTTTACTATTCTTGTGAGTTTCTATTTCTGAATTCTCAACTCAGTTCCATTGGGCAATAAAGGATACTGTATTTTGTCAAATTCCTTTTCTGTGTCAATTGAGAGGATCATGTGATTTTTCTTCTTCAACTTGTTTATTGCACTAATTGATTTTCTAGCACTGAACCACCATTGCCTACCTGGTATAGAACCCACTTTTTCATTGTGTAATTTTAATGTGCTTTTGGACTTGGTTAAGAAGTATTTTGTTAAGAATTTTTGTGTTTATATTCATTAGAGAAATTAGTCTGTAATTTTTGTGGGGTTTTTTTGTAGTCTCTTTTCCTGGTTTTGATATTAGAGTGATGTTGGCTTCATAGAATGAGTTTGGTAGCATTCCTTCCTGTTCAATTTTTTACAGATGCTTGAGCTAGATTGTTATTAGATCATTTTGAATAATTGGTAGAATTCATCTGTGAAGCCATCTATTCTAAGGCTTTGCATTTTGGGGAATTTTTAAATGATTGTTTCAATCTCATTACTTGTGTTTGGTTTGTTGATTCTTGTATTTCTCATAAGATCACAGTAGGTTGTTCATGTGTTTCTAGAAATTTGTCCATTTCCTCTACATTGTTTAGTTTGTTGGTGTACAGTTGTTCATAGTATCCACTTATAATATCTTTAATTTCTGTGTCTTGTATGTTAATGTCCCCCCTCTCATTTCTGATTTTATTTGCATATTCTCTTTTTCTTTGTCAGTCCAACTAATGCTTTGTTGATTTTGTTTATCTTCTCAAGGAACCAACTTTTAGTTCTGTTGATTCTCTCTATTGTTTTTTGTTTTCCATTTCACTAATTTCTGCTCTAATCTTTGTTATCTCCTTCTTTCTGCTTGTTTTTGGATATGTATATCCAATTCTACCAGCACCATTTGTTGAAGAGACCATTCTTTATCCACTCAGTGGATTTGGCACCTTTGTCAACAACCATTGGCCATAGCTGGGAGGGTTTACTTATGAACTGCCCATTTGATTCTTTTGATTTATATGTCTTCCCTTGTGCCAGTACCGCATTGTTTTTATTTTAACTTTTTAAAGCAGTTCTATTGAGATATATTCATATAACACACAATCTATCCAAAGTATACAATTAATGGCTTTTAGTATAATCACAGTGTTATGCATTTACCATTCCAAATTTTTGGAACAATTTATTACTCCAAAAAGAAAAACTCCACATTCCCTGGCAGTCACCTCCCAATCCTTCCGCAGCCCTACATAACAACTAATCTAATTCCATCCTTGTAAATTGATTTATATTTACATTTTATATAAATGAAATCATATAATATGCAATAGTTTGTTTCTGGTTTCTTTCACTTAGCATAATGTGGGTTTTTTTCCCCTGATATTAACATCTTGTAACATGAATATACATTTGTTCAGTTTTATAGAAAAAATCTTTTATATGCAATATTACCCACATTCATATTTCACATGAGGTTTTATAATGCTATAAGTACCATGTTACATTTTTTAGCTTTTCTTCTAGTAATATACATGACCTTGACTTTCACTTTCTTTTTTTAAATTTAGATTTAAATTTTTATAAATAATTTTCTTTATTTTTTAAAAGATACTTAGATTACATAAATGTTACACAAAAAATATAGGGATTCCCATATGCCACACTCCCCACACCTCCCACACCCTCCCACATAAACAACATCCTTCATTAGTGTGGCACATTCATTTTAATTGATAAATGCATCCTGGAGTATTACCACTGAGCGTGGACCATAGTTTGTATTGTAGTCTACAGTCTCTCCCACACAGTTCTGCATGTTATGGGATCATATAAAACGATCTCTATCTGTCATTGCAATGTCATTCAGGATGATTCCCAAGTCCCAAAAAAGCCTCCATATTACAACTGTTTTTTCCTCTCCCTGCCCCCAGAGCTTCCAGTTACCACTGCCTCTACAACAATGTTGTAATTTGTTCCATTACTAAAATCACAATATGTCTATGGTAGAATACCAGTCAGTCTGCTCTAGCCCATAATTCATTCCCCAATCCTGAGGATTCTGGGATGGTGATGTCCACTCCACCTCTAATTGAGAGGGGACTTTGATCCCATACAGCCAATACATGGGACTGTCTTGCTTGCAGTTGTAGGCTTTCTTGTTTCCTGGTTTTGGTAGTTGTCAATCCTCACCTCCTTGTTAGTTGTGAGTCCAATGAACTGGAATCCAATGAACTGGAGAGTAGGTGTTGCAATTCTGCTGAGACTCAGGCACCAGCTGGCACATGGACAGCCCAAAAGACTCCAGTCTCTTGATGTACACCTACAAACTCCAGCACCAAGTATAGGTTTAAATAGAAGGACAGATAAGTCATGTGTAGGTAAGACATAATTGAGTCCAACTCTGTCACTCTCAGGAGCACAAACTCCAAAGCAGGGCCAACTGGCAAGGCACCAAACTCAGGAGCTATCTGCCCTGACCATAGGACTTGGGTGTCTCCAGAGCCCTCAGGAGCCCCACTATTTCGGGTAGTATCCACTTTGGCAGTCTAAGAGATCCTGCTGAGAAATGCATAAATGTTACTTCTGGGCTGACCTCTCAACTCATTTTGGAGTCTCTTAGCCATATAATCTCATTTGTCTTTAACTTTTCCCCCTTTTATTCAAGGTCTTTTTCCAGTTGCATTGCTAGTTGGTGCTTGGTAGTAACCCCTTGGTGCCAGTGAAGCTCATCCCCGGGAGTCATGTCCCACACTGGGGGAAAGGTAATGCATTTATATGTTGAGTTTAGTTTAGAGAAAGGCCACATTTGAACAATAAGGAGGCTCTTAGGAGGCAATTCTTAGGCACCCCACAACACTAAGCTAAGTTTTAATTTCAAAAGCAAAGGCTCATGAGCATAGTTGTCAATATCAAGAGCCCATCAATGAATCATCCTTCTTTACCAATCATTGCCCCCACATTTGGGGGACTGTTATTGCTCCATTTGAAAATGTGGCAGAGCTCTCCAAAATGGGAATTCAATATTCTCTCGGTTATTGTGTGAGTCTCCACCCACTGTGACAATGCCTTGTGAACATTTGAACATATTTATATACCTTATATGTATGCCCAGGTGAACTTCCTCCCTTGTATCCCCCATCACTGACCCCCACACCAATGATCCTTCCCTGCCGCAGTTGTAACCCTTCTGTGATCCTAAGCTTCTTGAAAAATGAAGCCAATAAAATAGCAAATGGAATTAATAGGAAAATGAAATAATAATGGTAGGTTTAAATATAAGAAATAAAATACATAAAAATTAAAAAAAAACTAGAAATAAAATAAAATTAAAAGATTGGGATATTAAAAATAATGAAAAATATTTTAAATTTTTTTTTCTGACATTTTGCCTTTCTTCACTGTACTATCTGGTGTCCTGTATATATAGTGACATTTTCTTCGATTTATTCTCCAGTGTCTTACTTTTTTCATTTCATTTTCAAAGAAGGTTTAGGTCACAGAAAAGTCACCTACAGAATACAGGGTACTCCCATATACCCAACACCTTCTCCCACTTCCTCCTTCCCATATTAATACTTTTATATATGTGGATGGTACATTTGTTACAACTGATATACAAATAGTGAAATATAGCTACCAGCCACGGTCAATAGTTTACATTATGGTTTATATTTTAGATCATACACTTTTATAAATTTTGATGATATTTAACAATGCCTGTGTCCATCATTGTAAGATCATGTAGAACAATTCCATTGCCCACTAAATATCCACTGTTCCATTTATTCTATTCCCCTTCCCCCTTGAGGCCCATGGCTACCACCCGACTTCAGTCCTTGGATGACAAGAATCATATTTACTTGCAACAACACTGAGGTCTTGACACACTGGTTTGTCCTCCCCTATTAGGAATCGCCCATGTTCTCATGACACTCCCACCTCTCTGAAAACATATCAGTCCTCCCCAGGATGGCAGTCTAGCTCTTTGCCACTCATTATGTGAGTCTCCACTCACTGATACACATTATGACAAAATGCTCACTCACACACTCCCTATAAGTCTGTTCCAGGTATGCCTGTCCCAAATGCCCCCCATCCAACACCCTAAACAGTAACCCTCCTTGTCATATTGTCATCAAAGCATTCCCAACTTTGTATTTTCAACCACATACCCTCCAATACCCATGTTCACCTGGTCCCTTCCCCAACCCCCCATCCCAGTTCCAAACATTGGTATGATTACTATAGCTTTGTAATAGCTTTTAAGATCAAAGCAGTGTGAGTCCTTCAACTCGTTTTTCCTTTTCATGGTGGCTTTGTCTATTCGGGCGCTCCTCACATTTACATATAAATTTGACAATTAGCTTTTTCATTTCTTCAAGTAAGGCTGTTGTAATTTTTATTGTGATTTTGTTGAATTTATAAATCACTTTGGGTACAGTTGACATCTTAACAATATTTAGTCTTCCAATCCATGAATATGGAATGTTCTTCCTTTTATTTTGATGCCTCTATTTCTTTTTCATGCATAATTGCTCTGGCAAGAACTTCCTGAACATTTTTTTACATTTTATATTATACTTATTTTTGAAGTTATATGTATTACAAGTATCTAAATATATATATAAGAAATTTCATTTAATAATAGAAAGGGGGGATTTACAAAAGAATTGTTATGAAAAAAATGGGCTTGTGTCTCATGGGGTTTAAAGTATTTGGCCTAGTCACTTCTTAAGGTTAATTTTCTTAAACAAATTTAATTGATACATCTTAATAAAGCATAAATCCATCGAAAGTTTTCAGCCAATGATATTTGGTATAATCACATAGTTGTGTATTCATCACTTCGATCATTTTTAGAGCATTTTCATTATTCCAATAATAATAATAATAATAAACAAAAGCCAACCAAACAAGACTCATCACCTCTCAATCTGTCTATGCTTTCCCTTCCATACATAGCTGCTATTCTGTTTCCTTCTCTCTAGTATATTTGTGTTTATATTTTGTAAAACACTCATATACAATATCACCCATATTTATATTTTACATGAGCTTTCACTATTGTATACAGTACCATATTACATTTTTTAGCTTTCCTTCCGGTAGTATACAATCCCTTAGAATTTCCCTTTCAACCACTGTCATATCCATATGTATTAGTCAGCCAAAGGGGTGCTGATGCAAAATACCAGAAATCTGTTGGCACTTATAAAGGGTATTTATTTGGGGTAGAAGTTTACAGTCACAAGGCCATTAAGTGTAAGTTACTTCCCTCACCAAAGTCTGTGGCCGCATGTTGGAGTAAGATGTTGCCAACATCTGCAATGGTTCAGCCTCCCTCTTCCTCTTAAGGCTCCTGTGGTCCCATCTTCTTCCAATATCAGCTGTACGCTGTTATAAGTCTCATCCCTCTCCAGGGACTTATTCTTTTTTGGGCTCAGCTGCTCTGTTCTCTCCACAATGTCAGCTGTAGACTTTCAGGCTTTCTCTTTTCCCAGGGCATCTGCCATGTCTATGGAGCTGTCTTTTTTCCTCTGTGTTCTTCTCCTGTGTTTACTTTCCAGGGTTCCAGGATCCAAAAACTCCAACTCCATCTTCTGCCATGTAGTTTTCTCTGTGAGTCCACACCCACCAAGGGGGTAGGGACTCAATGTCCTACTAAGGTAGCCCAATCAAAGCCTTAATCATAACTGTATCAAGTAAAAGTGAAACCAATACTATCTAATATGCCCGGAGTAACAGACCAGTTCACAAACATAATCTAATATCTATTTTTGGAATTCAAAAAAAATATCAAACTGCTACACCGTATAATAGCTTTGTTAGTCACAAATACCATGATGTGCTGCCATGATTTCCATTCATTTCCAAATATTTACAAACAACATATTAACCAAACCTGCATAGATTAAGCCTCAGCTTTCCATCCTCAACCCTCATTCTATTCTCTGGTGATCTATATTCCAATTATTAATTGCATGAGTTTACATAATATATTTACTTCATAATAGTGCAGTCATACAGTATTTGTTCTTTGTGTCTGGCTTGCTTCACTCAACATAATGTCATCCAGGTTCATCCATGTTGTCATATGCTTCACAACTTCACTTCTTCTTACTGGTGCATAATATGCCACTGTGTGTATCCAACACAATTTTTTTATCCATTCATCAGTTACTGGACACCTGGGTTATTTCCAACTTTTGGCAATCATGAAAAAATGTCACTATGAACATTGGTGTGCAGATGTCCGTTATGTCATTGCTCTCACTTCTTCTGGGTATATAGCTAGTAATGGTATTGCCAAGTGACATGGCAAGCCTATATTCAACTTCCTTAGGAACTACCAAATAGTTCTCAACAGCGGCTGTACCATTCTACATTCCTACCAACAGCGAATAAGATGCCTATCTCTCCACATCCTCTCCAACATTTATAGTTTTCTGACTTTCTAATAGTGGCCAGTCTAATAGGTGTGAAATGATATCTCATTGTACTTTTGATTTGCATTTCACTAATCGCTAGTGATAGTGAACATTTTTTCATGTGTTTCTTCTCCATTGTATTTCTTTTTTGCACAATTGTCTTTTGAGGTCTTTTTCTTATTTTTTAATTAGGTAGTTTGTCTTTTTATTGTTAAGTTGTAAGATCTCTTTATATATCTTGTATATTAAACTCTTATTGGATATGTGATTGCCAAATTTTTTCTCCCATTGAGTCGGCTGCCTTTTCACAATTTTGACAAATTCCTTTGAGATACAAAAGTATTTAATTTTGAGGAAGTCACATTTATCTATTTTTTTTCTTTGGTTGCTTGTGCTTTGGGTATAAGGTTTAAGACATTACCACCCTATGAGAAGATCCTGATGACGCTTCCCTACAGTTTCTTCTGGGAGTTTTATGGTTGCCACTTTTACATTTAGGTTTTTGATCCATGAGTTAATTTTTATATAAGGTGTGAGATAGGGAATTTCTTTCTTTCTTTTGGATATGGTTATCCAGTTCTCCTATCACCATTTGTTGAATAGACTGTTGTGGCTCAACTGGGTAGGCCTAACAGCCTTGTCAAAAATTACTTGACTTTAGATCAAAGGGTCTGTTTCTGATTTCTTGATTTGGTTCCATTGGTCAATCTGTTTTTATGCCAATACCATGCTGTTTTTACCACTGTAGCTAAGTAATATGCTTTAAATTCTTGAAGTGAAAGTCCTTCAACTTCATTCTTCCTTATCAAGACATTTTTGGTTATTTGGGGCCCCTGACCCTTCCAAATAAATTTGATAATTGGTCATTCCATTTCTGCAAAAAAGGCTGTTGGTATTTTTTATTGGGATTGAATTGAATCTGTAAATCAGTTTGGGTAGAATTTACACCATAATGATATTTAGTGTCCCAATCTTTGAATATGGGATATCCTTCCGTTTATTTGGGTGCCTCTATTTCTTTTTCTTGCAAAATTTCTCTGGCAAGAACTTCCAATACATATTTGAATAACAGTGGCAACAGTGGTCATCCTAATCTAGTTTCAATATTTAGTATGATATAAGTTGTGTGTTTCATATATGGCCTTTATCATGTTAAGGAATTTCCTTCTATTCTTAGTTTTCTAAGTGTTTTATCATAAAGCACTTTGGGTTTAGTCAAATGCTTTTTCCTCATCAAGTTGGTGATCATGAGGGTTTTTTTGTTGTTGTTCTGTTAATATTGTGTATTACATTAATTGTTTTTCCTGTGTTGAACCACTCTTTTGTGTCTTCGATTAGTCCCAATTGATCTTGATGTATAAGTCTCATAATTTGCTGTTAGAGTCAATTTGCTAATATTTTATTGAGGATTTTTCCATATACTTTCATAAGGGATATTTGTCTGTATGTTTTTCCCTTATGGTATCTTTACCTGGCTGCCATATGAGGGTGATACTGGCCTCATAGAATGAATTAATGTATGATCCCTCCTCTTCAATTTTTGGGAAGAATTTGAACCAGATTGGTTTTAATTATTGCAATGCTTCATAAAATTAAGCTGTGAAGCCATCTGGTCCTGGGCTTTCTTTTTTAGGAGGTATTGGATTACTAGTCAATATTTTTACTGTCCTTTTTCCCTTTTATTTGTCAGCCTAGCTAAAGAAATTTACCTTTTATTTGTTTCTTTGTTTGTCTTATAATATTTTATTGCACACTGTATATTTTAATGCTTGATCTCTGGGATTTATTCCCTGAACTGTCTCTTCTTTAAGTTTATATCCAAGTAGTGATATGACAGATTTCTGGGAATTCCAGGAGCTAATACAAACAAGCTAATGCAAATAGCATCTTTCACAGTCTTTGTAAATTGTCTCTGCTTTGCCCGGTGCTTTCCTTTAGTGCTTAGCCCTGTGATAATGAGTATTAGCCCAAGATGAATGTGAATTCCAGGATCCTTTCCATCTCATCTTAGCCTGCATAGAGCTTATCTTATTCTGGGCATGTATGGGATTATGACCTTAGTATTTTCTCTTTTTACAGGAATTTAAATGTCCCTCTACTCCCTATGAAATAGACTTTCACTGCCTCCTTGGTACACTGTTGCATAATTAATGCCAGTATTAATTATTCCCAAGCTGCTTTGACTAAATTATTTTTTTGACTGTTTTAGTTGTCTACAAGCTGCTACTGTGCCTTCAGGTCAAGTTCTAGGAGAGTTCTCCTGAGAGTGGTTTCCTGGTTCTGTCTTTCAGGAGTCCTAATAGACACTATATGTGCATATAGGCACCCCAGTATGCACATTCAGGTTACTCAGTTCCCTCTGGGACAGGATCAGAGACTCACAATGGCAGTACAATTTTTGGGCCCACAATGCATCAAGTAAGGGGTGGGGGAAAGGCTAGCAAGGGTACCATGAGCTTCACCTACAATTTTTCAAACTTTTATTTTCTTGATTCAACACTTGCCCAGTTATTACAACCTCTTTATTCTTGTCTGGAGTTTTGAGGATGGTAGCTCTGCCAGTTTTTGCAAGTTATTCAAAGATTCAGAGGTGGAGATGGCTTCCTGAAGAGTCTTACTCTGCCATCTTCTTAAACCAGAAATGAAACTTATGCTAAATATTCTCTGCCTCTAAACCTCAAACAAAATAAAACAAAATACCTTTCTCAGTGGGAGGCTCTGAGTTTGGTTAATAGATCTGTAATGAAGGAAAATTCTGAAACCCAGTTATTAGGACATGAATTTAGTGAATGTGTTTGTATTAATTCATGTATTCAGTGATTGTATTTCTAAACTTTCAATCAATGTAAACTATACTTGAGGTGGTTTTTGAGCAGTTCCAAAAAATAGCCTCTTGTATAAAAATTTTCTTAAAGAAAAAAATTTAAAATAATTTTTTTTATACTCACATTGGTCTCAAAATTGTAAACTCCCATCCCCATGAGAAAAAGTTTATCAACTACAATGCAGTTCTTAGGTACAGTCTTACAGCCTTCAGTCTTACAGATCCACTTATTTACAAAGTAAATAGCACTTTTTTATCCCACCTCCGTCAGTGAAGTTGTTTCAAACATTTTAATACAAGTAGACTGTTTTGACACATTTTTTTGTTTGAGCTTAGAATCCCCTGACCTCTTAAATGATTCTGTAAAATCTGTATGCATTAAAGTCCACTCTGTGATGCAAAGATTTATAGATTTTTACAAATGCACAGAATGAAATGTCCACCACTACAGTGTCATATGAAATAATTTCTTCACTCTAAAATTTCTTTGTGTTTCACCTATTCAACCCTTCCCTCTTCTCACAAATGTTGCAACAACTGATTTTTTTTTTAACCATTTCTACATTTTTCCTATTTCAGAATAAAATGTAATTGGAAACAAAGAGTATGTAACCTTTTCCCATTAACTTCTTTCATTTAACAATATGCATTTAAAATCCATTCATGTCTTTTCACCAGTTGATAGCTCATTTCTTATAATAGGTGAATATATAATATTCCATTCGCTTATTGAAAGACATCTTTGTTGCTTCCAGTGTTTATAGTTCAATAAATTCCTTTGAGCATAACTATTGGAACATATGGTAAGACTGTGTTTAGTCTTGTAAGAAACTGCCAAATTTTCTTTCAGAGTAGTGTACAATTTTGTGTTTTCACCAAAAATGAATGAGAATTTCTTTTACTCTGAATCCTCACCAGTAGCTATTGCACTTCTTTTAATTATTATTATTATTTAGACTTTTAAATAGTTCTATAGTGATATCTGACTTTTTATTTGCAATCCTCTAATGGCAAATGATGTTGACTTTTTCATGTGGTTATTTGCCATATATATTTTCTTTGGTGAAGTATTTGTTCAGACCTTTTGCCCATTTTTATTTAGATTGTTTTTTATTTTTGAGTTATATGTATATTTTGTTTAAAAGTGCTTTATCAGATATATCTTTTGAAAATATTTTCTCCCAAGCTTGTCTTGTCTTTTCTTTCCTTTAATTGTCTCTTTTGCAGAGCAGAATTGTTTAATTTTAATGAAGTGCAAGTTATTTTATTTTCTTTCATGCATAATGGTTTTGGTGTTGTTTATGAAAATGTTTGAGTTAACTTTTGTTGGAAGTGTAAGGTCTGCATTTAGGTTCATATTTTCTCATATGGATATTCTATTGTTCCAGCATCATTTGTTAAAAACACTATCATTTCCCCATTAAACTACTTTAGCACCTTTTCAAAAATCAATTGACTATATTTATGTAGGTTTATTTCTGAGCTTTCTATTCTGTTCCATGCTGTCTTGATTATGTCGTTAAGACTTGAATTCAGGCAGTGTTATTTTCAGGAATGAAGGTTTGGGTCACCCTATCAGGCAAAGAATCACAGTCAGCTGAATTGCTTGCTGAGGGTAAAGGGACCATGGAATGCTTAGTGGAAGAAAGTATTGATAAATATGAACTATGACCACATGATCAGTTACAGAACTGAGGACTGTAATGGTCATGACTATTTCTTCTTTATTTTCTTATATGTTGTATAGGCACATAAAATGAATATCTTTGTTTTCTTTCCTATCTTATACCATTATAATATGACATAAGTTGTATTAGTTTCATGTGCAGTATTTAAAGATGTCAAATTTAAGACAATATTATTCAAGACTTGCACCCTATTCTGGAGGGATTTAGTTAATTTCTGGTTGTATAAAGGACAGTTTGAGTATTGTTAAGCAAAACATGTTTTTTATTGTTTTTATTTAGAGATTAAGTATAGGTTAAGGTGGTTATGGCTGCCATGTTAACAAGGGGTGGATTGTGATTTTAAGGCTAATGTGTCTACTTGGCCAGGTAATGGGGCACTGTTGTTTGGTCAAATAAACACTGAGATAATTAAAATACAAGGACAGTTTTGTGGCCTTTAATCATCAGTAAATTGATTGCATCTATAGAGCTGATTACATCTACAATCTACTGAGGAAATTGCCCATGTTTTCTTTTAGGAGGCTTAGAGTTTTCTTGATTAAGTCTTTGCATCCATTTTATTCTAATTTTTATATATGATGTGATGCCAGGTCCATCTTCATTTCTTGTTTTGCAAATGACGATCCAGTTTTCCAGCACCTTTTGTCAAAGAAGCTATTCTTTCTCCATTGTGTGATCCTGGCACCCTTGGTCTATATATCTGCCCTTGTTCCAGTGCTATGCTGTATTTATTATTGCAGTTTTGTAGTATGTTTTTAAGTCAGGGAAGTGTGAATCCTCCAATTTTGTTCTTCTTTGTCAAGAAGATTTTGACTATTCAGAATCTCTTACCTTCCATAAAAATTTGATAAATGAATTTTCCATTTCTTCAAACAGGATTGTTAGCATTTTTTTTTCAGATTGCATTGAATCTTTTAATTGCTTTAGGTTGAACTGACATCTTTACAATATTTAGTCTTCCAATCTATGAACACGAATGTCCTTCTGTTTATATATATCTTTCAGCCATAGATTTTATTTGTCTGAGTACAATTCCTTTATATTCATTTGACTCAATAATTTTTTTTTTATTTCTCTTGAGACAATTTCTTTGACCAATGTGCTCTTTAGGAATGTGTTTAATTTCCAAATATTTCAGGGAATTTTACTACCTTGATTTTATTTTGTTATTGATTTATAGTATAATTCCATGTGGTCTGAAAAAAAAATCTTCATATGATTTCTATTTTTAAAGTGTGCTTTGTGGTTCAGGATATGATTTATCTTGGTGAATATTCCATGTGAATTTGAGAAGACTATATATTTCTGTTGTTGCTGCAATAAGTGTTATAAATGACAATTAGATCCAGTTGATTGATAGTTATGAGAGATTAAATATATCTTCAGTGATTTTTCTGCCAACGTGATCCATCAATTTTGAAAGGGGGGTACTGAAGTCTACAAGTGTAATTTTGATTTTATATCAATTAAGAATAAAAAAAAATAAAAGATTTTATTTTGTCTTCTTTATTCCTTCGCCAGCGGTCTTCCTTTCTTGGGATAGATGTGATTTTCTCACCTATATCATTTTCCATCTCTCTGACAAAATTCTTTTAACATTTCTGGCCAGGCAAATTTGTTGCTGATGGACTCCTTCAATTTTTTTTTTTTTATCAGAAAAAGGTATTTCTCTTTAACATTTTTTTTTCTTTCTTTAACTTTTGAATATTACAACATTTGTATCATATCTGAGTATGATTCTGAGGTTTGTTTTCTATTTCATACTGTGCTTTTTCTTGCCTTTTAGCATGTTTTTTAATTCTTTTTTTGAAAGCTGAACATGATAGATAGGGTAATAGAAGTTGAGGTAAATAGGTCTCAGTGAAGTGTTACCATTTATAAAATTTTATTGACATATATCATTCATGCATTAACATACATAAACAATAAGTGTATAGTAAAAATTGTGAACTTACAAAACAAACATGCACATCATCATATAGGGGTCCCTTATATCATCCTACCACCAACATCTTGAATTGTTGTGAAACATTTGTTACAAACTATGAAAGAGCATCATCAAAATATTTCTACTGCCTATAGCCTATTTCTTACTTTTGGTGTATTGTCCCCCAACCCACCTGCTTATGAACATCCTGTATTAGTATTATACATTTGTTATAGTTAATGAGAGAATGTTCTCATATTTGTTCTGTTAACCAAAGTCAATCTTCCACCACTGCATTCCCTGTGTTATACAGTCCCATGTTTTCTTAATTTGGCTAGGAGAAAGACTATATTTAATATTTGCTACAGTCTTTGGTGCCAGGGACTTCAAATCCCTTTAGTGTTCTTGTTTTGTTCCCCCGTTGGCTTTAGTATTCCCTAAGAACTTCAGAGAAAGACTGTATCTTCCATTTCTTTCAGTTATATCCACTGTTATTTTACTGGAGTCCTGTTGATGTGGTGTTAAGGTTTGGAAGAGGAAAAACATTCTATAATCTTCTTATTAAATCTTAGTTTTTTAACAAGTATTTTTAACTTTTTTTTGCAGGTAAAACAGGAAGTTAAGCGGCAGGGGGTGTCGGTTTAGTGGGAGAATTGCCATTCCCAGAATTTAGATAAAGCTTTGTTAAAGTCTTTACAACTCAAGGTTAGGATTTGTTAACTGGAAAACACACTGGACATGTTTGACAATCATATCTTTCTGCTTCCTTGAGCTATGAGGGGATCTTTCCCAAACCTTTACTAAAAACCTGGTAGGATTCCTGTAGGAAAACAAAACAAAACAAAACAAAACAAAACAAAACAAAACATTATATTGTAAGGTCCCAGGAGATTTTCACTCTCATGTTAGTCCACTCTTAGCCTCTACTCATAAAAATTACCATTTTAATGTTTTTAGCAATTCATTACTTCAGCAGCTTTTGCTTCAGGTAAGCATATTTTGGCTGTGGACCTTATCTCTCCTGATTTCATTGTGCCAGTTTGCTCAACAAACTCAGTTCTCCGATGGTTCCAAAAAAAGACATCAATTTCAGATTGTCCAGCTTTTCCTATTTAAAGATGGGAATGATGAGTTCCATGCTCTTTCCATAGAAGAGAAGAACTTTTGAAGTTAATCCATTGTTTTGCATTATAAACAGTGCTGCTACAAAAATTTTTATACCTGTCTCTAGATGTACATATAAAAGGGTTTCTATGAGATATATACTTAGAAGCTGAATTGCTGCAACAAAGAATGTGTGATTTTTCAATTTCAGAAAATAATAAGAAAACACATCTTCATTCCCAAATATGAGATCCTGTTGGTCCATATCCTCTCTACAATTTAGTTTTGACAGATTTCTTAGTGTTTCTCAGTCAAATGAGTGCAAAATTGTATTGTATTGTAGTTCTTTATTTTTATTTCCTTGTTTATTGAAGAGTATGGGAAACCATCAGTTTCTGTCACCTAATATCTGTCTATCTATCTAGTCTTTCCACTGATGAATTGTCTGCTCACATCTTCTCCAGGTTGGCTTTTGAGTTATTTTTCCTTGTCTTATTGAACTGTAGAACTTTCTTTTTTTATTTTTGATACTAATACTTTGTCAAGTACATGTATTTCAATCTGTAGCTTGTGTTTCCATTTTAAGGCACATTTTCATTAATACAATTAGTAATAATATTAATATAGTCAAATTTTATATTATTTCTTTTATAAATAGGTGGGGAATTCTTTGAGCAGGAGAAGCAATGATAAAATCCATCCTTATCCATGGTCAGAAATATATACACCTCTATTTTATAAGAAAAGTTTTAAAGTTTTGCTTTTGACATTTAAAAGCTTAATAATCTGGTATTAATTTTCTATGATATATAAGGTAATGACGATGTTTAGATTTTATTGTATAGATTTCAGTGTTTTCTTCTTAACTTAATTTATTGACTACTCTTTTCTGTCTTTGTTGATCTGCCAATACTCCTCTACCACCGCATGCCAGACTTTCCTGTGGATATGGGGCTGCTTCTGAGTCCCCTATTCTACATCATTAGTTAACTGGTTTCTTTCTGTATTGTTTCTGTTGCATCATATGTCCCAATATTTGGTATGAAATTTTCTCTGTTTTTATTCCTCATTTCTCTTTTTCACAAGTCTCTTGTCTAGTCTTGACTCTTTACTCTTTCAAACTTAATTTAGAATCTCTTTTGTAAGTTAAATGCTGAGGTATTGTTCCACATTCAAGTGGAGATATTGAGCAGATAATGGCTATATAAGTTTTGAGTTTGCAGGCAGGTCCCAGTGGTGACTAAGAATTGTTATTAGAGTAAGGTCACTATAAATCAGCTGAAGCTCTAAGAACCTGCAGGCAGAAAGTGAGATCTTAGAGCTCAGTGTTTTGGAAGACATTTAATCATCAAATTGGTATAAATGAGGTGTTATTATAGAAGAACATTGATTGATATTTGGGTGACAACAAGATCTATAGTGGCATGATGGTCAGGAACAGATAGGTCAGAAATCTTATTTTAGAAAATATCATTTTTGTATCATATCAAATAGCATCTTTTCCCAAATGTTTCCTGAAAAACCTCCAATCCAGTATGCACTCTCCAACTATTTGTGATGGGCGTTGGGGTCTGCCCATTGTGGTTTCTCATTGAGCTTTTGTGCGAAACAACAACACAAATATATATTTTTTCAATTGTTTAACACTGTATCAGTCACTACACTAAAAATCCCATAGAATTAATTATCATAGCATGTTATTTTAAATGTATGAGTGATAGAAAGGGGATTTTTACAGGTTCAGTTCCTAGTTTTGCCATAAACTGGCTCCATGATCTTATGTTGTTTATTTGACCCCTCAAACACTGAGTGGTAACATTTATAGATTAGGAGATGGACTAAATGATTCTTAAGATCATGTATTTTCAAAACATTATAAAATTCTGTGTTTTTTTGCATAGAATTTTACACTTTGCCTGTTTTTGTATACTCTTTGGTAGTAGGCAACTTTATAAATGTCCATCTGCATTATTGAGCACATTTATCAGGGCAGAAGGGCACAAGGTACTTAAAGTTTACCTGTCATACAAATATAGCCAGCAAGTGCAAGGAGAAGTTAAAATAAAGTGGTGATAAACCACAGCCATATACAGGAACTTTATCATTTTCTAGCAGTCTCCTTTCCTAAGCTGATGAATGGCATTGTTTTTGCATTGCAGGCCCTTTTCAACATGATAAACCTTTTGAAAGGAACCCAATTCTATGATAAAGAGATTTAAGCAGAAATGAAGAGCAGTTGCCTAGTTTAGAGTGGTGTGCTCCAGTGTTTGATGAATGAAAAGCAACTCAGTTGTGGCAGGATGCCAGAAAGTAGAAGCCTAAATGCACTTGGCTCAAGTAAAGTGTAGCTAATCTGACATCCTGAGAACACAGTATGCTCTAAAATGGCAAGCAGACCTTATGAAAACTTAACAAAGCTGAGGCTTTGTTTGTTTTACACTTATAAGGGCACTTACACCATACGGATTTCATTTGGAATGGCTTCCTTAGAAAAGCAAGCAGCAGATACTGATGTGAAATAAAAAGAGAGTAAGAATAAAATTAACTTTTCCTTCTTTCTTTTCTCCTATTTGTGCATTTTCTGAGAGCTCAGAGAGCTAAACTGACAGGCTGGGAAGCAGTCTGGAGAAGAATGCACTACTGAAGTAAACAGTAGTGCCTGTGAAATGGGGTTGGGGATGATGGGCAAAAGACTAGATGAGCTTTACACACACACACACACACACATACACACATCTCTAGAAAAGTGTTAAAAAATTAGAATTACTTTCTCTCCTTTAATCAACTCCCTGCCTCACCCACCCCTTTTAGTTAACCTAATCTGTGTGTCTCATAACCATGCCTTTCTTCTCATAATGAGACAGCTCTGAGGTTTTATACTTATTTGCCTTCTGATGTGAGATTTGTACAAGTCCAGTTCTTTCTAAGGATGGTCACTGTTCCCATAACTCACTAAGTATGACCTTGCTTAAAGTTAGGAGTGAAGGGGAAATGTTGGTTGGTTCCTTTCATTTATTTGTCATCATTTTGTTTCCATCTGGTAGTCCTACCTCAGGCATAAATGACATGGATCTGGGAAATGTTTTGTTTTTTTTCCTAAATATAATAGTAATGTTTAACCATGTGTTTTATCACATGTTGAGTTCTGTGATTATTGTCAATGCATTTAAAGCAACAGACCATCTAAAAGGTAATGGCTTTTGAAAACAACATACTAAGGCTCCCTTTTTCAAATAGGAAACTCAGGCAGTTTTGTCAACATATAGCTTGTCTGGAGTATTGAAATTGTAGGCTGCAGCTTAAAGTTTATGTTAATGAAGGCTATTACTTCTAGGCATGAAATGATATTTTAAAAATAAACAATTTAGAAACAAATCAATTTTTTACACATAGCCATGGTTTTCCAGAGCTGTAAGAGTACAAATGTGTTGTACAAATATATTTGTGTGTATATATACACACACACACACACACTCACACACAATTGCATACAATGCTGTTTTCATTCTGAAATAATAGTTATTGGTGAATTGAAATAAATGAGATGATAAGTCAAAATTGTGTAATAGAAAGTTTGAAAAATCAATCAAATATGCAAGGAACAGGTATAGCATAAAAATAGAGCAGGTAACTAACAATTATTGCCACCTATACCAAAATTTTCTCATTTCCCAAAAATGTCTCTTAAAGCACATATTTTCCCTAAAACTACATTTAACTGCTACCAAAATAATGCAAATTATAATAACACTTTGAATGTGCCTTTTAAATTACTGCTTTATTTAATTTATTGAATGGATGAGCCAGCTCATATCTGCATTATTGTTGTGCTTTATTATTTATTCATTTATGTGAACTTAATTATGTTGCAATTTACACAATGGAGTTAGGTCATTCAATATAAAAAATAAAATCTCAAAGTAAAGAAAATCATAACATTGCTAATCTCCCACCATGCCAGAAACATTTCTGCCTTTGCCCATATTGTTTCCTTATATATCAGTGTTCTTCTTTAGTATTTTAGCAGTTAAAAGCCTAGTTTCTTTCAAAGCTTATCTTTAAATATCTCTTCTTTATAAAACTATTCTAACTCCTTCAACTAAATATTATCTCTCTCTGAATCTCCCTCCCTCCTTCTTTCTCTCTCTTACTATGCTACCACATTATTTTTTATGCTACTTGTTTATTGTATTCTTCAACCATAAATAAAATAAAATAAATAAAAAATTATAGATTGATACCACACATATATTTACTTATCTATCTGTGTATCTATGTAATTTATCATTATCTATCCATCTATTTATACAATTGACCATATGTGCTTGACACTTTAATTATTTTGCATAATTCATTAATTTTTAACATAGTCCCATCAATTAGCTATTATTGGGTTAAAACAGCATGGTATCGATATAAATATAGCCACCATTGATCAATGGAATAGAATTGAAAGTCCAGAAATAAACCCTTACGTTTATGACCAACTGGTTTTTGACAAGCTTACCAGGTCCACTTTACCGGAACAAAACAGTCCCTTCAACAAATGGTGCTGGGAGAACTGGATATCCATAACCAAAGAATAAATCAGGACCGATATCTCACTCCTTATACAAGAATGAACTCAAAATAGATCAAAGACCTAAATATAAAGCCAGGACCGTAAAACTACTAGAAGATAATGTAGGGAAACATCTTCAAGATCTTGTGATAGGTAGTGTCTTACACCCAAAGCTTGAGCAAAGAAAGAAAAAAAAAATAGATAAATGGGACCTTCTCAAAATCAAACACTTTTGCATCTCAAGGACTTTGTCAAAAAGGTGAAAAAGCAGCCGACTCAATGTGAGAAAATATTTGGAAATCACACATATGCGATAAGGTTTAATATGCAAGATATACAAAGAGATTCTACAACTCAATAATAAAAAGGCAAGCGACCCAACTAAAAAAAGGCAAAAGAGTTGAGTAGACGTTTGTCCTAAGAAGAAATACAAATGGCAAAAAGCACATGAAAAAATGTTCAACATCACTAGTGATTAGAAAAATTCAAATGAAAGCTACAATGAGATAACATTTCACACCTATTAGAAAGGCCAGAAAACCACAAGTATGGAAAGGATTGGATAGGCATGTTTATTCACTGTTGGTGGGAATGTAGAATGGTACAGCCACTGTGGATGACTGTTTGGCATTTCCTATGGAAGTTGAATATTGATTTGCCATGTGTCCCCGTCATACCATTACTAAGTATATCTCCAGAAGAACTGAGAACAGTGACAAAAACAGACATCTGTATACCGATGTTCATAGTGGAGTTATTCACAATTCCCAAAAGATGGAAACAATCCAGGTATCCATCAACCAATAAATGGATAAACAAAATGCAGTGTACACATACGATAGAATATTATTCAGCTGTAAGAAGAAATGAAGTTGTAAAGCATATGACAACATGGATGAATGTGGAGGACATTATATTGAGTGAAGCAAGCCAGACACAAAAGGACAAATACTGTATGATTGCGCTACTGTAAACTAAAGATATTGTGTAAACTCAAGGAGTTAATAACTAGAATGTAAGTCACCAGAAAATAGAATGAGGTTAGCAAATGGAAAGCTGAGGTTTAATCTGTGCAGAATTGGTAAAAAGATTGTTTGTAAATCTTTGGAAATGAATAGAAATGGTGAAAGCACATCATAGTGTTTATACCTAGCACTGCTAATATATAGGTATGATATTGGTTGAAAGGAAAAGTCTAAAGCCCTGTATATTACTAGAAGGAAAGCTAAAAAATGTAACATGGGAGTATATAGCATAGCAAAACCTCATGTGAAATATGAATATGGGTAATATTGCACATATAATACTATTTTTCTTTGGAAAAGAACAAATTAATGTTAATGTTACAATATGTTAATATTAGGCAAAAATACAACCAAAGAAAACTATGGGCAGTAATGTTTAAGAATATATTAATAATTGAAATATACTAAGTGAAATAAACTAAATAAAAGGTACTCTCTATATTGTTTGACTCCATCTATACAAAATATAAAAAGAAATATATTAGAGAGACAGAAACAGAATAGCAGCTATATATTACAAGGGAAGGACAGAGAGATTAAGAGGTGATTATTAAGGGATAGAGATTTTTGTTTGCTTTCTGTTTATTTTTTTTTTATCAGAGTAATGAAACCACCCTAAATTTGATTGAAATGATGAATGCACAATTCTGTGATTTTCTCAAATGCCATTGATTGTGCACTTTGGATGGATTGTATTTTTCATGAATATGTATCAATAAATTGATTTTAAAAAGCAGCTGGTACTAATTAGTGAGTTCATAAATGGTATTTCTATTATAATTAATATATTATTTATTATTTACCATTATTCTTATTGTTCAAGTTTGTTCTGAATAAACAGATTATCATGACATGCTGCATCCAATTCATATAAATATAATTATCTAATCATATCATATTAATTAAGTAATAAAATTCTTTTTTCATTCAAGGAAATGAAAGGTCCATTTTAACAAAAATATAATAATTACATAATAATAACTTCAATAATGTGCTGTATCTTGATAGAACAGTGTTGATTGTGTAATTTCACATAAAAATATGGACAAAGAAAGAATAACAATCATGTAATTTACATAGACGTCCTGTCTTTTGCCTTCCCCAAGACAACCTTTGCAACTGCAAATATGCTAAAAGGGCGGACAGCAGAGTGCTTTGGATGGGAACAGGCATAATTTTGACAGATCTGAATTTGTGTCCCAGCTACACACTTTCAAAGATAGGAGGCCATTGTTGAGCCAGAGATCTCACAAAGGTTCAGGATCAGAGGCCTTGTCAATGTTTTAAACTCTAGCTCTTTAAATAAATATTTACTTTTAATAATTCTTTAAAAAATAGTTATTATTATCCTCATTTTACAGTTGAAAAAATAAAGAAGAAAGATAACTAACTCCCCAGGACTCTCCAAAAATATATTAAACTTATATGGCTTTAGAAAATACAGTATTTAGAAGATTCTCACTTAATTTTTTTCTCTTGGATGAAATGTTATTTACATTTGTAACTACAAAGGGTTAGTCTCTGTTCACCTGTGGTTCCTTTTTCTAATTTAAAAATCCATTTCATTGTTCTAGACCCTACTACCTAAAATTGCTGAATTAATGATGTCCTAATTTGTTATCATTTATAGTCATCTGATAGGTTCCTTATTTAAATTGCTTATTTACATTGCTGCCATTGAGGACCACCAAAATGAAATTGGCTGGCACAGTCAAAGCACATAAGCAAAGACAGAATACCAGGGAATAGCCAAAAAGATTCCCCTGTGTCCACTCAAGTCAGACAGCCCATTCTCTTGATAAGTTCCAGCTTGATGAGTTTCCTTAGGAATTACACTTACTGGGTCCACTTGTGTCTTTAAGGATGTTGATAAGAAAGTACTTTGCAAGAAATAAATCCTTATATCAATTTTGTCATCATTTTCATTAATTGGGAATTTTTAGAGACCACAGAGTTTCTTTGCAAACAATTTCATCATCAGGAAACACGATGGTATTTCCCCCTAGTTCTTCTTTTGTTCCCAAACCTTTAAATATTAATGTACATATCTACTCTATCCTTACCCTTGTTTTTACAATAAATAGGTTTTAATTCATATGCACACCTTAAACTGTTGGTATTGACAGAATAAGGAACTGTTGGGAAGGGTTTTGATACCCTATTCAAAACCAACATCAAGGAGCACAGTGATTAATTATAAGTATATGCTGCAGACAGGACAGGGTTGGAGGACAGATCCTCATGCACCCGCATGTTGTGCCTCAGCCTAACACAATTTGGGGAAGATGTGTCAGTCATTTCCACATCTTCAACATCATTAATCATTCTAAAATCTAACTTCAGCTCTAAACTTTCTTGCTGGTCCAAAAACTTCATTTGCAACTTGCTTATTTTACTGACCATAATTGGCTCTTCAGAGTTAATTCCCTTACATTTTTCTGCTTGTCTCCCTTGCTAAAATGTGAAGTCTATAAATTCAGGGACCATTTCCTCCACAGTTACCAACATCCTTGACATTTGAGGAATTTAATAGATCTTTAATGAAAGAAAATAGAAGGGGAATTATCTGATTGTTGAGTGGAGAATTTCTAAAATTCAGTCGTGTCTTGGAGTGTTGAACTTCGTAAATTCAGTCTCAAATTCAATTTACCTAAAAAGTGTGGCCTTTATAAAAGTTACAAAATATTATTTCTTTAATCCCCATGTCAGTATAATTTTTAAAGTGTAAAAACATTTGAATACTATTATACAGTGATACTTTCTGATAATTTCTTTTGTCTGGTTGGGGCACAAATTGCTTTATAAATTAGTTTAGCTACCTACTACCTATCATTCAATTTTCAGTTTAAGCACAACTCTTTCAAAGAGATTTTTTTTACACTAAATATAATTCATGCATTAATACTAGAGTTTGTCATAGCAGTCTATATTTCTTACATCTAACACTTTCCAGTTATACAAATATAAGTGTCTTTGTATTATCATTTGCTTGTATTTCCCAGTAGATTTCAAAAGGCATGAACTGTGCTATTTTTGCTCAAGACCCTAGGCTATGTGCATACAAAGAATTAGTTTTTGAAGCCATGAGTAAATCAATAAATATTTTAAAATATAATAGTCACTAATATTTCTTGATTTTTCTGACATGAATGTATTCGCTTCAATATTTTCATATGTATTCGTATACATATACGAATTTGATTATTTCAAGTCATCTGATTCTACAGTCTGCTCCTTTAATCTCTTTTGAAAGGCTCCAGTCCAATACAAAATTGAGTTGAGGAATGTTTCACCCTAAAGCCATTATGTAGAAAAAGCAGCCATAAATGCTAAATTCTGTCTAGAGTATTCAGAAACTCAGAACCTCATATAATCAGGTTCTTGCCCACAATTTACATCTCAGCTCTTTTTTCCCCCAATTCTAGTAGCTATGTAGCAGTGTTGCTGAAGGTATTAAGGATTAATAACTTTAGGATTCCTCTCTGCCCTGTGTTCTTGAGTGAAACTCTTCCTGACATTGCACCTTCTTCCTCCTGTTAGTGAAAACGTTCTTCATAAGATCTAATCTACGTACATATTATAACACTCATTACATGTTTTTGCACTTTTTTGTTTTGTTTCAGCTTTCTCAAGTAGATATAGTTGCTTCTTTGAAGCCTAGGACATCTTGTCACAATGCCTAATGCAATTCTGGCATATAATAGGTCTCAATAAATGTTTTGGTGAGTGAGTGAATGAAACATTTCTAAATTTACTATGTCTGATTTTCATCCAAAGTTTAATATACTTATGAGTAACTATGTGAGCCCAACTCAGGAAAGTATAAAACTTTTTTCAGGCCAACACTTTTAAAGAATATAATCTATATCTGGTGGTACATTATGTGCAGTTTAGATGATTTTGTTTTATTTTCAAAAATTTACAAATGGAAGAAATTCTCTAATGACTAATATCATCAAAATCTAAAAAGTATGCCCTGAAAGACTTATCATATTTAAATTTAGTGGCTTATTAGATATGAAACCCAGAATTGTAGATCCATTGAGGAAAGTTGTCAAAAGCATAGGCATCTTCTTTTATCATATGGGAAGCTGTTAAGTCATTAGGCTTCAATTCAAGTATGGATTTTTTTCTTTCTTCCAGTCTTTGGGGTAGAGTGGCTGTGGGGGTGGGTAGTATGCATAATAATCAGAAAGATTTTAACTCCACCTAGAACATAATTTTATTAGATAATCCAAGACTACACACAGCTGGTTTTGAAGTCTCTTTCTCTTACACAAACCACATTTTGAATTTTAATGGAACTTCATTCATTTTCCTAATGATCTTCTAGCTGTGTGAATTCAACAAAACTGTAAGGGTGGGACATCTTTGATTTACATCCATGAAAATTGTTGGGAGCAGTTTTGTGTTCCCTCTATCTCAAAGACTTGACTCCTAGTCTGTGATACAAGATTCATCAGTAGTTGTTCCCTGCCACCATTTGAGTATGTACCCATTCAATTAAAAAAGTGAAAATATATTGTTTTGAACATTTTGCTAATAATGATAATAATAACTAACACTTATTGAATACTTACCATTCACCTAGTTCAATTACAAACATATTACACGCCTGAACATATTTATAAATAAATCACCTCTGTGATATATGGTATATTATTATAGTGATTTGGCAGGTGAGAAAACTCCACTTTCTCAGAGCTACTAAATGACAGAACCATGTTCCAAATCATGAGTATTAGTGAGGAGAAACAAAGCACTTCATTACATTTTTAGAAAAAAGTCACTCAGATGGAGAAAGTAAGTTATAGAAAATAGTACTCTAAGGATTTATAAACATAATGGAAAATATGCAATCTGTACAATGACTACATTGAATTTGTCACTTGTGAGCACTCTCTTGTATATCTTTCTAGGATGTTCCTTCTATGGATTTAGGCATATTACCAGTACTGCCCTCCTCTTACCTTAGACTAGGTAATTAAAACATTTTGGAATGTTTTTCCAAAAGAACTATAAGAATGGAGGGGAAATTATTATGATGCTGAAGACAATGTACATAAATCTCTTGCTTAGAGGCACCATATAGTTTGACATTATTTAATCCAAAAATTACCAAGCAAACCTCTTTGGTTAATGAAGCTTTTGTTTTGTTTTGTTTATTTTATAACAGCCTTTGTAGAGAGCGCAGCTCTATGTTGACACAGTACTCATGTGTCACTTCGCAACTGATTGCCAAGGAGAGTTTGTTACACAATTTGTCAGGAAAGAGGAGAGAAAACAATTGTACCAATCATTTAATATTTTATTGAGTATATTTACCTAAGATTCAGTCTATATGATAAACACTGAAAGGATTCTTTTGAAGAAGAGTTTTATTTTAGAAAAAATGTATACTTGCTTTTCATATTGTCTTTAATAAACTTTCATAAAATAAATATAAATCATAATTGAACAACTGATAAAATCACCAATATAACACACATAGTTTAAGTTTTGTTTAATTCCAGTTTTATATAGTTTACAAGCATCTTGCAAACTGCAAAACTAGTCCACTATCATATAATATTTGAAATGCTTCATGGTAGGGAGAGCAACACACACGTATACACCCCCTGTAAGGGAAGATCAAGTCATAACTTTTCAACCAAGGGTACAGAACTTATTGGAAGCAAGAGCAAGAGATATGACATGGCAAATATGTGTTTGGCAGGTTCCCAGAGTTCCAAATGGAGACACTGCAGGTGGTGAAATTGTCCAAGCAATGGTGTGGGTTCCTGGGTACAGGAAGTCCAATTTTTATTCTGCTAACATCATCATTCAGGAATCCAGAAGGATTTTAATAAAAACTAAAAACTCTATGTGCTTCCATTGAAGAAGTACTTATAATCACTTGGTTCTCCTGGTTCCAAAAACAACCACAACTTCTACAAAGACACCATCTCTTCACTTAAATGAGAAATCAAGTTAATTCAGTGGCCAAAAATCTTTCAACAATATCTTCAGTCCTCTAGTTCCTAATGTTCAGAAAAGCCCATTTTCTTGTAAAATTCTGCAATAAACATATTTCCATGATACATTCCAAAATTCATAATTAACATTTTAAATGTCAGTAATGGAATAGGTGTTAGATCTAATCATTATTTGGAATCAAGAATTAGGAGCTTTGTTTTACAAACTTTACAATTTTACCAATTCAACAATCCAAAAGGCAGGTTTTATTCACACATTTTAAAAAAGAAAAGAAAAATTAAAATGTCAAGTTTTAGGATTTAAAAATATTTGTTTTGTATCTGCAATATGGCATCAAGATTTATTCAATCATCCCTATAAAGTTTGGTAATCACATAGGTCTTTTTTCTTAATATCTTCTCCAGGCAGAAGTAGCTGTCCAGAGTTAAAGGAATATAAGAAACAATTTCAAAGTAGCCTGGGGCAAAGGATTAGCTGCTTAAAGATATAAAATAAGCCACCCAAGAGGGAGACAAGCATATTTCTTAAAGCATAGAAAGGGCGTTCACATTTCTCTAAACAGGGATTCCTGAGGCCATAACCTAACAAAAGTCCAGGACAAGATGCAGGCTCAGAAAAGATGGAAAGCAACCTGCCCTTCACTTTTTCTTCAGGCTGAGATTCATAGAAGGGCTAAAATCTGAAGGATAGCATCAGCAAATGCAAAGACAAGTCGCAAAGACAAATTGCAAAAACTATGAAAGATATATTTTTTCACTGGCTTGTTTAAATGTGTTAGCTCCTGGCACTCAAGGAAATCTGTACCATATCATTAGCTGTATAATAACTTAAGGAACAGACAGCACAGGGACTAAATCTGACAGTTAATATAGTAAAATATTAAAATGTATAGTGTGCAAAAAAATTATAAGACAAACAATAAAACAGAAAATGAATGTCTATACAAAGGAATGAAATAAAAATCCAGAAAACATCAATGGAGTAGACCAAACTACACACACCAGATGATGATTTTTTTTAAACAAAGATCTTCAGTATGCTTGAAGAGATGAAGGAAAACAAGAAAAATAACTAAAGGTTATCAAGAAAATGAGAATGAACAATATGAGAATCTCAATAAAGTGACAGAAATTTTTAAAATGTACCAAACAGATATACTGAAGTTGAAAACCACAATAACTTAAATGGAAAATTTCCTAAAGAGAGTTTCAACAGTGGATTGGAGTTGGTAGAAATAAGAATCAGTGAACTCAATGAAAAGAAAATTGAAATGATTCAGGATGAGGAGCAAAAAGAAAAAAGAGTGAAAAAAATATTAACAGAGGTTAAAAAAATTGTGTACACCATCAAGCATACCAATATTTGATTATGGGAGTCCCCAAAGTAGAATAAAGTGACAAATGGAAAGAAGGAATGTTCAAAGAAATAATGGCACAAAACTTCCAAATTTAACAAAAGATGTGTAGATACACCTTCAAGAAGCCTGGTGAGGAACAAACAGGATAAACTTGTAGGTAACTATGCCCAGACATAGAAATAAAATTGTTGAAATCCAAGGACAATAATAGAGTTCTGAAAGCTGCAAGCAAAAAGCAATGTTTTATGTACAAGGAAGTCCCAATAAGATTAATTGCCAATCACAAACCATAGAAGCAAAAAGACAGTGGGACAAAATATTTAAAATTCTAAAATAAAACAATTGCCTACCAAGAAATGTGTATCTGATGAGACCATCTTTCAAAAATGAGAGTGAGATTAAGACATTCCCAGATAAACAAAAGTGAGGTCTTCCTCACCACTAGACCTGGGCTAAAAGAAATGCTAAAGAGGCATTTTTCAGACTGAAAGGACAGAAAACTAGATAGTGTATCAAAGTGGCATAAAGAAAAAATACCTCAGGTAAACATTACCATTTGGTTAATTATAAATGCCAGTACAATTGTATTGCACTTTTGGTATATAATTCCACTTTTTACTTCTTACATGATTTAAATGCAATTGCAGAAAAATTAATGATAAATCTATGATTTTAGACATACATTATATAAAGATATAGTTTGTAAAGTACAACAAAAAGGTGTGGGAATTGAGCATTATAGGAAATTTGTGTATGCTATTGAAGTTAAGTTGGTATCAAATCAAACATGATTGTTAAAGGTTTAGTATGTTAAATTTTAAGTCCCATGGCAACCACAAAGAAAATACATACAATAAGGAAATACGCAATAAGTAAATGAGAAGGAAATCAAAGTGGTATACTAAAAAAATCAAATATATATGAAAATAATCATTAATGGAAGAATTGAGGACAAAAAGGTTATAAGATTTCAAAAACCAAACTGTAATATGGCAGAAGGAAGTTCTGCATTATCATTAGTAATTTTAAATGCAAATTGACTCACTGTCCAGTCAAAATGCGAGGTTAGCACCATGCAAAAAAATGCGTGACCAAACTATATGTTATTTATGAGATGTTCACCATAAATTCAAAGACATAAGTAGGTTAAAAGTGAAAAGATAGAAAAATATACTATGCAAATCATAACCAAAAGAGAATTGTGGTAGTTATTATAAATATCAGATAAAATAAACTTTAAGTAAAAAACATATAAGGGACAAAACACTCTACTATATATTGACAAAAAGGTCAGGAAAAACACAAAACAATTATAAATATAATGCACATAACATGAGAAATATGTCAACCAAATATTGACAGATTTGAAAGAAAAAGAGATGGTTCTACATTAATAGTCAGGATTGTCAACAGACCACTTTCTTAAATGGATACAATATTTAGATAAAAAATTAATAAAGACCCAGAAGGCTTAATTTATACTATAGACCAATGAATCTAACAGACATATGTAGAAGATTTCAACCAACAATAACAGAAAACACTTTCTTCTCCAGGGCACAGCTTTCAGCTTTCACTTAATGGTGAAAGGCTGAAAGCTTTCCAAGATCAGTAACAAAACATAGATGGCAACTGTCACCAGATATATTCAATATTTTACTGGAAGTTGAAGTCAGAACAATTAGGCAAGAAAAAGAAATAGAGGCATTCAAATGGACAAGCAAGAAGTAAAACTTTCCTTATTTGCAGATGATATGATCATATACCTAGGAAATCTTGAAAAAAATCCACAGCAAATTACCTGTGCTAATAAAAAAATTCAACAAAGTTGCAGGTTACAAGATCAACACACAAAAATCAGTAGTGTTTCTATCCAATAATAATGAACAAACTGAAGTAAAAATCAAGAAAAAAAATTCCATTCACAATAGTAACTAAAAGAATCAACTATCTAGAAATAAACTTAACCAAAGATGTAAAGGACTTTACATCGATAATTAAAATACATTGCTGAAAAAAATTAAAAAAAGATGTAAAAAATAGAAAGACAATCCATATTCACGGGTTGGAAGACTAAATATTGTTAAGATATTGTGATGGATGAGTCCATGTGTCAATTTGTTTAAGTTGTGATATCTAGTTGTTCGGTCAAGGAAGCACTAACTTGACTGTTACTGTGAGGATATCTCATAGATTTAATTCATTAGTTAGTTCAGTGCATATATGGTTGATTACATGAACAATCAACAAAGGAGAACGTCTTCAGCAATGAGAAATCTCATCCATTCAGCCAATCTTAAAAGGAGAACTGATGATTTCAGCAGGCAGAAAGAAGAAATTCTATCTCTCCTTCAATTAGCCAGCTTCTGCTGGGGAATTCATAGCAACCTTCATGGGAAGTTGCTAGCTTAAGGCCTGACCTACAGAATACAGTCTTGCCAATCCCTGTAGTTGAGCGGACTGATTCCCATAACAAATCTGAGAATCTCCTGGTTCTGTTTTACTGACGAACTTGAATAGTACAGATGCCAATTTTACCTAAACTGGTTTGCAAATTCAATCAAATCCCAATAAAAATTTCATTGCCTTCTGTTCAGAAGAATAATTTATTTCAGTCCAGCTTCTACACTCTTATGCAGAATGGGGAATATTATGTAAGTGGGAAAGTTGGGAAACTTTGGAGCTGAGTCACCTGGGTTCAAGCTCTAGCCATGCCATTTACTTCCCAGGCAATTTTGGACAAGGTTCATAATTAATAAAATGGGAACAACATTGACGCCAATAGGGCTCTTATAATTTGGTGAGCTACGACATGTAAATTGCCTAAACAATGTTTGATGCATGGCAAGCATTATGTTAACTTTGGCATGCTATTATTTTTGTTACTGTGCCATTTCTTTAAGGGTGAGGAAAACCTGCAAGATATGTATAAAAATATGTAGCTGAGTTAAAGTGGCCAGGAAATGGTATATACAGATAAAAATCATCACGTTGTGCAATGTTAATGACACAATTCAACAGCCGAACTTAACCTTTCAGTTAAATAAAATACACTTTAAAAAACTCATCAGGAGCAACATCTCCTGCTCTTCAGCTGTTGGACTCACCCAGGACAGCTGACGGGGAGGTGGTGGTGGATGGCGGCCATCAGGGGGAATGGATGGAGTCTGCAGCTGCGGGCAGGATGGTCCCATCCATCTTCCCCATGGGATATGGGCTGCCTCTCAGTTGGTGGAGAAGTGGACATCACCATCCCAGACTCCTAGGGATGGGGGGAGGAGCTACGGACTGGAGTGGACTTACTGGTATTCTGCTATGGACGTGCTGTGATTCAAGCAATGGAGGAGGTTGCCTCCTTGGTGTGGAGCCAGTGGCCACTGGAGGCTCTGGGGGCAGGGAGGGGGAAGAACAGTTGTGATGGGGGAGGGAGGGGCTTTTTCGGGACTTGCGAGTTGGCCTGGGTGGCGTTGCAGCGACAGATATGGGCCGTTTTGTATCATCGTATAGCATGTAGGGCTGTGTGGGAGAGTGTGTGGTCTGCAGTGTGGATTGTAGTCCATGGTAGGTGGCGGAGTCCCAGGATGTGTTTATCAATTGCAGGTGTGCCACACTGATGAGGATGTTTGTGTGGGGGGTTGTGGGAGGTATGGGAGACGGGGCATGTGGGAATCCCTATATTTTTTGTGTAACATTTATGTAATATAAGTATCTTTTTTTTTTTATTAAAAAGTTATTTTTAAAAATGGCAACAGGAAGGAGACCCTTGTGATGATGGAATGTTCTGTATCTTGACTGAATTAATGTTGATATCTCGAATGTGATATTGTACTATAGTTTTGCAAGATGTTATCATTGGGGGAACTGGGTAAAGGGCACAGAGAATCTCTATTATTACTTACAATAGAATGTGAAACTAAAATTATCTCACCTCAGGATTGAAGTTTAATTAAAAAATTCAAATGGAAAACAAACAAACAAAAAAACCTCATCCCATCTGTACCATAATTATATTGCATCTTATAGCATAATTTCTGCTTTTGTTTAATGCTCTATTTGCCTAAATCTAATTTATTTTGTGTTCATGATCTGTTTGAATAGTGAATTGAGATAAAAGAACTGCGAGTTATATAAAATGTGTTCTTTAAAATCCAGACTCGTAGGACTCTTGGAATTTTGTAGATGTGAATTAGTTATTCTATTACAATGCCAAGAAGTCCGAGTTCTATATATTAGTTGAAAACAAGTGTGAAAAATGAATGTAGTTAGTTTTCCTCAGCTTGGGACCTTGTAACCACTTTCAGAACAATTGGAAAAGTTTTGCCTAATGAATTTATCAAAAAAGTTGACACATAGAATATAATTTTCAATCAAAAGAAAAGTTATAGTAAAAAATGTACACAATGATTTCTGACATTTAAATTTTTTTATGTATTTTTTTTGTATTTTGTATTTTGTCTCTGAAGCAATCTTGTAAATTGGTACTACTTTGATTTCTCTTTTTTTCCATAAATACATAAATTTGACCTCAGAATAGCAGTTGACGTATTTCTTATATGTGCTTGATTTTGCTTTGGTTTGAAATTCTCTTTGCAATCTTGTATTCTCCTGAGCTTTTTCAAGCATTTCATTTCTACTTGACTCCTAATTCAAATCAAATTGTTTCTCACCTCAGCTTGGAAAACTAATACTGATTCCTGATTTCTCCTGTTGCATGTTGATTGATTAACGTGAATTGATTTTAACTAATTAAATATTTTAATTACTCAGTATGGATGAACTAATTTTGAGCCATAAGGAAAAAATATTTACAATATTAACTGTTCTTTTAGAGAATTTTAAGATACAAAATTACATGACAATTTTAGCATGGTGATAGAAGTTAGGGATTCAAATTAATCAGGGAAAATTTGTTCCAGTCATCTAACTATCACAGGGTCCACATATACCACTAGAAATATACACATATATCTAAAAGTGAAATTTTCCTTTGATTCTAAAATTGAAGTAGTTTCCCTAGATTTCACTCAGATAATAGTGTGGCTTATAATAAATAGAAGAGTAGAACAGTTTATGATTTTTGTGTTTAATTATTTTTTGAACTAACTATATCTTTACTTATAAAACTGATCTATTTATCTTAGGCTATAATTAAACTATTTCTTTTGGGGTTTAAGTCTTAAATAAAGATACATATTGCAAAATTTTAAGTACATTGTTATTTCTTGACATTTAGAACTATTAAACAAGGCCAAATTCAAGTTATGCTAATATCATAAAGCTGGTGAAATTATTTCCCTCAACTGTATTAATTATTGAAAGTTGCCAGTAATTAACCTTACTAGATCCAACATTTCTCCATTGCCAGGTGTCTTATACATTGTGGACATTACTAGAGTGACTTAACTGTTTTGGAGTTTGGTTTAATTATAAACTTGATAATGAGATTCCACTATTGAAAAAATAACAATTAAAATAGCAACAACAAAATAACATGAATAAAAGAACATGTTGATTTTCCCTTATTGCCTGAAAAATAAATTTCTGAACAAATTGGGCTTATATAACTTATTAGTTTCATATTACATCAATAAAATCTTTTCAAGTAATCAATTGTCTAACAAAATGTTTCTGCATATTGAGCTGTTTTTTATCCATAATTTTAACTCATTCTCTAAACCTAAAATGCACTTTCTTATCCTCTACTTCCATAAATTTTATTCAGTATTTAAGAACTTACTCAAAAGCTATATCAATGTCAAGGTAAGAAACTTGATAAACAAAAGCTTCATGAATACTTAATTTCATTAATATGAAATAGTCCTACTACAAGCAAAGAGAAGTTACATAAGATGGAGAAAAATTATTTTAAAAGCATTATTGAACCATTTAGGGAAGGGGAAGTAACCAATTTCCTTAGGCACAAAGAGAATGGGGAGGCTAAACCACAGAAGCTGTGTTCATGGTGGTACCTGAGACTACCAGCATACAAACTGCCAGTTAGGTATTCATCCTAAGGCAGACAGAGGGTTTATGTCAGAATAAGCTGGTGGGGAGGGCAATGACAAATCTTTACATTCTAGAACAACTGAAAAATGTAATATCTGAGAAAGATGGACTGACAAATTCAGCCATTGGTCAAGAAGAGATAATGAAGCTTACACAGAGCTGGAAACATAAAAATACAAAATGTCACCTATGTGATACTGAATCTGAGCTTATGTTACAACTGTGTGAAATAAAAATTATCTTGTCAATAAATTACCATCAAATTCATGGCAGATGCTAATTGTTCTAAAGTGCCGTGGAAAATAAATGTATAACAACACAAGTTATTTCTTCAACAGATCAAGCCGCAGTTTCACTAAAACAAAAAACATTCTGCCTGAGATGATGTTAAAATAAAAGCCAAAACACTGCAAAATCTTCAGGGAAATATCTCTCATAAGTGAAACTCTGCAAACACTAAAATGTAGAAATGGATTCCCATATGTTTATGGACTAGATAAACCTAAGTATATTTAAATTGATAAAAATGTTCAAATACAGTATAAAATTCTAAAAATATAAACCACAACTGTTAAAAAACAATGAGCTGACAATAAAATATATTTTCTTAAAATAACTGAAGTTTAAAACTACACATGTTAAACATCAGATTGAATAAAGCACAAAAGAAAATTACCAATTGAAAAACATCTGAAGAATTTATGCAAGGATGGCAAATAGAGTGATAAATAGATGAGCGATTTGAAAATGAAGGGAATTTTTAATGTGAAAAACACTAAACACCTATTTAATAGGGATTAAGTAAAAAAAGAAAATCGATAAATGCCATGAAAACTTATATTTAATAAATAATTTCCAGCAAAATAAGTATGTTTGAATCTATCAACACATAGGAATGAAAGTAGAGAACATAAAGAACAAATGGAAAACAATTGAAAGTGACAGAATACCTTATAAAACATAAAATTATACTGAAAACATTCATGTCAACATCAACAATATAAGAAAATAATGTATTTGAAATGTTGAGATGGAAATAATGAAACAATTACAATCCCACACCAAACCAATCTATCGTTGAAGAATGAGGACAAAAAAATAGGAGAATTTTCTATTCAAATAAGCTTACTGAATGAATTGATAAATTTTTGGAAAAATGAAATGGAACCCAGAACAAAAAAAAAAAAGGAAGAAAAAATGGTTAACAAATAGTGAAATTGAAACTATACCTAAAGACAGATAAAATGTATAAAGAAATAATAATTTAAACAGAGTTAAGAAATTAGAAAATCAACTGTAAGAGTACAAGTGTGAATCACTTAGGTCTTAAAGTAAATAACTATTCAGACCAACTCTTCCACAGAGAATAGCTAGAAAATATGGATAAAATCTGAAATGAGCTGTTTGAAGGCATCTGAGGTCAGTGAAGACAGCAAGGATTTGAGTAATCATGATCCTGGAATACTGAGAAATGAGTTAAGCTTAACATACTCTTTTCCTTTTACCTTTGAGTCCTTTGCTTATTCAAAACCATGATAAATATTTTCATGTATAGATGGCATCATGGATAATTTTTCCCTAAAACTGCATTTTATAGAAAGTAAGAAAATTGAAATTGAAAACCCAATCTGCAATAAGTAAAACAGAGAAATGAATAATGAAGATTATATAGATTAGATATGAAAGACACAAAAAATTTATGGATAACTAGCAAATATCTACAATAAATCTTAGTAAAGAAAAAAAATGAGAAAATTTGAGAAGAGAATAACAAAAATATAAAACATGCTGACAGGTGAAATATATATGTAACTGGAGTCATAGAGTAGAAGGTAAGAATAACAATGACAGAATAAATATTTGAAGAGTTATTAAGTTAAGAATTGTCATCAACTGTAGATATATCAAGACACATACTCAAGAAATTTTATGATCAGGGGAGGAGATGTAGCTCAAGCAATTGAGTGCCTGTGGAAGGTCCTGGGTTCACTTCCTAGTGCCTTCTAAAGAAAACAAACAACAAGCAGACAGTGAGCAGACACAAGCAAAAACAATGACCAGACAATGAGCAAACCAACGAGCAAACAACAAACAAAACAACCAGCAAAAAACAAAAAAAATGAGTTAAAAAATGAGCAAAAAAATCCCCAATAACATGCAAACAGATGGAAAGCTGATGTGGCTCAGTGGTTGAGCACCGATCTTCCACATAAAAGGTCCTCAGTTCAATCTCCAGACCCAGCACCTCAAAAAATAATAATAATAAAATAAATAAATAAATGCAAAACAAAAAAAAATTATGATCAGCAGAAAGAATAAATATGAAGAAAACCTAGACTTTAAATGCAATAGTAAAATAGAAGAAAAATGTATAACCATTAGTTTAAGCATATATGTTTGGAAAAGAGATCATTTTAAGAAAATTCATAGATATAGGCAAACTGAATCTAAAGTTTATATAGAAAGATAAGAGGCATAGAATAACCAAGACAATTATAAAGAACAAAGTTGCAGGAATGACATTACCCACTTTCATGACAATATAAATTTACAGTGAAGAAGACAGCATACCATTGGTAAAGAATAGACACAAATAAATGGACCAGAATAGAGAGCTCAGAAACTGACTTACAAAAATAAAGTCAACTGATATTTGAAAAGGAACAATGGCCATCCAATGGAAAAATGTAGTCTTTTCAACAAATGGTGCTGGAACAATTGAATATCTATATGCAAGAAAATGAATTGAGACACAGAACTTGCATGTCTTAGAAAATTTAACTGAAAATAGAACATAGGTCTAAAATTATAACACAAAACTATATTCCAGAGGATAACCTAAGAGAAATTTTAGGTGACCTTGGGTTAGGCGATGAACTTTTAGATAAAAATTCAAAAGCACATTCCATGAAGAACTTGAAAAGTTGGATTTCATTAATTAAATAAAAAATTTCTACTCTGTGGAAAAAAACTGTTAAGAGAATGAAAATATAAGTCACAAATTTGTAGAAAATATTTGGAAAACACTTAACTGGTCAATGGCCTTTCTCTCAAATATGCATGAAGTCTTAAAACTCAACAATAAGAATGTAATCCAATTGGAAATTGGGCAAAAGATCTAAACAGATCTCTCACCAAAGAAGACATGCAGATGGCAAATAAGCATATGAAAAATTATTCAGCATAATTTATCATTTGGGAGTTGCAAATTAAACAACCTTGAAATACTACTATGCTTCTATCAGAATTGCTAAAATCCAAATGCGGATAGGAAATGGTGCAATAAAAACTCTCATTGCTTGCTAGTGAGAGTCCAAAATGGTACAATTTTGGAAGATAGTTTGATAGTGTGTTGCCACCTAACATTATTATCATATGATCCAGCAATCACACTCTTAAGTCTTTACCCCAAGATGTTGAAAGATTTGTCCCCACCGAAACTAGTAGAAAATTATTTATAGCAGTGTTATTTATTGTTGTCAAACTGGAAGCAATCAAGATATACATCAATAAGTGAACAGATAAACACTTCCTTTCCAATGAATGGCACTTCCATGAAATGCAATATTATTCAACAACAAAAAGAATTGAGTTATCAAGGCACACAAAAAGACATTGAAGTACCTTCAGTGTGTATTGCTAAGTGAAAGATGCCATTCAAAATAGGCTATAAACTCTGATTCCAATTATATGACATTCTGGAAAAGATAAAGCTATAAAGACAGTAAAAAAGGTCATGACAGAGGGGGACGAAGAGGTGAAACTCAGAAAATATTTAGGACATTGAAATTATTTTGCCTGACATTGTAATAGTGAATACATGACATTACACATTTGTCAATACCATTAGAATTCTACAACACAAAAAGTAAATTCTAATAACTGTAAATTAAAATGAAATCCTTTAGGAGGTTGGGGAAACACAGGGAAGAATTCAGATTGTGACAAAAGAATATGACTATATGACAAATGTAAGAAACAACTCACTGAAAGGGGTAGAGAAAAGATTCTGACTTAAGTCACTTTGGGAATGAATAGAGTTAGTATAACTAGAAGCAAAAGAATATGCACATAAGCACTATATTTTTGTTGATAAAGTTGTACCACATAAGGGTGTGAATTAACTGTTCAATGCTGCTATACTTGTTTCTGGGATTGAAAATTAATAAATGAATGGCAGACGGTGGAAGCCTGGTTTCTCATTGTTGAAGTTGGAATATACAGATAAGTAAAAGGAGGAGACCAGGATGATCCATGTGGTAATGGTTTACAGTTGGACACAATAAGAATCCATGTTGAACTTAATATGGATACGGATGGTTACTTATAGAAGTATTTATAGATATGTGCATATACACAGATTAGTATATACACATATATTTCTCTGCTATATAGCTGACAAAGTCTGGAAGAAACAATATCCCAGTAGCAACATTCATACCTAGTGCACCGATTTTGGTTTCTAATATCATTCTCTAATAAAAGAGAGTGAGGGTGCTTTGGAGAAATGCCTGATTCTAAGACTAAGTCAGGAAATATGTTAAAAAATAAAAACCACATTGCAAGAGGTATATCAAAGGGCATAGAGGTCATCTGAGGAGCTCTCAGTGGCTCAAGATGAAATAATTTGAGCAATAAAATAAAATACTATTGAATTGTTAACCAATGTATAAAACTAATAGGCATAAATCTATACTGATTTAAATGACTGAATAAATTGATAAACTAGAGACAAATCCCGTGCAGAAGAATCATGAGTAAATTAAGTAGATAATCCACCCTGAAGAGTGAAAGCATAACTTCCATTCTTTAAGTGTGGGCTAGGCATAGCTCTTCCAAAGAATACTACATGGAAAGGGGCGGGGGGTAGCTGGAAGAGAAACTTTCAGAGAAGAAACCTGTCAAACACTACTACAACCAGTTGATCAAGGTCAACAATGCCCTAAATTGTATTGATATTATGTATGCCTGATATGAATTGATGAAAACAACACTTTACTTCTGTGATCTTCCTACCAAAAATCCATCATCCCAATCTAATCATGAGAAAACTATCAGAAAAATTCCAATAGTGGGGCATTGCATAACCTATCTGACAGGTGTTCCTTACAATTGTCAAAGTGTCTTAAAACAAGGGGAGCCTTAGGACATTGATGACTAAATGTAGTGTGGCATAGTTGGTGGTATCCTAAACATAAAAAGAACATCAGATAAAAATTAAAGAAATTTGAATAAACTATTAACTTTATATAATAAAGATTCATCATTACTGTTTCATTACTGGGAAAAAATACTATATTAAGGTAAAATATTACAAACAGAGGGACCTGTATGAAGGGGTTAATATTTAACAATTATAGTGCTAATTATAGGTTCAAATAAAAGGGGCAGAAGAGTCATGTGTAAGGAAATTATAAATGAGTCTAACTCTGTTACATTGGGGAGTATAAATTCAAAAGTAAGGCCCACTGGCAAAGTGCTAAATTTTTGAGATTGTCTGCTCTGCTTATAGTGCCTAGATGTGTCTAGAGCCCTCATAAGCCCCACTGCTTGAGGTAGTCTTTACTGTGTCAGTCAATGAGAACCTGCTGGGAGGTGCATAAGCAAAACCTCTGGAATGACCTCCTGACTCACTTTGAAATCTCTTAGCCATAAAAATGCATTTGTATTTAATATTTCCCCCTTTTGGTAAAGGTCTTTTTCCAGATGCATGGCTAGTTGGCGCTTGGTAATAATCCCTCAGTGCCAGGGAGGCTCATCCCTGGGAGTCACGTCCCATGCTTGGGTGAAGGTAGTTAATCTACATGCTGAGTTTGGCTTAGAGAAAGGCCACATTTGAGAAACAAGGAAGCTTTCAGGAAGTAACTCTTAGGCAATATATAATACTCGTCTAAGGTTCAACTTCACAAGAACAAAGTTCATAAATACAATCATAATATCAAAGGCCTGGCGTAATTGTCTGTCCTCCTTTGTTAGGCACAGTCCACGTACTCGGGATTCTTGCTGCTCTATTAGAGATTTAGCAGGACTCCCCAGGATGAGAATTCAATATTCTTTCAGTTATTGTGTGGGTCTCCACTCACCGAATAACGCCCTATGAACACTTCATAAGCCTTACAGGCATGCCCCAGGTGCACCCCTCTTCATACATCACTCATCACTGACACTCCGCAATAGAGATCCTCCCTTGCCACAGTTGTTAACCTTCTGTTATCCAAAATCTCCCCCAAAACAAAGTCAGACTCACCCAAGACTACTAACAAAAGGATGATGATGGACAATGCCTATCCCAAAACACAGAGAGTATCTACAACTGCAAGCAAGACAGTTCTATCCATCTGCCCCATGGGATCTAAGTCACCTCTCAATCAGAAAGAGTGGGCATCACCATCCCAAATCTTCAAGATTGGAGTATGAACAATAGACTAAAGTAAACTTACTATTATTCTATTATTATTCTATTATAGACATTATTATTCAAGCAATGAAAAAACTTATATCATTGATATAAAAGCAGTGGCCACCAGTGGTTCTGAGTGGAGGGGGAGGGAAGAATAGGTACAACATGGGGGCTTTTCTAGGACATTGGAATTGCCCTGCATGACACTGCAAAAATGGATATAGGCCATTATACATTTTGTCAAAACCTATAAAATTGTGTGGGGCAAAGTATAAACTCTAATGTAAACTATAGTTCATGGTTAGTAGCAATGCTTCAATATGTGTTCATCCATTGTAACAAATGTATGACCCTAATGAAAGATGTTAATGTGGGAAAGTGTGGGAGGGAGATGTGTGGGGTATATGGGAATCCCTTATATTTTTTATATAACATTTATGTAGTCTAAAGTTTCTGTAAAAATTAAAAAAAAAAATTAAAATTTAATTAAAAATGTGCAAGACCTATAGAGTAAGTAGTACATATTATTCCTGAGAGTAATTAAAGAAGACCTAAATAATTGGAAAAATATAGCATATTCATGGGATAGAAAACTCAAAATTCTTAAAATGGAAATTTTCCCAAGGTTGCTATGATATTCAATGCAGTCATTTTCATTTTTCAGTAGAAATAGAAAAGTTGACCCAAATTCTGAATGTCTATGAAAACAATCTCAATTAGAAAAATCACTTATATAAAAAGAACAAAGTTAGATGATGCATGGTACTTATTTTCAAAACTTACAACAAGCTACAAGCTATCGAGAAGGTATGATATGGTTAAAGGATAGAAAAAAGAATACCTAATATTTTTGATAAATTGGTTTTCAACAAAGTTACCAAGGCAATTATAGAAGGACAGGAGAATAAGAATATTTTCAATAAATGGTGTTGGAAAAATGAATACATATATACAACAATAATGACTTTTAACCTTTACCTCCCAATATACTCACAAATTAGTTTAAATTGGATGATAGATATAAAGCTAAAGGCAAAGAAAAACATTTGCTATTCAATATATATTCCATTAAGAACACCAAAAGACAAGCCACAGACTGGGAGATAACATTTACGTCATTTATTTGACAAATAAATTTCATGTAATGAAATTATATATATATATAAAGTTTACACCTTAGTAATAAAAAACAGACCACTAAATTTAAAAATGGACGCAATATTTGAATGTATGTTTCACCAAAGAAATTCCATGCATTGCTTATAAACATATGAAAATATGCATAACCTCATTTGCCTTTATGTCAATGCAAATAAAAATCAAAATTATATAGCACTCTACACCTACAATACAGTGCTTGGTATTGTCAGGCTATCATCAAAAAGCCTGACAATACCAAGCACTGCTGGAAATATTTAAAATTTGAACCTTCATAGACTATGGTTAGAAATACAAAAATTATACAACCTCTTTGGAAAACAGTTTAATAGCTTAAAAAAATGTTATAAATATACCTACCCATCATTTTCACTTTTTTATATATAGACTCCTGAAAAAAGAAAACATATGCCCTCACAATAATTTATGCATGGATATTCATAATGGCTATTTGCATAATTGCTAACCACTGGAAAATATCCAGATTTCAAGTTGTGAATTGATAAAATTTGGTATATGCATACAATGGAAATCTACTTGGCAATAAAACAGAAAAAACAACTGATAGTATGCCACAACATGGATGAACTTCAAAAACCTTGAGTGAGTAAAAGCCAGAAACCAAAGGTTGTATATTATATGATATATGATTCAGTTCATATTAAATTTTTGAAAAGATATTATTGTAGAGACAGAAAGCAGAGTAGTGGTTATCAGGGACTTGACATGCAAGTGGAGATTAATGGCAAAAAAGGATGAAGAAATATTTTGTTATGATGGAAGTCTGTATTTATTGCACTTTAAACATGTATGAAAATTAAGCGGTAGACTCAAAATAAGTGAACTCTAAAAGCATATTGTAACTGAATAAATATAATCAAGGTAGAAAAAATGAAAAAGTAATAAAGATCATACGAGAATAAATAGAAAATTACCAATGTAATAGATTTAAAACCAAAACATATCAATAATCATATTAAATATTAATTGTCTACACACACAAATTGAAAGTACAAGTTGTGAGATTTGATTTCAAAAAGCAAAACATTATATGTTTGTCTAAAATAAACTGACTTTAAATATAAAGAAATTGGGAAGCGGCTGTGGCTCAATCAGTAGGGCTCCCGTTTACCATATGGGAGGCCCCGGGTTCGGTTCCCGGGGCCTCCTGGTGAAGGCAGGCCCGCCCGCATGGCATGGTTAGCTGACCCAGCGAGCACAATCAGCAAGGGGGGGCGGATAAATGAATAAATAAATAAAATCTTTAAAAAAATAAAATAAAATAAATATAAAGAAATAGAAAGTTTAAAGTTGAATGGTGGAAAAAGAAGATATACCATGGCAACGTTAAAATAAATAGCTGTAGTGACTATCTTAGTATGGAACAAAATAGATTTCAATGCAGGATAAAGAGATGTATTTAAAAATGACAAAGGTGTCAATTTATCAAGAATGTTTATATTCCAGTGAAAAGACCTTCAAAACACAAAGTAAAATCTGGTATAAGTGACAAGGGAAATTGATAAATTCATAATTACAAATACAGATTTAAATACTCTTTTGGCAGTAAGAATTTAGACAATTTGAGCAATACTATCGAAAACATAACCTAATTGTCTATTTTAGGGTACTTTTTTTTAACACAGCAGACTATCCAATCTTTTGAAGTGCTTATGAAATATTCATCGAGATAAACCATATGCCACATTATATAAAGTCTCAATAAATTTAAAATAGTAAAATATACAGAATGTTCTCCCATCACAATAGACTTAAACTGAATGCAAATAACAGAAAGAAAGAGAAAATCTTCAAATATTTACAAAATAAAAAATACATAAGGGAAATTAGAATATATCTTGATCTGAGTGAAAGTAATACACAATATATGTTGATGTAACTAAAGGAGTGTTGAGAAGAACATTTACCCATCAAGGCTTGTGTTAGAAAAGAAGACATAAAACAATACACACACTTTAATTAAAAATTGGTTACAGAAAAATATTTAGAGAAATTATTTGTGACCTTGGGTTAGATAAAGTTTGCTTAGACAGTACATGCACCAGAAAACACATATAATTTAGAATTCAAACTTAAAACTTGTCTTCTAGACTTTTCTAGAAAGAAAAGTGAAGATACACCAGAGAAAATATTATTCAACATTTATTTGACAAAGCCTTATGTTCAAAATATATAAGGAAATTTTACAATTCAGTAATAAGAAGCCAAACAGCACAATAATAAATGAGGAAAATATGTGAACAGATACTTCAACAAATGTGACATTTAAAATGCTAATAAACAAATAAAAAAATGCTCAAAATCATTATTTGTTATGGAAATTCAGATTTCAAACACAGTGAGATACCACTAATAACTACTAGAGAGGACTCAACATAAAATGGACTGATAATAAGGAAGTGTTGGCAAAGCTGTGGAGCAAATTTTGGCAACATTTTCCTCATGTCTTCTTTGATAGGAGTTTGGCAAATAGCAATACATTTGTAGGCTCATTAATAATAATATCTAAAATAAGGAGAAATGCCCACTGGTTTTGGATATATTTTTGTTGTTTTCATGTATATATGTGTGTGCTTACATGTTTAAAAGCTAATTGAAATGGAAATATTTCCTTATTGTTCAGACTTTCATGGTATCCCAACATCTTGTATTAAACATAAATGACCCCATACATGCATTTGATTAAATCAAAGAAAGGGAAAACAAACAGAATAACATGCAGGTTTTTGGATGTGGAAGAATAGTGTAAGCAGAGGAAATGAACTCTTGTATCATGATAGTAGAAATAGCTGAATATACTAGCTAAAATAGAAAGGCCCTTGACCATCCTCCTATAAAGGAAAATGTCCTACTCTGGGAAATATTTAAGAGCTACCATCTTGTCTAAGTAACTAAGTTCTATCTGGATTTTTCTTAATGATCTGAGTTGAATATTATTCAAAATATTAAAAGTCAAACCTACTTATGGAGGGTTTTTTCTGTGGTTGTTGCAGCATTCCTTCCTGTTTGGCAACGTTTATTATTACTCCTAAAGCCTTTCTCTTTCCATTATAACCAGGATGTTTAGTTTTATCTTTAAAAATATTTATATAGGTCTTAATATATTTGTAGAACATAAGCACCATTTTTCTAAGTATAGCAAAAATAGCGTCAAGGCAATAATTTCACTTCTTTATAAATGTGTTTTATATCTAGGTTAGAAAATATTTAAGTGAAATTATAAATTATTTCACTCCAACTAATTATTTCAGTCAATCAAATGGATGAACTGATTGCTAGGATCTAAAATTTTTTGCAATCAGCCAGGAGTTTGGCATTATTGTCAAATGTGTGGTACATAATATTCTCTATATAATCTTCTGGACAATTAATGTCTTATTACAATAGTTAAGTGTAATCAAGCTACCACAAGCCAATTTTTAGTATTATGAGAACTCTTCAAATGCAACAAGAATTTTATCCTCATTTAGCAAATAATTAAAACATCACTCTAAGAGGTTAAATTCTTGTCTGATATTGAATTATCTGATATTTTAGCGATTGTGCAATCTCATTAAGTAAAATCCTTTTACCTCTGTGGAGAAGAAAGATATATTTCTTAACTTTCTGCCAAATATATTATTGATCAGGTTGGATTTGGCAAATAATATGCTCAAGGTCACAGAACTAGTTACTGATCCCCAGTAAGATAACTCAAGAGTCTCTGTATTATAGATACCTAATTTAATATCTGGCTGATGTGTACTTCTCGTTTTAACCCTGATATTAAATTTAATTAATTCTGTACCTAAGTCATTTGTCTTTTAAAGAGAATATTGTCACCGCTTTTCTACAAACAAAAGACAATTAAGCAAGGAAAAATATGCTATCTTTATACCCTTAATGTCATTGTAGATTTTCAGTTTCAAGACAAAATAATTTATAAATACAAGATTTTCATATACCACCCTATTACTAACACCTTGAATTGGTGTGGAACATTTGTTGCAAATGATGACAGCACATTTTTTAAATTGTACTCTTAACTAGAGTGCATGGTTTAACTTAGGGTTCACTGTGTAGTTCCATGGATTTAAAAAATGTATATTCTATTACCATATACAAAACCTAACATTTCGCCTTTAATCTAATCCAGATATATTTTCAGTACTGTAAATTATACTCACAATGTTGTGCTAACATCACTACCATCCGTTATCAAAACATTTCCATCATTCCAATTAGGAGCCATGTACATTTTAAGCATAACTTCCCATTCTCTATCCTTACCCTGTCCCCTTGTTACCTCTATTGTAAATTCAAACTCTATGCATTTGCTTATTCTCATTATTTCTTATCAGTGAGGTCATATAATATTTGTTCTTTTATATCTGGATAATTTCACTCTGATGTCTTCAAGATTCATCCATGTTGTCACATGTATGAGATTTCATTCCTTTTCACAGCTGAATAAAAAACTCCATTGTGTATATTCACACCACATCCATCATTTGATAGAAACTTGGCTTGCTACCGTATTTTGGCAATTGTGAATAATGCCGCTGTGAACATCAGTGTGCAAATATCTGTTTGTGTCCCTACTTTCAATTCTTTTGGATATATACCTCTATAAGTGGGATAGCTGAGTCATATGGTAATTCTACAATTAGCTTTCTTAGAACGGACTTCCTTCCTTCCAAAGCAGCCACACCAGATTACATTGTCATAGCAAAGAATGTGTGTTCCTATTTCTCCACAACCTCACTTGTAATTTTCCATTTTATTGATAGCAGCCTTTTTAATGGGTGTTAAATAGTGTCTCATTGTGGTTATGATTTGCATTTTCCTGCTCGCCAATGATGTTCAACATCTTTTCATGTGCTTTTGACCATTTGTATATATTCAAAAACAGATAGATGGCTAAGTCCTGTGCCCATTTTTAAAGTGAGCTGTTTGTATTTTTGTTGAGTTGAATTTTTATATATTCTAAATATTAAATTTTATTGAGTATGTGGTCTCGAAAAATTTCTCCCATTGTATAGGTGGTGGTTTCACTTTTATGGTAAAATCCTTTGTTGCTCAGATTTTAGTTTTTTCCTTTGTTATTTGTGCTTTGGGTGTAAAGTTGAAGAAAACATTGCCTAACATAAGGTCCTATAGCTGCTTTTCTACATTTTCTTTTAGAGTTTGACAGTTCTGGCTCTTATATTTAGGTATTTGATCCATTTTGCATTGATTTTTGTATATGGTATGAAGGAGGATTCTCGTCCTTTATTTTTACAAATGGAGATCTAATTTTCCCAGCACCCTATTTTGAAGTGACTATTCTTTCCCACTGAGCGGTCTTTGACCCCTTGTGAAAAATCAGTTGTCCCTAAATGTGAACATTGAATTCTGAGCTCTGAATTTGATTCCATTGGTTAATATGTCTGTCCTTATGCCAGTACTATGCTGTTTTGATTACCATGTCTTTGTAATAAATATTAAGATTGGGAAGTGTGACTCTCCCAACTTCGTTTTTCTTTTTTCAAGATGGCTTTGGCTATTTGGGGCCTCTTGCCATTCCATATAAATTTATGATTTGCTTTTCCTTTTCTGCAAGAAAGGTTGTTGGAATTTTTATTGAACTGTATAAATAACATTAGGTATGATTGACATCTTAACAATATTTAGTCTTCCAATCTATGAACATGAAAGGAGTTTGTATTTTTAGGTCATCTTTGATTTTTTTTAGCAATGTTTTGTAATTTTCCATATACAAGTACTTTACATTTATTTCTAGATATTTGATTCTTTAAGTTTCTATTGTAAATAGAATTTTTTTTCTTGCTTTCTTCTTCCTATTGATCATTGCTTGAGTAAAAACACTACTGATTTTATGGTGTTATCTTGTATCCTGCACTTTGCTGAATTCCATTATTAGCTCTAAGTGTTTTTTGTGGGTTTTTCAAGATTTTCTGTATATTGGTTAATGTAATCTGAAAATGCAGGTAGCGTTACTTTTTCCTTTCCAATTTGGATGACTTTTATTTCTTTTTCTGCCTAATTGCTCTGACAAGTTCTTCTAGTACAACATTGAAGAACAGTGGTGACAGTGGCCATCCTTGTCTTGTTACTGATTTTAGAGGAAAGCTTTCAGTCTTTCACCATTAATTATGATGCTTTCTGTCAGCTTTCATATATGCCCTTTATTATATTGAGGAAATCTCCTTCTATCCCCAGTGTTCTAAGTGTTTTTAGCAAGAAGTCATGCTGGATTTTTTCAAATGCTTTTTCTGCACAATTGAGATGACAATGTGTCTTTTTTCCTTTATTCTGTTAATATGGAGTATTAACTGATTTTATGTTCATCTACCTTTGTATATAAGGGATAAACACTTCTTGATCATTGTGTATAATTCTTTTAATATGCTGTTGGATTTGTTGAAGGTATTTATATCCATATTCATAAGAGATACTTGTTTGTATTTTCTTTTCTTAGAATATCTTTATCTGGTTTTATCTGGCCTTATATACAATTACATATACAAGTAATATTAATTTCTTATATTTTTAAATTGGGATTAAACCTAAGGATTTGAAATGAGGAGTTCTTCCTGATAGATATCATTCTCCCAATTCCATCTTTTCTTTTGTAAGATCTTATTTTTACTTAGTCAATTGTATATTTGCATGAGGTAGAAAAAAATGGATTTTAGATAATGAAAAATGATTATAGAAAAAATTCCCAAAATTTTAAGCTGCAAGTCCATGGAAAATATCTGTGGCAAAATATTGACCTGATATTTTAATTGATATGGTAATTATGTTACATCCAATGAAGATTTTAGTGCCATGGGAATAAGACAGTGAATATCCTGCTTGAAGTCAAATGAAGAGAAAAAAAAAAATCTTTCCCCTAGTCTAGGGAATGAATCATTAGCATACCTCTTCTCTAATGCCTATATTTTCCTATTCATCTTAGGATAGGTAAAAGGTAAAATAAATATATGAATAAAACTGAACTAAAATATTTTTAGCAGTGAATAAATTTATAAATAAAATCATACAAAAAGAAATTAAATTGGTTAAATAGAAAAATAAATTGAGAAATGTATATAGTTACAGAAATATGCACTATAGTTAAAATAATATAAACCATCGAATGGAAGAACTAATAATATATTCAAAGGAAAAAGAAGAAATGAATGTTATTCAAAGCAACACATAAAATTAAAAAATAGTTAAATAAGACATCAGTCAGATATCTTATTTCTGTCTAATTTCAACTCTTAAAATAAATACAAAAATGAAGGTAAATGGTAGACAAATAATTGAAAATTTAAAAGTTTCAATAGTGATAAAACAAATATGCAAACTTAAAGTTACATTTTAAAAGTGAGGTGGATAAAAGTGGATACTTAAAGAAAAAATAATCTTTTATTATAATTAAATTGTTTAATTTAGCTCAGGTTTTCTACTGAAAAGATGAGGCGCATAGATGTTAACCACAGGCAGCAGTTCAAATCTAAAAGTGCCTAAACCAAGATAGAGGAAAAAACAAAACAAAACGGAATTTGATAATCAATAGGATCTCATGGTTATTGTCCTCAGAATTCACTGCAAGAAGTCCTCAGGACTGTATTTATAAGTGGCAAATATGAAGAAAAAATATGAAAAGGTCTGGCACTCGGAATCCTGCTATATATACTAGCTTGAACAGAATACTCCCATACTCAAGCTTGCCAATAAAACTGAAATTTTACAAGTATATGGAATATGTTATATTTTTCAGACACTTTGTACAATAGTCCACCCAGAATCCATATATTTAATGGTTTTAAGTTTTATTTTGTATTCAAATTTAATGTATGTTTTATTTTAGCAAAGAAAATACAAACTAAAATATTAAAATTGTGAAGATATTGTACTTAAAAATGTTTTTTTCAAGAACCAAGAATATATGTGCATATAAAATGATGATGATTTATATGCTAAATTTTAATTAAATATTTTATTTTCAGAGAAATTTTCTACCTCACAAATTGACAAATATATATATATATATATATATTTAAATAAAGAAAGTTATTTGTAACTAGCTATTTCTTTCCACTGTGTTCCATTTTGGTTCTTTTGGACCCTGTGGTGCCGTTTAGTGATCTGTTAATGCCTGTTCATTAAATGGCCATGATGGCCAGGGTTAATGCCCCACTAGAAGTGCTGACTTACTTCCTATGAGCAGTGGATGCACTGAAAGCATTTAGCTGAATGTGGTTGCAATTATTAACTAAATGGTTCTTAAAGGAATAACTCTTCCATCACAAATGTGTGACAAATAACTATTCCCACACCTCTTCCACAGCACATTATGAACTTAACAAACTTCAGCTTGATTTCTCTACTAGCTCATCCATGAGAGAATAAAGAACCAGATTGCACCACTTAAGAGCCTTTCCATTCGAGCCTTATTGCTAATGTGGGGATGGGAAATGAGACACTCCAGAAACAATCAAGAGCATTTGATCCTTTCATTGCTATTTTCTGACCTCTTACTTGAATGATTCATGAGGTTATTCCCTCTGTTGAAATGTGTAATAGCACTTCAAGAGATTATAGTTTCTATACTTTACAATGACTCAGGTGAGCAAAGTAAGGGGTCAGGACAAGGCTTTTGGAGTCAAGGTATGTCTGTCTCCAAAAGATGTGCCCATTAGTGCAGCCACAGTTTGGTTATTCTTCCATTGAGCAGTTTTATTTTCCCTACCTTAGTATCACTCTGTCCTGTAGTGAAACACACATTCCCATAGTGGAAGTTAGCATATGTTTTATGTTTGCTGGATAAAGACTTGTTGTCCAATGGCTGGGTTTTGTGAGAAGGTCTGCTTGAAATTATAGCAAAGAATATATAAATGTCATTTGCTGGCCATCTATTTTTCATCTCCTTATACGTACGTCACCTTGAATGATGTAGATTAAACATGAGGGACTATTGTATCAACATTGCCAAGTGCAATATTATATTACAATGCATTTATTTCAACAGGGAATGACTTTAATTTTTTAGTATCAATTTAACAAAATATTCATCAGGACTAGTTAAAAATTTTTATTTCTCTCACACCAAAAATATATGGCTAAATAATATCAACTCTTTTTATATATGTTAATATAATTTAAAGTACTGTTTTTAGTGGATAATTTTTCTGTTTCTTAAACTATAATGGCTAAAGTAGAAAAATACAGTTCCTTTTACTTTTTTCCCATTTTAAGTCATAATGTTCCTATTTTCAAAAATAATAACTGTTACCTGTGATTAGCAACTCTGATCTCATTCAAAATTGTCCTCTTCATTGCTTTTATTTATTTATTATATCTCTTACTAAGTTTCTTCTCACATAATATAATTCTTACAATGTACTCAACTATTTCACTATCGTTCTATTGGTTATCTTTTGCCTGAATTGCTTAATCCTTTGGAATTATGACTGAATTCGTGTGTATTCTTTCTACTTTTCATTTAATATATATAACATATGCAGAAAAATATAAATTTATAGCTCAATGGATAATCAAATAGTGAACATATCTGTGTAATCACCACTCAAGTCAATGCCCCAGAAGACATTTATGCCCTCTCTCAATTCTTCCTTTCTTCCAAGAGCTAATTTTCTCAAATCACAGTTTTCCTTTTTAAAACTTTATATGAAGGCAGTTACACAAAATATGATATATGCCTTGCCTCTTTGACTCAATAGTTTGCTTGAGGTTCATCTTCAACCACAACCTTGTATGCCATATGTAGTTCATACGTATTCATTGCTTTAAAATATTCAATGGAATCAATTTATTCATACTTCCCACTACTGATGAACATCTAGGTTGTTTCCCATTTTGTGCTATTTTGAATAATGTTTTCATAAACTGCCAGTGCCTATCTTTTGATGCACAATGCATGCTGTTCTGGGAGATACATGCTGAGGTACAAGGTTGATATGTTGTATTCATTCAACTTTAGTAGATACTGTCAAACAGATTTCCACAATCATGCATAAACAGCAGTGGATGAGAATTCCTGTTGTTCTATGTTCTTGCCAACATTTAAAGTTTTTATTGAAGTATATCAAATGGTAAGAAAACTACACATATCTTAACTGTCATCATGGAAAAACATTGAGTGTTAACAAAAGCATTTTTCCAAGAGAATAAAGCAAGTGTCTACATTTTAAAAGTTGCATATGACTTAAGCACATCAAAAAAAGCAATTACAGAGCAGTGAAGTGGCTCAAGTGGTTGAGGTCCCATCCCCCACATGGGAGGTCCCAGGTTCAGTTCACGGTGCCTCCTGAAAAAACAAAAACAAATAACAAACAGAACAAATGGAAAAAAAAAAAGCAACTCAGGCAAGCTGATGTGGCTCAGTTGTTGAATGCTGGCTTCCCACATAAGAGGTCTCAGGTACCTCAAAGAACAAGCAAACAAACAAAAAACCACACAAAAAAAACAATTACATACTGTATTAGTCATCCAAAGGGGTGCTGACACAAAGTACCAGAACTCTGTTGGCTTTTATAAAGGGTATTTTTTGGGGGGGTAGAAGCTTACAGTCACAAGGCCCTAAAGAGTCCAACTCAAGGTACCATAAGAGGTACTTTGTCACCCAAAGTCTATTGCCATGTGTTGACACAAAATGGAGTGCGACATCTGTGAGGGTTCAGCCTTCCTTCTTCCCTCTTAAGGTTCTGTGGTCCTAGATTCTTCTGATCTCAGTTTGAGGCTGGCATAAGAGCCCTCTCTCAGAGCTTTCCAGCTGCTTTGCTCTCTTCAGCTGCAAACTATTAGGCTCATCTCTCTTCCCAAGCTGCAGAATCAAAGTTCATTCCTCTTCCTCTGTGTATCTTCTCTGCGTGTCTACTTGAGAGTCTGTTTTATCAGCCCAGCAATGGGGCTGGGACTCAATGCTGAGTCACACTCTAATGACCTGGTTGGATCAAAGCCCTTATCTTAACATAATTTAATGAGACATACCAGCTGAATCTAATACAATCAAAGGGTTATCAACCCAGAGAAACAGACCAGTTTACAAATATAATCAATCTCTCTTTGGAATTCATAAATAATATCAAATTGCCACACATATCAAGTTCAATGAAAGTCTCTAAGAATATTAATATGATCAAGAGTCAATCTGTGCTTTTATGGAGCAAAATAATAAACCACCTAGCATCAGGATTAGTCCTCACACTAGCAGAATTAATGTAATTCAGCACACATAGAAAGAGTTTGTAAAGAATTCAATAATGAAGATTCAGGACTCTTGATATTTTGAATACACAAATCTGAACAAGGCTTTAAGTAAGATTTCACAGATTGTGAAGAAATTACGCAGGGTACTTGTATTAGTTAGCCAAAGGGGTGCTAATGTAAAATATCAAAAATGGGTTGGTCTTTATAAAGGGTATTTATTCGGGGTAGAAGTCCACAGATACCAGGCCATAAAGCGTTAGGTTTCTTCTCTCACCACAGTCCATTGCCACGTGTTAGGGCAAGACAGTTGCCAGCGTTTACCAGGGTTCAGGCTTCTGGGGTTCCTCTCTTCCTGGGGCTGCATTTCTCTCCGGGCTTAGCTCCTGTTTCCTCCACAAGGTCAGCTGGCTCCTGTTTCCTCCACAAGGTCATCTGTAGACAATCAGGCAAACGGCTTGCTTCTCTTCTCCTGGGGCCTTCTTTCCAATATCAAAACTGCTTCTCAAAAGACTGCTTCTACTATCCTTTGCCTTGCCTTTTATATTCAATTCCCCACCCACCAAGGGGTGGGGCTCAACACCCTAATCCTAACCTAATCATGCCCAGATTAACAGATCAGTTTACAAGCATGATCCAATTAGATTTTTGGAATTCATAATTGCATCAAATTCCCCATGGTCACAGTACTTTAATCATATTAAAGTGCAATTGCAATAGAAGTGGATAAGCAGCCAGTCTGAGGTCAGCATTTAAGCTCAATAAATGAATTTTTTATTGTATAGGGAAAGAATGTAAAAAATGAGGCTGAACATGTCAAGTTAGGGACCAGAGCCTGGAAGGACCTTAAATATTCTAAAAAAAGGTACTAATTAATTTTCTTATGGACAATACCAAAGATAGAAATTTATGATACCATTATTATTTGATCAACTTTTACATAACTCAACATGTAATATTTGAGATTCTAGGTTTTAAAACCTAGAATTTATGATAAGCAATTAAAAACTCATCCTTATTTACCATTTGCTTCCTTCAAATACTATTAATATAGTTTTCTGTTCTGGTTTTCCCATTATTAATTAATTTCTCAGTAGTTGAATGTTAAATGAATATTTTTAAACTAATAAAGCTGCTACCAAGAAAAGCATAGTACAGAATGTTTTTTTCCCATTAAATAGAATGAAATGTATTTGGAGAAAAGTCAAGGTTTAAGGACAGTCTGATAGTGTTAGGATGGCTGATTTTAATTTGAAAAATAAAAAAAAAAAAACTACTTTATCCTTTAACTTTGGTAGAGTGGTACATGCCCAAAAGACTCACTACTTTTAGTATAGCAAGATTTATAAAGAATTTTTTCCTTATGGAGACAAATGAATATTAAAATGTCTAATTCTATTTTTGATGTTTGACAGCTGACAGCTATCAAGCTCCAACTTTCCTTCTTCCACTGTTGCCCCAACTCTGGACAAGATGGATAAAAAGAAAATTCAGGAGTTCTGTCCTTTGCTTGTACAGAAAGTTCAAACCATGCAATCCCTGGCCCTATGCTGTAATCAACATAAAACCCAAACTAATCTCGTTTCCTGCTCTCTGAAATCATTTCTGAAGTGCTTGGGAGACTGCTCTGCTCTCCCTAAGAAGTCTCATTTTAGAGCAATGGACCTTTCAATACCCTCACGGTATGTGCGTGGCATCTTCAGTCTTACCATCCAAACCAAATGTTGAGTTAGGGAGTTCATCCCACTAGAGCCTGACTCCATTTTTGATGTTTGACCACTGCTGACTTTCCATTCTCACCTCCCACTTCATGTGATGCCCCAAATTCATGGAATCCTGTAAGAAAACCCACTCACAATACTTACTTTGGTGTTGGCAGGAAATTCAAACCTGTCAAACCCCAACCTGCACATAGGAATGTTTCCCCAGTCCCACCACCTAGACACTATAAAGCCAAGCCCCTCTTTCTGCCTCATTCAAACCAGCTGAAACCTGCTTGTTTCCCACCCTGGTCTCCTTAAAAGTTCATTGTGTGAGTAATCAACTTTTTCTCAAATTCTTTTGGTGTGTGGAGTAACATCAGCCTCATCACTCTATGTATTAATTGTGAGGGTGTCCATTCCACATCTGTGGGGTGACTACAACATTTGGCACTGGAGCAGGATGTCTAAACGATGACTGCCACTACCGAGGGTCTTTTGTCTCCTGTGTTTACTTGCTAACTGACTCTGCTGCCTGCTGGCAAGTATGCTCTTTAAGCTCTGTTGCTGCTCGATGGATGGAAATTGTGTGCTTTGAGCTGGGTGCTTTCAGCTAATTTTCTGGGTCCTGCCAAACCTCTCAAACCTCTGTTACAGATTTAGCCAACCACCGTGGGTCACGTTGTATTCCCCAAAAAGATATGTTGATGTTTCATCTCCCAGTACCTTGACTGTGAACTTATCTGTAAATAGAATCTTTGCAGATGTAGTCAAGTTAAAATGGGGTTATCTGCTATCTTTATAAGAGAAATGAGAGAAAAAATTTACACATAAAAACATAGAGACACAGAGGTGCCAAAGAGAAGAAGCCTTGTGATGGTGAAGCCAGAGATTGGAATGATGTAGCCCTAAGCCAAGGAAAGCCAAGAATTTCCTGGAACGACTAGAAACTAGGAAGAGGCAAGGGAGTAAGAAAGGATTATTCCCTAGAGCCTTCTGAGGGAACAGTCTTGGAAACACCTTGATTTCAGGCTCAGCCTCCAGAAGTCTGATAGTATAAATTTCTGTTGTTTTCAGCTTCCTCCAAGAGAAAACCCTCCTGAAGTATATCAAGTAAGCACCAAAAAAAAAAAAAAAAAAAAAAAAAAGGATGGGGAAGAGTTTAAAAAAATTAAAACATAGATCTGCTATCTGACCCAAATGAAATTCCTAAATTTACTAGGAGACTGTATACAACAAAAAGATAAAAGGATGCTGAATATTTTTTGTCATAGGCTCTGAATGTACTTTTACGTCAACTAAAATGCACAAATGGAAAACCTTTAAGTCTTAATTAATACTGATGAACAAAGTACAGTGAGACCTGGGTTAAGTACAGTTATAATGTAAGATAAGTTACCCACAGTTTTTTGATTCAAGAACTGCCCTGCTTGACCATATGCTGTACACCATTAGAATAGCAATTGCTTGTTTCATACCAGGCTGTCCTGGAACAAAGACTCTTATGGGCCCTGAGCCCTCCATTCCCAGCTACCTTTCTTGCCTTGGGTCATGGAAGCAGCACCCTCAGGCTCAGCACTGCCAGCTCTTTGCTAAAACAAAAATGGTACTTAGAGGATGGAGCCATGCTTCCACCTTCTTACTTATCCCACTCAGATCGCATGGTACTGGAGGAGGTCACCCTTGGGATCAACTGTGTGAAGAAGAAAGGAGTTCATACTCTTTACAGTCAACTATCACAAATGAGGGGGCCCATTGGAAAGTTGTTTCATTTAATCTCTTAACTAAAGAAGGGGCCTGATGAAGAAAGTGACCTGTCATTTTTCAAAACGACTTCAAAAGAAACTACAAAAGTAGTCTAGAAAGAAAATATACATCACTGGCTTTTCAATACTTGTGATGTTCCAAAGATGAGCTCATCAGATGAGCTTCTCATACATCAGGTGACTTTCAGAGTTAAGATTCACGCAAAAATATAAAAAGAATAAAACAATTCTGTACCATCTTAGACCACAGAAACTCATGGTACCGTAAATGTACAAATAATCTGACAGTTAGCAAGTCATTTGTTTTAAATATATACTTTCCAATTTACTGCAGCATCTTTTTATTTATTCTATGCTAGTGCCTCACAGAGGCAAACCCATGTTGTAGAGTTACTTGCTGAACTTTAGCCAGTATTTTAGCACTGAATGACTTGGCCAACAATCAGCTGCATTTGCAAGTCTTGGCCCATAGCCCATGTATCTGGCTGTCTGATCTAGCCAATGATAGCAAAAACAATTCATGATGCAACGTTGTCCCCTTTGGGGTAAAGAACTCTGGAAATATCTTGCCTCACAGATATCCAAAATATGAATCAAAGTTGCATATATCTCTGTACATACCAAAGCCACAATACAAGGCTACACCAAGACATTATTTATCCCCTTTAGTGTTCCAGACTTTATCACTAGTGACTATTGCACTCATTTCACATGTTACAATATACAATGCTAGGTTCTTGAATTAGGCATTCAGCAGAATGTTTACCTTCCCTACTAGTCTCAGGCTACTTGTACTTATAGCACTATAAGGTACAATAATGGCTTAATTAAACAAGTTTAAATTCAATTTAATGGAACGTGACACATATCATTCATCAGTAAAACATTAGTGGTGAATTTTAATTAAGAGTTGAATACATTTTTGATGTTTGACCACTGGCCACTTTCAACTCCCACCATTCCCTTCTGTCCCACCTCTGGACAAACATAATGAAGCACAGATGATTTATCCTTTGGAACTGGTGTGATATTCAGACTGTTGACATGCCCTCAGTAACTCTCACCCTGGCCTCATTCCCTAATCACCATAAAATCCCAAGTCAGTCTCCTTTCCTTGTTCTCTTAGCCCATTTTGGTACCTGCTTGGCAGCCTGACATGCTCTCCCCAGAAAACTTTTCATGTCCTCTCAGTATAGGTACCATCATCAGTGTCAGTGTCTGAACAAACTTTTGGGTGACCAAAACCAGGAAACAACTGCTTCTAAAGTTACATCTCTTTACTGTAGTATGTTGGAGCAAAGCACATTTTCAAAAATATGCCACCAATGTCCATATTGCTAAATTAGACTAATTTCTAATAGAACCATTAACCTTATTTACCACATTAATAAGAATATTATGAAAATATTAAAATGGGTAAATTATTTTTATACAGTGATCAAAATTCATAATTTTTCAGATGATTATTTTTATTGTATTACTCCAATAACTTAAATAAATGAAAACATTTAGTAATACACCTTTTATCAGCAATTATCTTGAAAAGAAAGTTTCCACATACATCCTTGTAAATTAAGCATCATCACCTTTTGTTGTTTTATCCATTTAATCTATATGGCTTTTTCTAATGAACTACAGAACTTCCTGCCTACAAGTTATAAGAGAGGTCATTTTTCATTTTAATTATTAAGGTTTACTTTAATAATACTTATGTGTGTTGTTTCTCTTGTTCTTGTCAGCTTGATGAAATGATATATTTTTGTGTTTTTCTTTAATTTAAAAAAATCTTCTGTTTTAAAATTAGTTATGTTTTGTTGATTCTTATTGATGTTTAATTCTCATCCCTTTCCCCTCATATATTCTTGCACCAATTTATTTTATTGCTAGCATTTTTTTTGTGGATTGGGTTAAAATTTTTTTTATAAAATATATGTGAACAAGTAAATAGGTAATGTAGGAAATATATCAACATATGACTATATGAAATGTATAATTCTATTGGATCTACTTTGTTGTATTCTCTTTTGAACTGTAAAGTCTTCCTCAATTTCATTCCTGATACCATGTTTTGTAATTGACATGACATGATTGTGAGGTAGCCTTCACTATCATTATGATACCATAATAATATGATTTTAATTATACTCAATATTAATATTTTTCAGAGTAGTTTATGCCTTATTTCATCATGTAATATTTATTTAATTTATAATTATAATATTTTCTGGGAAATTTTACACAGTGAAGTTATTTTATAAACTTTAATATAATTAAGTCCTACAAAAATAGTATGAATTAAAGATATTTGGAGAGATACACTGAAATTTTAAAAATTTTGTTTTGTGGACTACTCTGAAAACAAAAAACAATTACATAATCTCTATATTGTTTTTTTTTTTTAAAGAGGTGAGAACTTTGAGATCAAATATATATCCTATTTCAGTTAAATATTACTATTTCCAAAATTCAAAGCCCCTAAATGATCCTCAAGGTCTGAAGTTCTCCTGCACCCATCAGCGCTCAGACTCCCACTGCACAGCCACCCCACCAGTTGCTGATCTCACGCTCCACCTTGTGTTTTCTGAGGGCTGGCCTATTCTTTGTCCAGCAACTCCAGACCAACTCCATACTAGCCAAAACAGAGAATTCTTCTGCTGTCTCATGGGGTGAACCATACCTTCTCCAATGAGGTCAAACCCTTTCCAAGTTTGTCTTTCCTTGTGTACCTTTACTCAGCCCTGGGTACTGTATGCAATTTCCTTATACTGATACATACTTTTCCATCACAAGTAGTAAGTCCATAGACTAATTTTCCTGCTGAACCTACTGTGTAGCTTCTATCTCCTTATTGGACCCAGACTGCTGCACCCTGTTTCCATGCCTTCATCAGCTTTTCCATTTATATAATGTTCAAAACAAGTAATAAATACATAGATAAATTATGAGGAAAAAATAATGATTAACACAACAATTAAGTTGTGATTAAGAAGGTGTTCTCAAGCTGTTCACTTCATTTGTTATTAAAATGTGCATATATTTTAAATACATTCTTTTTCAGGTATGCTGTACTTCATAATATACATTTTTAATTAACAGATATTATCTAAGAGATATATAATTTGAAAAAAAAAAGGTGTGAAATAAGTTAATATTTATAAAGTTAAGTAGCCATGCTATTAACAATTTGACATTGAGGAAATAATACAAACATAGAGAAACTGAAGTATAATTGAGAGAAATGATTCTGCATGTTGACTATTTCACACCTGGCATTACTTCTCCAGCTCATATACTGACTGACACAAATGCTGATAGCTTTGAGTGGATCCTAAGACAAGGCAGATTCCTCAGCAAATAGAAGCCTTACCACTTGGGCCATATGAATCAAAGAATGGAATTGCAAGGTAGAAAGTTACTTCAGACTTGACTTTATTAATTATGCTATACTTTTTTTAAAAAAGTGGTTATGATAATTTGTGGGTACATAAACAGCTGTCAAGCCTTTCCTATTGTACTTCTTTACCCAGCACATGATGCACTACAATTGGTATTTTGTTATGGTAATTATATTAGCCAAAGGGGTGCCAATGCAAAATACCAAAAATATGTTGGTTTTTATAAAGGGTATTTATTTGGGGTAGAAGCTTACAGTTACCAGGCCATAAAGCATAACTTACTTCCCTCACCAGTCTATTGCTATGTGTTGAAGCAAGATGGCTGCCGACATCTGCCAAGAGTTCAGACTTCCTGGGTTCCTCTCTTCCCAGGGCGTGTTTTTCTCTGGGCTCAGGCTTGCCTCTCTCCACAAGGCCAGATGTAGACTATCAGCTAGGGGCAGGGACTCAACATCATACTGACATTGCCCAATCAAAGCCTTAATCTTTATTTAATCAAGTAAAAGTGAAAGCTCTGAATCCAATATACTCTAATATGCCTGGAGGGACAGACCAGTTTACAAACATAATCCAATATCTATTTTTTGGAATTCATAAACCATATCAAACTGCTACAGTAATAAATTGCATTTCTGTGCTAAAGAGTTTGCCCCTCTTTTCATATGTGTCTCATCATTTGTGTCATATTTTCTGAAAAATTATTGTTTATTATTATTTGCACATTTCTATACAGGTATATATTTTTCCTTTTAAATTATTCTCATAATAATTCTGGATACTAATCCTTCTTCAGTTGAAAATTCCTTCCCCACATTTTGGTTTTCATTTTCAGTTAATACATAGCATCTTTCCATTAACCTTTGGGTGAAATTAATTAATAAATTGCTTTATATTTAGTATATCCTATATACTGTTTATGAGGTCCTTCCCTACCCTGATTTTACATCATGATTGCCATTCATGAATCTTCTAAAAACTCTATAGATTTCTAAAAAATACATAAGCCTTTCATCCATCATAAATTCATTTATGTGTATTGTATGAAGTAAAATTTTTGTTGTGGACAACCTGTAGAGCAGGATGGATCTCCAACAAATATTTAGTTAAGGCTAATATTACTAGCATATAAAGTCTTACACTTCTCTCTTCCCTTTGTGCCCCACATCTGGAAAATATGATAAAGAATCTAGAGACTTCCTCACGTGAATCTTCAGAAATTTCAAACAAAACAAGCCCCTGCTCCCACACAGTGACCTGTACCTCAGAGTCACCCTCAAACCACAATATAAACCCAAGATAGTTTCTGGCAAGGGACTGAGGACAGGGAAGACCACCCTGTTCTGCAGATGAGATATGAAAGAGGACTCAGATTTGTCTCTATCCTGTAGCAAGGAGGACTCAGAAACTGTGCCTAGCCTGTGGGATGCTGCTTCCCTCATCCAAGATTAAAAGGGCAGCTGGGTATGAAATATCATGGGCTTATGACCTGTGAGAGGCTCTTATTCCTGAAGAGCTCAATATGTGGCCAGCAATTGCTAATGGTGCATAGTACAAGGCCAAGGAGGGTAGTCTGGCACCAAATCTGTGTTCAATTTATGATTGTCATTGGTAGTTCAGAGACTCCGTGAGGCAAGAGAGGTAACTAAGATCTCTTTAGTGAAGAAGTCTTTTGGAGGCACTAGCAGTATTACCTGTGGCATTGTAATTTGGACAGATTTCTGAGTCTTTTATTGGAGTATGCCCCATTCAAAATGGGCCAGTTTTCAAGTAACAGCATAAATGTGCTTAAGTAAAATAGGTAAGTGAGGAGTTATATTGCCTCTAGTACCCAAAAAGGCCTGGAGTTTGTTGGGCTTGTTTTAATGTTGTGGGAACTAAGAGGATGAATAACTATATCTTGACAGTGCCATGGCTAGAACAACCCTCTGTTTACCAAATAATTTTCAGGTTTTTCACTGAGGTGGTGTGCCTTACACTATGGGGCAATGGCCCATCTCTCTTTTTGTGAGCTATTTTGATTTGTATGTTCTTAATGAGTGAGTCAAATAAATCTTAGAAGAGGGTGTCATCAATGTAATGTGACACCTGTGCTTCTGGAGAAAACAGGATATAGTGAAATTCTTTTCTGCAATGCTTATTTCCAATGGAAAGGCTGTTGAGGGAACTTCATGGGTAGTAAAAGTATATTGTGTCCCTTTGAAGTTGAAAGGCTTTTTGCACTAGGCACTGAATGGATCATATGAGCCAAATCTATCAGAGCAAAACATTTACCCCTTGCTTATTAGATGAAATCAGTGTTATCAATAATATTGGTTACTTGTACCTTAAATGGATGAAGATACAACATTAAGGTAATCCATTATGCAGCATCACTGATTATTTCTGAGTTTAAGTAAGTTCATTGAGGGTGGTGGGCCACACTTGTGGGAGATGTTTGTGTGGGATGTGGTGGGAGGTGTGGGAGGTGGGCAACATGGGAATCCCAGTGGGTTCCGTGTAATTTTCTGGGTAATCTAAGCACCTCTTAAAATATATGTATATATATAAATAACATTTTTGTAAGCAAATACACATATATGCATATATATTTATATATCATTTTGCAAATGTTTGTATGTATTGTGAGAATTTTGATTTTTACCCACAATAAAAATAAATTAAAAAAAAAAAAAAAGAATAGGTCAAATTGTGCTGTTAAATGGAGACACAATATGAATAATTATCCCTTTTCTAACTAGGTCTTATATAATAAGTTTCAAATCTTGTTCAATCCATGTTTTAATTTTTTCTGGGCTGTACTATTTAAATTGGGGGAATGGTCCATGGGGTCCCATTTTGTCAAATCAATTTGTAAAAGCCAAAGATGTAATTTAACTTTAATGTGTTACTTATTGGGTCAGAGTATCCATGAAATTTAGGCAAGGCAATATGTCAGATATTTAAGTTGAGGAATACCTTTATTTTTATGTGCAATAACTCCCTTAGGATGAGAGGGGATATCATGTTTAAATTTAGTGAGATCCCCAGGTATTACTGTATTCTGAGCACTGGTAGTGATTAGGTTCATGAAGGTTTACCATTTGATGCATTTCAGCAGATGTTTACTTCAATTAAAAACCTATGTTAAATAAAGTAAAAGCCAATAATTACATTTTTATATTTTTATTGACCTATTTATCATTGTGAGATGACCCTATTTATCTTTGTTATGCCTTTTCATTGCTTTAATTTAGGAATCTTCACTCTTTGCTTGGAAATTATATTATCTAGCTAAATTCAATTGACTTTTCATCATTAGTTACCCATGTAAGCACATTCACTCTTTGACTGCATAATTTCTAAGTTGAAGAGTCCAGTTCCAGGTTAAAAAACTATGTATGATTTTTCAGGCCTCACCTTAGGCAATTACAAAGGCTTTCCGTGGCAGAAAGCTACACTCCTCACACAGACTTGGTGCACAGCAAAGGCATTGCAATTTCTGAAGGGAGTTGCAGTCAAGGACTCAGGTTCCTGGCCAGTCATGCTCTAATTCATATCTGCATTACCAAACTGAGGCCATAAGACACCTCCACTGAGGACTCCTTATTAGTAGAAAGAAGGAAGATCTGTAATCATATTAGTGTCCTCAAATTTTGCCTAAATATTTTTTTGACAAAATGGTGCACAAATGTGATATCTACCTGAGTTATGCTCTCTGCCATGAACATGCAGTTCACTGCCCAAAACAGATGATGAATATACATAGATTAAAACATGGATTTAACAAGATTTGAAACTTATTATATAAGACCTAGTTAGAGAAGGGAAAATTATACACACTGTGTCTCAATTTAACAGCCCAATTTGGCCTATTCTTAAACTTAGAAATAATCAGTGATGCTGTATAATGGATTATCTTTGCTTAACTTTTCTGTCTATTGGGGTCCCAGGAAAAGTTGAGGGGGAGTATGGCCTGTGGTAGGGGATGGTCTGAGAGCAGACTGCTTCCTTTTCCTGTGACCATCAAATAAACTCTGTACTCACACTAAATGTGTTAGCCTGGCTCCAAGGACAAATAATGAATGTGGGCTGACTCCTTTCTCAGGAGCACCTGGAGATAAAACTCATCCTCTAGAAGCACATTCCTTTCATTTTTATCCCATAAACATACACTGGAGACTGCCTGACTAAAGTATGTACATTTTTATGTTACCTGAACTCCACCCACTGCTATATCTGTTCCAGGTGGGGAGGGAGAAGGGTCTTTTACTCAACCTATGTGTATGGAGTATCATCTAATAAAGTTCCTTGAAACTGGCTTATCTGCTAAAGGGAAGTCACACAACCATTTGGAAAGTTCTCGTAACTTTCTAGAGACAAGTTTTCACTGTTTAATTAAACAGGTTTTAATTGGTATTCAGGCAGAAGAACCCAATTGAAATTCTGATAGTGCTTTCCTTTTAATAATGAACAGTAAGGCCATAGGCAGTGCTTAAAAATACATGCATAAATGATAGGAAATTTTAACAGTTTCATGCCAAACACAATCTTTTGGACTGATGTTCTGAGGTAGCTGCTGTGAACAGGATCATTCCTCATTAAAAACTGCAGGTAGAGCACATGTATTTATAAAATGTTATAGGATGCTGGCATAAATGATATCTCAAATAAAATTAATTGCCTCCAAATGGAAAAATAAAAACCAAACAGGAAAATAAATATACTTACTGCATTGATACTGGAACCATTAAAAATCTCATTTCAAAATGAATGGCAATTAATTATAATAATTCTTCAGAATGAACATGTAGATACACAAATTATATTCTAGGCCATTTCACTTCAATACATTCAAAATGTTTGATTGCATCAACCTCTTCACACTTTGGTTAATTATACACATAATGTGAAATAACATTTTACTGTGTTAATCTTCAATTGATAACAGCACTGATTTATTGCATGAAAATCCAATCTCAGAAAAAACAACCCACACAAAATAAGAATAAACAACAAAAAGAAATATTGTTATATGCAGAAGACTGTGAAAAATAGGAAAGAAGGAAATAAAAAGTCATATTTAAAAATGAATATCAATTATCGGAGTATTTCTGTTATGTACAAAAGTTCTGCAAGCAGCTGAAACTTTGTACAACTTATGTGTATGGACTATAATCTAATAAAGTTTCTTGAAATTGGATCATCTGTTAAAGGGACCTTACACAACCATTTGGAAAATTCTGGTAACTTTCTAGAAATTAGTAACTCTTCTAGTAGTAAGAATATATCATAAGAGGCTTTTTGTGCCCAAGATTATTCCAGGGATGCAAATCTGTTTTCCTCTTTTGGAAGTGCTTCTACTTATTCTCCCCGTTTTCAGCTTCCACCCACATTCTTACACCTCCTACTCAACATTTTCAAATTTGTCCTCCCTCCCTCTTGAATTCTGGTGTCTGTTTGCTTCCAAACTAATACCTAAAACTATCCAGGTTCTTATAAAATACTAGTTTACATTTCCAGAGGATAAATTTATATAACAATCTCTAAATCCTGCTGTGGTGTAAAATTTTCTTGGACTATTTTTTCTTAGTTTTAGTCAGGATTTATTGAACCATCATTCAATTCTTTGATTTCAATTGGTTCACTTTCCATATGTATCTTGTGTAAAAAAATTCTAAATATTATTAAGAACTAAAGAGTCTCTAAGTGAAAACCTTGAAAAGCAAAATTGACTGACTTCAAGTCTATGAAGCATATGCTTTTAAAATTTGAGCTATCCATGCATGAATTGAAAGAGAGTTCTCAAAAATGATGCTTATATTCCTTGATAGCATAGAGAAACAATGTACAAAGATAACATTTTTTTCTTCATATTGGAACCTGGAAGAAAACTGTATTTTATGTAATTCATTCATTCATTGAGCAGTTATTTATTGTATCCTTTCATATGAGTCTGACATAGTGACTGGATGTAATATAGAAAGAAAAGTCAGTCAAATGAAATAAAGCATGCTTTTTTTTCTCTTTATAGTCTAAATTTTTTCAAGCCTAGAGAAAACGTCAAAGAAAAATAAAAGGAAAACCTATATAGCCCTTGGTTAATTTCACCAAGCTTTTCTCTCCTGGCAGTCTCTTTTTTACTCTCAAGATTTAATGATCAAGGCTCATTTACTGCATTTGGTGTTTATGTCTCCTTAAACTCTTTTAATCTAAAATGCCCCCACAATCATTTTGTCTTGTTTCTTTTTCATGACTTTGACATTTAGAAGAGTCCAAATTAGTTTTCTTCTAGAATACTCTGTGTTTCTAGATTGGCAAGTGTACGACAAATGCAATGGCGTTCCCCTAAGTACATTATAATAGGAATGCACAATGGGAACTCTTCATCACTCTATGAATCAGCTTCGGACATAACATGTCTCTGGAGTGTGTGGTGAATAAACTAATTCTAACCATTCAATCAATATGAACTCTTTTCTGAATCAGAGTTTTTTCCCTCTCCTGAGGTTTTCCTGGTGAAATACAAATAGAGGGAAAATATCAGCATCATGTCTTCCTTAATCAGAAGTGTCACCTCACATCTAGTCAGGGTGATAGTCTCAGGCAGGGTTGTAGTTCTCTCACCGCAGACAATGAGAACTAAAATCTCTGAAATAGAAAGGGAACACATAATTATTTTTAATATATATATTGTTTTGAAATATTGATATTAATTGACAGAATCTTTTGTAATTTTATGTAAGTTAAACCATTAGTTGAGTAAAGAAATGCAGTTTGTATTTGAGATAGAATTTAATGTTAATAACAATATTGCCATTAAACAAGGATATTATCACTATCAAGAACACACATCCACTTTATTTTTCATTAATCCTTTTCAGTCCCACTTTTTAAAATCATGGGAATGCACTGTATAATGACCCTTGTAATATGAAACAAAATGTTCAGAGAAGGAACATTGGTTAGTGAACTTAATTTTGGACACCGTCAATCAGTAAATATTTTATAAGAATAAGCATCAGTGATATGTGTATTGAATGGAAATGGGCTTAAAGTTCCAAATTCTAAAAACTTGCCAATGAATTGTGAGTAAGACAAACCCTATGTGTTGTAATCTAGCTTTTTAGCTTTTTAGTTGTGTAAACTTGAAAAGGGAATTGACATAATTGAGACTTGGATTCCTCATTTGGTTTAAAAAATTAATTGGTTATTTAGCTCAGAATATTTGCTCAAATTAATTGATTTATCCCAGGGTCCGTAGATTCTGTTCTGGACCACTGTTTTGTTTTTCAGTTAGTGTTAACTGATCTATGTTCCTTTCTTCTTTGTAGCTAAATTCTCTCTTTTGCATCTATTATCTAGGAATAACTTTTCCTTTCATTTTTCACTTATAGGTTACATTTTCATTGTCCAGACAAATTAAACCATGTCTGTCACATCCATCCCAGAATCTTCCACTCATCCCTCAGGGCAACTCTAGAATCACTGCAAACAGCTTTTAAAGTACTCCTTGTTACTGGAAAATCCTCCTCATATCACCGCAGATTGAAGTTTGTTCTCTAAGGAATATCCAATAGCCCTGGTTCTGTCATATAGACAATTAGCCAACCCACATTTTCTTCCCAAACTTTCAAAATCTGATTTCTGTCTATATTACTTACTAGAAGTCGTATATCCATTTACCCAACCCCATTTACTTCCCAAATTATTACAATCTGACTTCTGTTTATATTACCATAATGAATAATACAAAATGATAAATAGGACAAATGAAATAGCTCATTTTTCTTTCTTATCCTACTCAAGTTCAGTGCAATATATGATTTTATCAGTTACCAATTCCAAACCTACAGAGACTTATGGAAAATTATTTATTATTTCTCACAAGTTTCAAGTTCAAAGTGGTGGTTCTTCTTGTCAAATTCAACTCATACATATATCTGTATTCAGCTGTGGTCTCTGTGGTTCCAGTGTGTGCTCTCTCAAACATTTTCAGTTATTTTGGATTGACATTCTGCCATGTGGTCTCTCAGGTTGAGGGGATCATCAGAGGTCCAGTTATTCTCTACTCCATGTGCTTTCTTATCCTCCATCAGGTTAGGCTGGACTTGTTCATGTGGTCGAAGACAGAATTCCAATTGAAGGAATGACATAAGTAAGGCCTTTTGAGACCTGGGCTCAGAAGTGGCCTAGTAATGTTTTCTCTGCATTCTATTGGTCAAATCAAGGAATAAATCTAGCTCAGATACAAGGAGTGAGGAAAAGTCTCCAATCATTGAGACTCAGAGGAGTTGCAAATTGCAAAAGATTGTGGATACAAAAAGGGGAATAATTACAGGCCTTTTTGCAAACAAATCTACCACAATGAGACAGTTGACTACTCCTTCTCATTACTTTTCTTCCTTGGATTTAAGGACATCACTAACTCTATTCCCTTTTAAACTCTAGGGTTAGTTTGTATTTTCTCTTTCTTGAAAATTAAAACTGACAAAACTTAACTCTTTTTTTGATAGTATTAGTATATTCTCATTCTATGCTAATGATTTCACCATTGACAAAAGAGTCTAAGAAACCAATATTGAAATTTTATTTTACCTTCCTTCTTTTACTGAAAATTTAATTATTCAGTAAAGACATACTTTTTAAATCATTAGAGTATCTTGCAATTGTAGCTAGAGAAACTAGCGAAGACTGCTGCATCTATTTCTGGATGTTTTTTGTCAGGCTGATCTCTCACGTAACATGGGTGGGCCAGACTCTATAATGCCTTTGTTATGAATAAAAATAATCAGAAAATGATTTCTCACTGCTTAATGATCTCCCTCCCCAAACCTTATTAATTTCATTCTAATTTCTCTTTTCAGAAAAGTAGGAGTCACATTTAAAAACTCCCTCTATCTTATCTGTTATACCATAATTTTCCTGCTGTTTTATTCAAAGGGCTGTCAATGCAAAGTCCCAGAAATGGGTTGGCTTTTATTATGGGGATTAATTTTACTTAAAAGTTTACAATTCTGATGCCGTGAATTGTCCAAATCAAGGCATCAACAGAGATACATTCTCACCAAAGTCAGCCATCACATAGTGAAGCAAGATGGCCACCACCTCTGCCAAGGTCTCTGCCTTGCCCTCCAGAATCTACCATCTCCTGGAGCTCAACTGAGGGCAACCAGGCAAAAGCCTTGTCTCTTTCCCAGCCTCCTCTATCAGTCTCAGCTGCTCTGCCTTCTTCCCGAGTTCAGCTTCAAGCTATCAGGCATATGGCTCATCTCTCCCTGGGCCTCAGCACTTTGAGCCTCTTGGAGCTTCTCTATTACAGCTCAGGTCTGGGCAAAGCTGTAGTCCTTTCTCTCACATTGCAGGATCAAACATGGTGGCTCCCTTTTTATGTGTTTCTCTCTCTCTCTCTTTTGTCGCTGTTTTTATCAGACCCATCAAGAGAGCAGAGACTCAACCTGGGTCATGCCTCACAGACACAGTCCAGGTGAAAGGATCTCACACTCACAGGAATGGATTAATTCACAAACATAATCTTTCTCTTTTTGTGATTCATAAAATAATTTCGAACTGCCACAACTCCTTATTCTACTCCTTCATTTTTGCTACTGCATTCCTCTAAGTTATCATTATCAATTTTATGAACTACTAAAATATCAGTGCATTCTAACTAGTTTGGTCATCCAATTTAATATATATATATATATATATATATATATATATATATATATATAATAACATTTATATAACAATGAATTTGCCATTTTAAAAAATTTTAAGCATACATGAATAAAAATTATTACATTCAAAATGTTGTGCAAATATCACCATCATACATTAATACTTTTCATCAACCCCAATAGAAAGTCTGTACCATATTAAGCAATAATTCCACATTCTTTCCTTCCTGCAGCCCCTGGGAAACTTTAATCTATTTTCTCCCTCTATGAATATGCCTTTTATAGATATTTCATAGAAGTGGTATCATACATTATTTGTCCTTGTGTTTGGTTTATTTCACTTAGCATAATGTGATAAAGTTTCACTCATGTTGTAGCATAGAAATAATGAGGGTTCTATATTCAAATTTCATATCATTCCAGAACATTTAGGAAGCTTATTATTTTCAAATTCTATACCCTCATGTTTTTAAATTGAATCCTGTATAACATTAAGGACCTGTATAATCTGAAGCATTTTTCAATATATCAAGCTTTCTTCAGTTACTTTCCTCACCTCTCTATTATGATTTTACAATGAGGACCAATCATACTTCTTTAAGGTACCAATGCACTAATTGAAATTATCTCTGGTTTACTGTGGATAAAATAAAATAACAAACATGAAATCAGGGCTTATTAGTATTAAAGTGCCAAGTCAGCTATGACATCAGCATTACCTTAAAAACATCATTTATTTATCATCTGTTGTTAGGTTAAATGTTTCAAAGCCAATGGAGCTCAACTAGCCTTGACTGAGATTGAGGGATGAAAGATGGTGAGAATGGCCAATTTACCTAAGATAATGATTAAATGAATTTTATAGAATTTAATCAAAGTGGATGCTTCTTTATTAAAAAGGTCCAGAAAAATTAAAATTAGGAATGAGTCAACATCTGAGGTATGCTAAAATATAAAGAGAGCTGATTTAGATGCCATGAAAAATAGTTATCTTAGGAAGCATAATCATATGGTGTTTTCTTTGCTTAAGCTTTTAATATTGTTGTTAATGTAGAATTTGTTTGACAGGTTTTAAAAATATAAGATTCGATTCTTTATAAATACAATTTATACGTTATTTTCGTTGCTGGTGGTACATGTGAGTGTGTGTGCATGTTCATGTCATATGTGCATATATATCAGGGAAGTTGATAATAACACATTGCTCATCATCTTAATTTCACATAATTTTTAAAGCAAAAGTAAAATAATCTTTTAATGGACAAATATTTTCTGTCATTTACACTGAAAAAATGTGTTAAATTTACCTTAACAAATATTCCAAAAGATAAATCCTAAAAGTATCTTCTCAGAGTCAATACATGCATAATATGTATTTCATTGCAAGTGACTTTGGAGGAGATAACACTTAATTGTTTGTAAAAGTTTCAATGAGTCTTTCAAAATAATTCATATGCCTTTTAGCCCTTCTTTGTATTCATTCTACAACATGAATAAAGTAAGAAAAAAATGTGTAAACAAACCAAAAGGAGAGAACCAGCATTGGCAAAATAAAGTGAAAATGAGTAGCAAATTATATGATTAAAAGTAAAGCTAAAATTGATTAGGGAAGTGAAGAGGGTGGACAACAGCATAAATCAATAGATTTTCCCAAGTTAATAACATGTCAAATGAGCAACCATTAATGTGACATTATATAAAGGGAAATGGTCAGTGTACTAGAATGTACTAAAAATGTTTATATAAACACTTTGAATTATCACTATAAGTTAATCAACATTAGCTCTATCTTAGTATAATTTAGTTATTTTTTCACTATATATGGATATATACATATATGTTTTCAAATGATTTCCAGTTCTTCTACCCTAATATATATTAAGAATCAGTAATTTCTTATAAAATATTGTCCTTTCTTATGCTCAAGATTGAAAATGGCAAACATAAATTCTCATTATCATAGGTGAGTATAGTGGTACTTAATAGGGATTTTTTTCTTACCTTATAAAATGTGAGTAAAAAAATCTCTTTGTGTGCAAAAGTTAGTGAAGCTATTTAATGGATCCAGATTTTACTCATTTTTAAATTAGTTCTATAGGCCTTAGGAGAATCTTAACCCTGAAATCAACCAACATCATTAAACAGACATTGATCTCACAATTTTGCTCTTTTTGTCACAGTCTGAGACTTTCTAGTGCATTTATTTTGATCATTCATTTATCTATCCAGATGGAATGGAATTAGCATTTTTGATGCACATGAACATAACACTCAAGACTCCTGTATAGAGAAAGCCTGCACGATGGTTGTAGACACAGAGTAGGAGGCAAGGTGTTAAAAATGTAAAGCAAGAAAATTCTATGCTAAAGGAATTGCATAGTACTCTTTAAGCACAGAAGGGATTTGGGAAGATTACAAAAGGTTTCCTGGAGGCAATGATGACCAAATGAAAACCTAAGGGATATGGTGGAGCTTTCTAAATGCAAACTGGCATATCTGGGGAGTTTTAAATGATTAGCAGTGAGGAAAATGTGCCCAGGAGAGAAAATGACATGTTAAAAGAACATAACAGAGAAGAGCATTTCTTGTTGGAAGAAAGAAGCTCGGTAAGCCTGGAGCCCCAAAAGTGGGCTTATTCCACCATTCCTGTATTGGTGAGATGGTGTGTGTACAATTTCCTTGAATTTTCTGCAAATGCAAGGTACTCAGGAATGAGGACCAGGCTTTTTGTTGCATTATCAATTCCATTTGGACATTGATTAGCATTTAATAAATCAATAAATTTAGGGATATCTGTGGTCAAATGTAGCTCCCTGAAAATTAAACTGTCATGTTTACATTTCAATAGAAATGTGAAAATTGTGCCATTAGTGTATAGTGAATTTTCTAATGAGACAAAATTGTTAAATTACTTATTAAATCACAGTTGGTTAGGGCTCCTTATTGACCCCAATTTAGCTTGCAATATGTAGGGTTGGTGCATATTTTAAAGTAGAATCACATAGTGGTGCTACAAAACACATTCAGCACAGTCAGCCAAGGAAAGAGAGAGGGATGCTATCTTCAATGCCTTTCTTTGTTTCATTATGGAATGGAGTTTTGAAAATGTTTATGGTTCAGCATCTTGAGACTAATGAGAATGGATTTCAATAGCTCCACAGTCATCATAAATTGGTAGCCATTTTTAACATTAGTTCTTAAATGTGCCAATGGAGTTATTTTTTAATTCAAAACTTTGGATTTATTTGAATGATTTTATGATCTTCAGAATAAGATAGTGCCTGATTTCATCAAATCAGTTAAAAAGTCAATTGCCTTTAGTCTTATTCCTGTGCTCTTTGTACTGCATTATACTGACTAAATAACTGATTAGATTCTAATTTTATGTGACATTTATTAAGGACTTTAAACACATTTTACTAATTCTTAATTATGACTTATTACATATTCAAATATGATTTGGGGAATTCATTGGTATTTATTTAACATTACCAAAATCTTATTAAAGTTATATTATACGCATCATTGGATACTTTAAATCTTATTATTTTGTATTTAAAATTTAAAAGTGCTACTATACAGTAACACTGCTTCTATATCCCAGAGTGTTTAATACTTTTATTTGAATCACTCATTCAAAAATTCATTTCAGGAGAGATGTTCTTCTTGGGGAAATATCACTAATGACATTTAAAAAGTAAAAAAAAAAAAAAGATGTTTTGGTTAATTATTTTCTTTCTAACAAAATTATTTTTAACAAAATAATTTTGTTAAATAAAATTAAAAGATTTCTTCAGAAAAATGTGACTTTATAAATTTATGTATATATATATATATGAATGAATCAATGTCTTCATGTACAAAAAAATCTGAAGATTTATAAGGATATAGAAGTTTAAACTTTTGATGCCTAATGGTTTGCAACTACCAATAATTTTGTTTGAGAAACATTGCACAACTTAGAATATATTTCCTTTATCCATGTAAATTTATATAGCAAAACATAGAGCAATGATTAAAATATAAGGGAGCAAATAGTATTTAAATATATATGTATTTTTTTAATCTATAGGTGTTTATTCTAAATAGTTGCTGAGAATTCTTGTTTTTGTTAATTATTTCAGAGAAAGTTCATATTAGAAACCCACAATAAACTGTTTTGAATGAATGAGTTTTGCAAAGCTAGATAAGCAAAAAGAGATTTACATAAGTTTTTATATAAAGGAAATAGAACCTGATATTTTGTCTAAATATGTTTATTAGCTTGAATTCACACATTCTTTAACATGGGGCTTGTGCAAGGAGATTATGTTACGTGTTTTTTCCCCAATCTTAATTGACTATAGAACACTTTATTTACAAACCATTCTGTAATAATAATGTGGAAACCCCTTTGAGAAATATTAACAACTTAAGTGAAAGTAAAATAAAAATGATTCCTAAATTAGTTATGAGATGAATAAGTATCAATTTTTCTGATTCAACTTCTTCACCTAAATCCTGCTTTTCTTGTTTGGATGAAAATTTTAAATTTAAAGAAAGGATTAAGTAGTTACAGGTGTACTTTGGATGGCCTCCTACAACCAAATGCCTATTCAAATACCTACTTCAATCATTCTTTTCTTTTTTTCCCTCAAGATATATGGCTCAGCTGTTTTTTATTAACTGGAACTTCAAAACAAATGCCTAGTTTCCAATATGCTGAACTGAACTTAAAATGAAAAAGTTTAAATAAGAAAAGTCTCTCTTCATGTTCTCTTCTTTCACTTAAGGAAGAGAGGTTGTCAATTAACTATTTAAACCCCATTGGCCACCACCACACCAGCCAGTAACTCACCTGCACCTTACCTTACTTGGCCTTGGCCTATTATGGTCAAGAACACTTCACGAGAAGGGTGTTCCACCAAACAATTTTAGTACCTGGCTTCATGGGAACAAAGTGTTTACTCTTATATACCAAGACGTATGCTTAAGAAAAATCTCTCATTGTACCCCTTGTCCATGGACCCCACTTAGATGTTACTATCTGAATCTAATGCAAAAAAAAAAAAAAAAAAAAAAAAAAAAGTGTATGTATATATATAAAAGAAAAAAGGAAAGAAAAGAAAAGTCTCATAAAGAGGAGAACTTTGACACTTTTTACAGCTCACATCTGTCAACCCATTTTTGTCTTTAAGTATGAAACTTTTTCTCTACCTTTTTATTAGTACTTCATAGGAGTAAATTGGAAGGCTGAGACTTGAAGTCCTCTTTACTTTTAGAGAACAAGGAGTCAGAATGTGGCCAAAAGTTTCAGCTTGTGAATTCAGGTAAAGTATTAATAGATGCTTGTATAAACATTAGGGAAATTGATCTTAATTTTATTTGTCTATACTAATGGGTTTGTGGATTCTCCTAACTCCATAAAATATACCATTTTCTATGTTAAATGACTCTTTAAAGCATTTTATATTAAATTTTGGCATTTTGGAACTATTTTAATAAATGTTTGTATGTTTTTAATATGCTGAATTATATCTTTCATGTTTTAAAATGCTACTAATCACTAAAAATGTTCTTTCTTTACTATATATTATATCTATAGTTATATAGAGCTATACAGTCATATTTATGTTGACAATCTCATTGCTTGGTTTATTATTCTGTGCTCTAAAACCATGTGTAACAACATCTGGTGGTGTTTGCATACATAATATATATAGATTTTTATTTTGAGAATCATTTGCTTCATTCATTCATTCATTCATTCATTCATTCAATTAACAGTTATTCCATTGTATATCTACTTTATACCAAGTACTGGGATAATGAACTGTACCTCTATTAATTTGATTTATTATTTTGCTTGTCATTAATTCACTGGTTAAAAAAAAAAATTAAATGTGATTTTCCTTAGGGGATTAACCAGACCATATATTTGGATGGAGATATTCATTAGCCACTCACAATTGTTCTAAATCTTTTTAACACCCTCTGAACATCTTTATATTTCTTCACAGTATTCATCCTCCCTTCTCAAATTTGAATCAAATAGATATTTTACTCACCACTCCTATATGCTAGTGGACAGATGTGACTTAATTGCTATCAATGAAATATAGATGCTTGAAATTTATATTCAGAATTTGGTTCAGTGAAGCAATGGCAGTATGCATGATCCATCATACTGGATGCAGGGAACAGCTGAGAATATGCAGTTCTGGGTGGGGTAAGGTGGCAGCTCTTACCTGAGGATGAGTGTGCCTAGTATCAGTGTTGTCAGCAGTGTTAGTGCCCCTGCTAGGAGACACTTCTGAATTGTGATTGCTGAAGTCATTCCTGGAAACTCAGTCCAGCTCTGCCTCAAGACATTATAAACGTCTAACTAATATTAAATAAACTCCTTTCAGATTAATCTAATGAGAGTGGGTTATTTTACCTATAGATATAAAGTAACCCAACCAGGAGAGGACACTGGACCTGTAATCAATGTACTTCCATGTCCCTGGTCACAGCGAGTGTTCATTTGCGTACATGACCCCCTTAGAGACAATTAGTTGCAATTCTAAATCTTTGTTCCAGTAACTGAGAAGCAAGATTTTCATTGTCCCTGGGTTAATCTTGGTAAGCAAAGTTAAACTTGGAATTTGTCAGTCTGAGGGTTAGACCTGCCTGGGAATGAAACTAAGAGGGGAGGGGAATGAAAGACAAAATAAAATAATTCCTTAATAAAATAATTTGACCTCTGATAGAATTTTGTCTCAAATTAGGCATACCCCTAGAATTTCACTTGTGAAAATCAATGCGTTTCCATTTTTGTTTAAATAATTTTGCTCTAATATTCTGGCATTTTCACAAAAAGATTCCTGAATAACATATAAAAGAACCCACACTGTAAGGATAAATATAAAGAATTCTTGTTTTTGAACAGCGAGGAGGGCAGACTTTTAAAACAAAGCACAATATAACACCTGCTAGAACTAGGGTATTTGCAAAAGTTTATGGGGAAATAGCTTTTTTGGAAACCATAGAACAACTGGAAAGATTAAATATCAAAAAGAATAGTTAACTGCTCTGGAATTATTTGTTGAAAATGAATAAAATATCTAAAGTGTCAAGATCCGAAAAATGGCCTGAAAAAGCTCAACGAAGAGTACACAATTTGTAGAAGTAAAAATTATGAATCAGAAAAAAACAATAATTCGATAATATAATCCTTCTAGTTAGCCCTCCACTGCTTGTACTTATTGCTTTAGCATAATATGCACTTTGCAATGCCTACACAGAATTTCATTGAAGTCCAGTCAGCAAATTTCAAAATTATGTACAAAAGCTCAGAATCATAATGCATAGAAGTAAATGCTTGGTAATTTTACAAGCAAGACAATGGAGTAAAACTTGTACATCTTCCTTAGAAATCTAAACAATTGTCGTTTCTTTATTAAGATACAACAAAATGTCAAATGTACTTTCAAGACTCAGCTTTGTGATTCAAACAATGGAAGAAATTACAACATAGATGTGGAGCCAGTGGCCACTGGACGCTTTCGGGGCAGAGAGAGGGAAAAGCAATTTTAATACAGGGGCTTTTTCGGCACTTGGGAATTATCCTGAGTGACATTACAACGACAGATATAGGCCATTTTACATCAGCATATATCATGCAGACTGTGTGGGAGAGAGTGTGGTCTACAATGTGAACTATGGTCCAGGCTTAGTGGCAAAGCCCCAGGATGTGTATATCCATTGCAGGTGATGTGCCACACTAATGAAAGATGTTTATGTGGGAGGTTGTGGGAGGTTTGGGAGGTGGGGAACATGAGAATCCCTATAATTTTTATGTAACATTTATGTAATCTAAGCATATTTAAAAATATTAAAAAATAAAAAAATAAAAATAAAAATAAATAAAAAGGCGCAAGGATATAATTAATCACCTTGATTACCACAAAAGAGTTTTCTGTCATGTTACCACTAGCTTAAACATCTTGACTTTTCAAATGAGGCTTTTCCTTTAATAAAAGATTGAAGTGACTTCATGAAAAATTTGAGCAAAATAGAAAATCCATTAAGAAGTATGTGGCTTCTCCATCTGCCTTTGAAATAAGCAATATCCATGGCATTCTTTTAAGAAAGAATCCTCTTCAAATGAACAGAGAACTATTAAGTCTAAAAATAGGGAGGATCATAGTTGCTATCAGAGTACATTTCACCTTGGATCAGAAGATAAAGAAAAGAGACAGTAGTGACAGCTTATTCATATTTCAGCATTTCCACTTAAACTCTTACATTCAACTTTGTGTAGCCTAAAAAGAAGTTGTGTGAATTTTTTTATTAAACAACAAAGTATATAGTAGGAAATTATTATATTCCATTTTTATAATACGCAATGAAGTTGAATATGAGTTTAAATGAAAATGCTAAAATATAAATAAGCTATATTTTTATAACATTGAGGCAACAGAGAACAAAGGGCAAAAAACTAAAGAGAGAATAAATAGATTAATAAAATAGCTTATTCCCAAGATCTTTACTCAAGAAATAAATCAACTGAAATATTTAAATGTATAATGTGGATAAATAGAACATGGTCATTAGGGATGACAGATGATTCAGAGAGGTAACATTTAGCAATGTTTTTCATTAGGATATGAATTGTACTGAGGAAAATGTAAGTTTAGAGAAGAGCAGATCGTTTTTCAAAAAGCTTCAAAGCCACCAATAATTTAGTAACAGAAGTAGAAAAATAAAAGAGAAAGTTACATGTATAAGCACTCTTTCTTCTAAGGGACTAGAAATGTTGTATATTTTGCTCACCTTCCCTTTTCAGAGAGTAGATGATAAACTGTTTACTTTTACAAGTAAATTAGTTCTTCCCAACTAATGTGAACACGTCACTCATTAATAACTCAACCCTGAGAAATCCTGAGATAGGAGCAAGGATATTTCTAAAGGTGACCAATTTTCACAATATTCAAGATGGTAAATTCAGTTGCACCTATAAAAACAGCATGTGGATATTACATTATACATCTATACAAAAAATGGGTAACCCTTATTGCTTACTTAGGAAGCTCCAGACCCTGTTATTCTAGGAGCTTTATACATGTTAACTCATTGGATCCTCGCAATAATATTATGAGAAAACTGTGCTATTATTGTCACCATTATTTGACAGGTTAGGAAAATAAGGCACAAATATGTTAAGCAATTTTCCCTAGTCATAGGACATGGCAAATGCAGAATGTGAACCAAGACATTCTGTCTCCAGTTAGCATGGCTTGTCAAATACAGATGTCAAAGCAAGGATATAAGAGTGTGGATTTTTCTTGTTCATATCCCTTTTTAAATCCAAAAGTAGGAGAGTGCAGACACAAAATGGCAGATTACAGATTACTCTCTCCCCTAAAAAAATGAATGAGTTAGAAAAAGAGTATGAAAATAACTGGGTGGTAACCCTGGAACCAGATTGGGTATTTAGAACAATGACAGAAGTGACAGAAGTTTGAGAATGCTGAGAGTTTAGCTCTTGAAAGTGAAAACATGAAACTGTGATCAGTCCCCATTTCTCAGGCCTATGGAAACAGCTGTGGAAAAGGCAGTGGATGTAGAAAAACACCCTGGATTCCAGGAATGGACAAGGGGCCAAGACAGGCAGACAAAACCTAGTCCTCCAAAATTTGGGGTTGATAGTAGAGATCTGTCTAGATGCTGGTCTTAGTTTCAGGCCTCTGTGTAGCAGTGGCATCTGGCCTCCCACTAGCAACTGGTACACCTTATTTGGCTGCTTTCTTTTATTGTTGTCCCCTTTATGGACATTTTCTGTTCTGGCAGATCACTGAGGACTCAGCACAGATGCTGACCTTGGTGTTAGCCCTCTTGGCAGTAGCAGTTCTGGCCTCACATCAGCATCCACCAGAACATAAAGAGCATGTATCAATATACAAAACACTGCTGAAAGAAATTAAGGAAAAACCAAATCAATGGCAAGAATTCCTATGTTCATGGATTAGAAGAGCTCATATTGTTAAGATGTCAATATTACCCAAAGAGATCTACAGATTTAGTGCACTCCCTATCACAATTCTAGCAGTCTTTTTTAACAGTAATGGGAAAACTGACCTTCAAATTAATGTGGAGCTGCAAGTGGCCCTGAATAGCCAAAAAGTTTTGAAAAAAGAACAAAGTCGGAGGATTCACCCTTTCCAATTTGAAGTTGCACTACAAAGCAACAGTAGTAAAAAGAGTATGGCATTGGTATAAAAAGAGACATATAGACCATTGGAATAGAATTGAGAGTCCATAAATAAACTAATACATCTATCAAATTTTGATTTTCAATAAGGGTGCCAAGTCCATTCAATGGGAAAAGAATAATCTCTTCAACAAATGGTGCTAGGAAAAATGGATACCCACATGCAAAAATATAAAGTTAGACCCCTATCTCGTATATAATACGAACATCAACTCAAAATGGATCAAGATAAATGTAAGAGTTACAAACATAAATCTTTTAGAGGATAAAATAGAGGCAAATCCTCCTGACCTGGCATTTGGCAATAGACTCTTAGATATGACACTAAAAGCACAAATAACAAAAGAAACAATAGATAAATTTGACTTCATCAAAATAAAACACTTTAATGCTTCAACGGAAATTATCAAAGATGAAAATACAACCTACAAAATGGGAGCAAGTAGTTACAAACCATATTTTAGATAAATGCTGGATATCCAGAATATATAAAGAACTTTTACAACGCAATATCAAAAATACCCAACTGAAAATGTGCAAAAGGCTTTAATGGGCATTTTTCCAAAGAAGATATACAAATGGCCACTAAGCATATGAAAAAAGTGCTCAACATCACTAGCCATTAGGGAAATACAAAACAAAACCACAATGAGATACCACTTCACACCCACAAAGGTGGCTATTACTGGGGAAAAAAATCTAAAATAACAACTGGTGGAGTAGCTGCAGAGAAATTGGAACGCTTGTGAATTGTTGGTAAAAATGTCAGTTGGCGCAGTGACTTTTGAAGACAATAAGGTAGATCCTCAAGAAGTTCTACTATAGACTTATTCTTATTCTAGCAATGGAAAAACTTGTATCATTGATAAGAAAGGCAGTGACCACCAGAGGCTCTAAGGGAGGGAGAGAGAAAAATAGGTATAATATGGGGGCATTTTGGGGGCATTGGAATGGTCCTGCATGATGTTACAATGACAGGCCACTATATATTTTGTCATAACTTACAAAATTGCATGGGATAAAGTGTAAACTATTACATATAATCCACAGTTAGTACAATGCTTCAATATGTGTTCATCAATTGTAACAAATGTACCACTCTAATGAAGAATGTTGTTAATGTGGGAAAGTGTGAGAGGGGGAGGGAGTGAGGCATATGGGAATCCCCTATATACATTTTTTATGTGTTCTTTTTTTTTTTTTTTTTAGGATTTATGTATTTACTTTTATTTTTCTTTATTTGTCCCCCCTCCCCCAGATGGTTCTCTAGTATAGTCTGCTCATTTTTCGCTTGCCTTCTCCAGGGGGCACCGGGAACCGAACCTGGGACTTCCGACATGAGAAGTGAGTGTTCAACAGCCTGAGCCACATCTACTTCCCGTGGGCAGCAGGGTCTGCTGGCTTGTGGCCTCTGCTCGTGGCGGTGGGGAAAGTGTCTAACTCCTTGCAGCAGGGGCGGTGTCTGCTCATCTTTTAGGAGGCACCAGGACCCAAACCCAGGATCTCCCATGTGGTAGGTGGGCACCCTACTGGTTGAGTCACATTCGTTTCCCCTCTATATTTTTTATGTAGCATTTATGTAATCTAAAGTTTCTTTAAAATTAAAAAAATAATAATTTAAAAAAGTTATATTTAGAATTACCATATGACATGGTGATTACACTTCTAGGTATAGTCTCCAAGAACCTGCAAACAAGATCTCAAACAGATATGTGTACCTCACTATTGCTAGCAGCATTATTCACAATAGCTGAAAGGTGGAAGCCAAGTTTCCATCAGCAAATGAATGGGTAAACAAATGTGATATATATGTACAATAGAACATCAATTGGCCGTAAGAAATAATAAAGTTATGAGACATTTGGCAACATGGAAGAACCTTGAAAACATTATGCTCAAGCAAGTAAGCAAGACACATGAGGACAAAAATTATGTGATATCACTTATAAGAGATGACTAGGCTTAAAATGTACAGACTTCCTATTTGGAATGATGGAAATGTTTAGATAATGGATAGTGGAGATGGTAGCACAACTTTGTGATTGCAATTAACAGCACTGGAAGATAGATCTGAATATGATTAAAATGGAAAATATTAGATTGTATATATGGTAACAGAATTTTTTAAAAACATGGAACTACAGGAACTACACTACACAAACAGGAATCTCTAAGGGAAAGAAAAAAAAAAAGAGATGACTAGGAATTGCAAATTCTTAGGGATTGAAAGTAGATTAGAGGTTACCAGGGCATGGAGGGTAGGGAGAAGGGGAATGTTGGTTTGGAAAACATCAAAAAAATTTGACAGGATTTGACAGGATGTATTTTCCATAACACTCCTAATACAATTCTTCAGAAACCTATCTCTAGGAAATGCAAAGGGAACGATTATTATTCATAAAGCATTCACTGGGTAGGTCTTGACACAGTATCACCATAAGGAGCAAAACATAGTGCAACTTCTCACGTTCCTTCCTCAATCTCCTCCTTTCTGTCTCTTGGTCAGTGCTCTATTTCTTCATGTGACCCCTCTACCTCCTGATCATGATGAAATATGGGATCTGGTTTCTAGAGCAGCTGCTGAGGAATCACATGACAAAACTCAGAAATGTGAAGGTATTTAGCTCTCCATAGGATGAATTTTAACTAGAAAAAAAATTAGAGAAGGCAAAACAAGAGAGAATCAAACATATCAATCCTCCTTCCTCTCTCTTCAGTGAACTACAATGTGGTGATTTCCTTTTGCAAACATTCCAGATAAGTCCTTCAAACTGAATCAGCACAACTATTGATTGATTCATTGTGTTACTGCATATATTCCCGTGGAGAAAATATTTAACAGCTTTCATCTTTTGATCTTTCATTGTATCAGTTGTTTTGTTTCCATTCTTATTCCATTCTTGGAAGTCTCTAATCATCACATTTTAGTCTTTGCCTCAAGTTCTGCCTGTAGAGGACTGGAATAAGTACACACCCATTTATAGCAATGAAATTGAGTTTCCCTTGTCAGGGAAGAAGGGGTGCAGTTGTCAGTAGGCAAATAAAATTTCTACTCCATTGCCCAAACTGATTCAAACTTATCAAGTGCTTATCAAACTCCAAAAGTTTGTGCTTATCAAACTCCAAGTTCTGCACTCCTAAATTCTAAGCTAACTTGTATTAAAACTAGTGCATATGTAATTATTGCACTTTTAGTTACCCACATACCAGGTTTTTACCAGAGCAGAGCCAGTTATTAGGTTTCCTCTGTCTCACCAATATCTTTGGAAGAAAGACAGTCTAGGAAACTGTTCCCTGTGAGGCATTATCTGCCAATCCTGGTAATTATTCCCAGTCTGAAAGATTGATAGACACTTGTCTTTCCCTCCTTTGCAGCTGTAAATAATGTTCTGTGCTGTACAATAATCCCCTGAGAGAAAAATCATCTCAATGGTGATGCTTTATTACTGAAGTTCACCAGGTGTGTCCTCATGGGGAGTGGGAAATAGAATTATATAGAAACTATGCACCTTAATTTACACCTGAAACAATATTATTAGCCTACTTATATGCAATATCAATTAAACAAAGATATTGTGGCAAAACTCTGCCTTTCATTTTTATTTGATTTTGGATCTGTGATTTCATTAACTTTTTACATAAATTCCCAATTAATATTCTCAGACTTAAATAGCATTATAAATTTAATTAATTATTACTGTCATTGTCTGTGCCAAGTTATCAAGACAGAAATGTTAAGCCATAATGGGTGGAGTTTTGGGTATCAGAGATATTGGACATTAGTATAAATCAGATTGCCATCTAATCAGAAGCATTGACCTTCAGTTGTAAAGCTGGAACAAACAGGTAGGTGAATTTGTAACCTAAGTCTTTGGGAAAGAGAAGACATGGCTAGGGATCCGTAGAGGCCATGGGGGATGACAGGCTGGCCTGATAGTGTATGCATTTGTAACTGCAGTGAGTTTCACCACTGTCCAATATTGCTCAAGTTCAGCAACTGCTGGGGACTTCTCCTCTCTATACAACCACGACCTCTTTTAGTGCTGTGGTGGTTTGGAGCTGAGTGCAGGTACCCTCCTAGCACATTACTTTTTTTTTTTTTTTACTTGTTTTTCTTCTCAACCACACTATTTCTCTTTTTTTTCCCTATAAAAATCCTAGCTTCTGTTTTCATTTTAATATGCTTTTGGGAAAATTCTTCCAGTTCCTTGTTTGTGCATTCGCAATAAATCACCCTCTCACTAAAAAACATATTTGTCTTTTGTAGTGTGGGATCTGGCCGGCCTGTCTATTGGAAATAGCCATTCTTTCAGTAACAATGTTCCGTTTTCACATCATGGAATGAGACAACATAGATATAGATGTTAATTGTGGTTCTTTCATCCACAGAGATTTTATTTAAGAATAGTTTCATCTTAGAGACAACCTCAAATTTAAAGCCACTGCCTCTCTATTCCCCCTAAATGAAGACTGTCTCAGGTGTTGTCATAGAAATGTCTGAAATATCAGATGGGAGTTTAATAAGTAGGAGATGAAGAGATAGGGAAAGGTTTTGGGAATTCTATGCCATATGTTAATATTTATGAAATAGTTACTGTGGACCAAGGTTTATATGAGGTGCTATTGAATTTCATCTTTGTAGGACTGAGTGGCTTCAAGAATTTTTTTAGTGGCAACTTGTTCTTTCATAATTAAGTCATGAATTGTCAGAATATTTAGATTGTTCACTAGAGGGAAAATTGAGATTCAGAATTGAACGAACACAAAGGTTAGTATAGCAGCCCACATGGATCTCCACCTCCCAGTGTTTATATCCTTGTGTGTAGCCCCCTCCAACATTGTATCAGTGTCGGTCAGTATGACCAATATAATGTGGTATGGAAGTATAGGTATGCCAGTTCTGGGATTAGGGTATAAAAGGCATGAGAGATGACTTTTCTACTACTACTACTACTACTACTACTACTACTACTACTACTACTACAATTACTACTTCTTTCTCTTTCTCTTTTGGATCACTTACTCTAGGCGAAGCTGACTGCCATGTCAGGGAGAACTCTATATTGAAAACTACATGGAAAGGTAAGGAAATTTCCTTCCAAAAGCCATGCAGGTGAGCTTGGAAGCATCTCCTCTAGCCCCAGGAAAGCCTTCAGGTGACTGCAGCCTCAGATAACAGCTTGGCTTTAACCTCATGAGACACTCTGAGCTAGTATAGCCCATCCATGACACTTAGCAATCCCTTACCCTCAGAAACTGTAAGAAAGAATAAATTTTTCTTGTCTTCAGCTGCTAAACTTTGGGATAATTTGTCATATAGTATATGTATCTAAAGCAGATTTTGGTAACTGGAATGGAGCGCTGCAATAGCAAATAGCTTAAAGTGGGAGTGACTTTGGAACTGGTGATTAGGTGGTAGTGGGTAGGATTTTAAGGAAACTGTTAGTGAAAATCTAAATTGCCTTGAAGACTATTAGAAGAATTTTGGATTTTGAGCATGCTGCCACTGTAGGCTTAAATGCATGTGAGAAAAACTTTGGAATATGGATGAATGGAAATTAATTTATTTAGTGGTAGAAAATTGAGGAACACTGTCACCTGCAATAGTGGAGAAATTAAAAATATATCCATCATTTGTGTAATATAACTAAGGATATTCCTTTTCAGAGTATTGAATGTGCTGCCTGCTTCCTTCTTAGTGCTTGTAGGAAAATATAAAAGTACAGAGATAAGTTAAAGACTGTTAAACACGAATGAATAGGACATTATGGTTTTTCAAATTATCAGTCTTGTCTAATGGCAAAGAAACAATGCTAAAATTAAGAGATGCCTTCGAAGCAAAGATGAAATCCTGGGCACTCTCCAAAAAGCATGGCTAAATTTGAAACCAATGATATTATTATAGCATTCCCTCCTACTACCTCAGGATAGGAAAAGGTGATACTTAGAGTACTGTTCAGTCAGACAAAGTCTCACTAAATAATTTACTGTAATAACTCATGCATGCTCTCAATCAAAACAATAAAGCTCCTGAGAAATATAAGGACATTGTCCCTCAACAGCAGCCCAACGTAGATAAAGCCTTATCTGGGAGACTTTTGAGGGTATATTTTTTGTCTAATGGAGTACATCTCCATAAGATCCACAGAAGACCCATGAAACTTTTAAAATAATTGTGTCACAAGTAACACTGCCAGTTTGAACTGACAGGGTCACAGTCAGTACAAAATCAAAAGTGGCTATTGGACCCTCATGTATCTACTGGCAGTAAGAAGGTTGAGAAAACTCTACTGCTGTAATGCTACCTTCATTGATAAAAAGAAGGGTTTCTCAGGTTTAGAGGTAAAGTACTCAAAGAATAACTCCCAGGTAAGAGTAGGACTGAGTCCTATTGAAGTAGCTTGCAAACTTTGGCTGACTTGGTTTGAGAACGGCTATGGACTGGGGACTATGGTATTCTTCCCATTTCCCATTCTTTGAATAGGAGATTCTGTGGTCAATATCCTATGTCTGTCCCATCCTTGTGTGCTGAGTGTGTTGAGGGGCATATAAACTGTCTCTAGTTTCATGGGTCAACAGATCTGGAAGAAATGTACCTGAGGACACATGATTAAAGAACAACACCAGAGGAGCCTCATGCACACTTTACCCTAATTTAGATGACAAGAGTCTGGATTTTAAGCTCCTTCTGTAATGTGGTAACATTTTAGGGGCCTTGGGAAGGGTTTGTGCATTTTGTATGTGGGGAACATGAAGTTTGGTAGCCCAGAGGGCAGACTCTGCTAACCAGCCTCCAAAATGGCCCCCAAATTTCTCCCTGGTACAATGTACCCAGGGTTGTGTGACCAATAGAATACAGCTGGAGTGATGGCATGGAATTTCTGACATTAGGTTTTAAAAGACACTGAGCTTCTTTCTTATTTGATATCTCTCTTATCGCTCTCTTTTTATTCACTCACTTTGGGGAAAGCCAGCCACCACAGTGTGAACAGTCCTATTGAAAGAGCCACAGCACAAGAATTTGAAGTTCCCTGCCAGCCACCATAGATATGGGTTGGAAGCAGATCTTCCAGATCCAGGCAAGCCTTCAGAATCCCACACACCAGGATGATAACTTGACTACAACCTCATGGGGACCTTAAACCTTTAACACCCAGATGAGCCATTCCTTGTTTCTTGACCTGCAGAAATTGTGTGATAATATTTGTTGTTTTCAGTTACTAAGTTTTGCGTTAATTTTTTATACAGTAATATAAAACTAATAGAGGGGAATAGCAGTGTGAAGATCAGCAACAGGTACTACAGAGTGAGTTGTTAAAATGTCGCATCATGGGAACACAGATTAAGGGCGTGACAGAAACCTTCAGCAAATGATCCCTTTATTTCTTGCACAGCATAAAGAGTCCACAAAAGGCAAATAATCTCCTTGTCCCATATACAGCAAAAAGAGCCCAAAAGAGCAGCAAAAGAAGTCCCATCATGTCCAGGCTTCCAGGGTGGCCAAAACTGTTCTGGGTTGGGGTCGATATATATTCCACATGATCCACTTCACAGCAGAGAAGAAAGGCAAATATATCAGTTTGAATGTGGTTATTATTCACCTTGGGATGGGGGGAGGGCCAAATCACTGAGAATTCCTCTTCTAATAAGTACCTGGGGCTACTTGTTCCTGGTTTCCTGGTATAAGGTCTGACCAGGCCTTTATATATTTATATATTTAACATCCTCCCCACTGTGGAATGGTACACAATGGAAAAAGCAGTGGGGGTAGTGGAAGGCTGGAGAATGGTCTCTTAACATGTGTTTGTGACTTCCCCCAAGAGGGGTGGAGGTAGGTGGGAGATACCTCCTTAAGAGGTATCTGTGGTTTCCCTAACAGGTACTGGGAAAAGAAAATGTCCAGTGACAATGTAATGGATTTCTTTTATATGCCAAGGTTATTTGTATTGTTCAGGTCAAAAATCCTTTCTTTAGTGTCTATCAATTCTTGATAAAATGCTAGTGAAGTAAAGACTCAAATATAAACACTGCAGAGTTAATGCCCTTGCTAAAGTTAAAATCTAGAACTCCCTTCCTTCCTTTCTCCTTCCCTCTCTCCCTCCCTCCTTCCCTCTCTTCCTTTCTTCCTTCCTTTCCATACCCATAGCTTCATTCATCTCTTTTCTCAATCTTGTTTTAGTATTAAATAGAATGTAGTCTCTCAGTAGCATGCTACTCCTAAGTTCTAGAAGGAAATTTCCCCTTTATTTAACAATTCAAATGATATATGATCTATAAAAAACAATACAGTATTAGTTCAAAATTATTTTTAGAAGAAACATTATTGATAATTTATGTCAGTGTGGATGGGTTAAGGTGTCCAGTGTTTGGTTAAACACTAGCTTAGATGTTCCTATGAAAATTTTTGTATATCTGATTAACACCAATGGATTAGTGGACATCAGGTAAAGGAGATTACCCTTGAAAATGTGGGTAGGCCTCATTCAATCAGCTGAAGGCCTTAAGAGCAAAAAACTGAGGTTCCAGAAAAGAAGACTTTCTGCCTCAAGACTAGCATATCAACTCTTATCTGAATTTCTAGCCTGCCAGCTTCCTCTACAGAATTTGGACTTTGCAAGCCCCCACAATTCCTTAAAATAACTCTCTATACACATGTTCTGTAGGTTCCACTTCTCTGGAAATCCCTGACTAATGCACTTATTAAGAGCATTTGACATATTCACAACTAAGGTAAAAAACAGAAGCCATGAACCTCCCAACAAAGAAAAGCCCTGGGCCAGATGGCTTCACAGGTGAATTCTACCAGTAATTCCAAAAAGAATTAATATGAATCTTGCTCTAACTCTTCCAAAAATATGAGAGGAAAGAACACTATCTAACTCATTCTATGAGGACAACATCACCCAAATACCAAAGCCAGGTAAAGATACTACAGGAAAATAAAATTACAAATCAATTTCTCTTATGATTATATATGCAAAAATCTTCAACAAAATACTCGCAAATCTAATCCAAGCAGCACAATAATAGAATTATACACCATGATCAAGTGAATTTTATCGCATATGCAAGGGTGGTTTAACAACAACAAAAATAAATTAATGTAATATACTGCACCAACAAAGCAAAGGAAAAAATATATTCTCTGTTGATGCAGAAAAGGCATTTGACTAAGTCCAGCTTCCTTTTTTTGATAAAAACATTTAGAAAAAACAGGAATAAAAGGAAATTTCCTAACGTGATATAAGGCATATATGAAAAACCCACAGCTAACATCACACTCAATGGTGAGAGAATGAAGAAAACTTTCCTCTAAGATCTGATACAAGACAAGGATGTCTACTGTCACCACTGTTACTCAACATTGTATTGAAAGTTCTAGCTGAACAGTTAGGCAAGAAAAAGAAGTAAAAAGCATCTAAATTAGAAAAGAAGTAAAACTTTCACTATTTGCAGATGTCGTGATCCTATATATAGAAAGTCCTGAAAAATGTGCAACAAAACTATTAGAGCTAATAAACAAATTCAGCAAGATGTCAGGATATAAGATCAACAAGCAAAATATCAGTAGTGTATTTATACAATAGCAATGAAAAATCTGACGAGAAAATCAAGAGAAAAATTCCATTTACAATGTAACTAAAAGAATCAAATATCTAAGAATGAATTTAATAAGGATGTAGAAAACTTGTACATAGAAATCTAGAAAACATTGATAAATGAAATCTAAGAAGGGCCCTAAAGCAGCACTTCCCATGCTATAGGATAATTCACAAGTTCCTGGGCCCAAAGGACAAAGGAGGCCCTTGAAGACATCAGGATAAAGTCAAATAGAAGGCTGTCTTGGCATGCAGCTGGCAGGGAATACACAGATCTCACTACCCAGGGGAGGTAGCTGGGGCTGAAACAAGTAAATGGGTCAAAGAAAATTTCAGATATACTCATTTCAGAGCACTGTGAAACAGTCTCAAAACCCCGAGGAGGCCATTCCAACCTTCCCCTGAATCAGAGAGCAGACAGAGAAGGAACCTTCAGGCAACCAGGGTGGGGTAGGGTTTGGTACCTTTTTCCATGTCCCATGTTCTCTACTATGTGAGGCTGGAGCTGCGATTTATTCCTTCTGCCTCCAGCTGGCACTAATACACAGTGGGTGCTCACTAATGTTTGGCGACCTGATGATCATGTCAAACTGCCTCACTCACAGTGGTCCCATCAGAAAAGTAGCAGGTCCCTGTGCCACAGGACTGATGGGCCCTGTGGCTCTTCCTGGGCTGAAATCAGATGCAAATCAACTTAGTACTACCAGGCTAGCTGGAAGGCCTGGAGGAGGAGGGCCCTGAGCTGGCACCACCTGCTGCTAACCTTGCAGGATTTCTGAGGAAATGCCAGATGACCTGCAGCCCAGCAGCCTTTGCCTGCATGTTTGCCCAGCTAATGTAATTATGCCCGTGGAATGCTGACACAAAAGAAGCCCTATTTGAAAAGGCTTTATCACCCCCAAGAGGGTACCAGATTATTGCAATGCAAAGGTGTTCATAAACACCTAATCTAAGCACCTTCCTATCCAGTGTCGCTGGCTGCAGGGCTGACCCAGGCTGAGAAATCTGACTCCTTAGGAACTGATTTTTGGACAGTTAGATATACCAGGCACTTACTAATAGCCCTACACAGGACCCAGTCATTATTCATTCAACAAACACATCTTGAGTATCTTATAGTCAAGCATACACTTGACTTGGTTAAAAAGACCTCAATATCAGCTCCAGAAGGGGAAAGGGACAGAAATAAGTAAACATAGGCTGAAATATTTACAGATAAATGAATATGATCCCTGGGATTTGCTTAAAAGTGGAAGGGGATATGGATGAAACAAGAATGGCAATGAGTTGATATTGTAGCTGGGTGATGGTTACATAGAATTCATAATATCTTTCTACTTTTATGTATATTTGAAATATTCCATAAAAAAACTTTCAAAAAAAGTTTGTTTATAAAACTGAATTAACTGATAGGAACTCCAGAATTCTGGGCAGTATTCAGTTGAATATGCACAGCTGGTAAGAATCCACAAGTCAAAGAGCAAATGGGTTGAAAATGAGATATGGAATGACAATGTAGCTCTTGGGAAGTTGCTTGAAAATTTTCCTCTCAATAAATCAGAAATCTGATATTGTCTAGAATAAATCAACTTCTTCAGAAGCAGAATTAGAATAATATTTACATGATTCCTTACATTGTTAAAAATTCATTCAAAATAAATCATATAACACTGGCTAGAAGAAAAAATAATATGACCCAAATATCTCTATATATCTGCATATATAAATATATATTTACAGTATAAATATATGTATATATATTTGCATGTATATTTGTGTATATATGCATATATGTGTATCTATACAGATCTATATATACATATACATCTTTATACATATATAAGTGAGTAGATATCTTCAATATATTTATTTATTTATATTCCATATTTTCTATTATTAAAATTATGGTTTTAAATTATTTATACAGGAAAAAAATGTTGGGGAGTTTCCCTCTCAATTTAGGTATGACTTTAAAGTTATTTTCTCTTGAAAATTTTAAGCAACATTTGTTCACCTGTTTTGAATATTTTGAGAAATTCTATAGTTCAAAACTACCATTATAGATCATTTAAAATAGCACATCAATTTGGAAACTGTTCTTGTAAAACAAAAATTGCCAAATTCTACTGAAGATTGCGAAGACAGTCATAAAATTTTAGGTATGCTAATATAGAAAAGTATGATATTATAATAATACCTGTAAACTTTAAAATATAAACTGGCATCTTATTATTCTGTTTTGATCTCTTCCCAGTCCTCATTATTCTCTACTTTTTCAATTCTGCTTCAGGATATAGTCTTCTAATATATCTGTAAAGAGCAGGGAATAGAAAGATTCTGTATATATAAATATATCTGTATAATCTAAATTATATGTGTAATATATAGTTATATATTTCATAGCATAAATATATAATATATAAAGTAAATAAAAATTATATATTGTGTAAATATATATGCCTAAATATATGTCTATATATATAATTTGAAAAGTCAGTCAGACTGTTTATTGTAAATAAATTATTCAAGAATTTTTTTATCCTACCTGGTTTTCTTGCAATGTTGAAACCCATTGTGTGGCTTAGAAAATGTAGTATCAGAAACTTATGTGTTAGGCCAGAATGTTCCTGAGAAATACATTCTAAGTAATATGAATGCAAGCTAGACCATGACTTATAACATCCATGCAGATCAAATAAACTTAATAATGATGGTGTCTATAACAAGCGAACAAGGTTCACTGTCGTGGTAGAGACTTGGTATAATATATTAATGCCAGCTTGTGTTCATTCAACAAATATTCATTGAGTACCATGTGTCAGACATTATAATGCATATTAAAATACTGGACACAAATAAACCTGGCCCTCTTCTCCAGTAATTTATAGTTGAGTGGGTGGGATAATCATTAATTATATAATTCCATAAAAATGTATATATGCAAAGTATTATATGAGTTATTAAGGAAAGTGTGCTGCTATATGTGCAAAGTCAGTGATGTCTTCTGTAAGGCAATCAAGTTAGAGCAGACATCTGAGACTTGAGTAAGAGTTGATCAGGCAAAAAGAGAAATTATCTGAATTTCTGACAAAAGGAAGACCTTGAGGAGAATTAGAATATTTGAGGAACTAAAGGAATATCAGAATGAGTAGAATCCTGAGATGGCAAGACAGAGAGAGGGATAAGATTCCATTAATAGGAAGGGATCAAACTATATAGATTATTAAAGGCAGATGTAAAAGTTTTTGTTTTTACCCTAATGGCAATAAGGAATAATTTGAGGAGTTTTACAATAAGCACTCTGTACAGCTCAGCAATATAACTTTATTTTCCATTCAATATCTTAAAATGCTACTGTTCTATCATTTTCTTGCTCTCCTAAAATAAAGCCCACCTTGAAAACTTCAGCTGAAGACTTTATAATTTATTGATAAAGAGGAATGCATATAAAGGGAGGCACTCATCTGCCAAGCTCCAAATTCTCAGTTTTCTGCATTTGTAAAGGATTTCTCTCTCTTCCCTCCTACTTTTATGGATGAAAGAAGTAATACTTGTTCTGCAAATATTATCCTCTCCAATTTTACCATTGATGCCTTCTTCTATTTCCTTATAATGGGCTTCAATCCTGCATTTATTAATTCTTTTTTCATAACAAAATTTTTCATCTTTATTGGATTTGTATATCTACATATAAAAAATATCTAATGTTTTTCATTTGAAAAATAGGCTTCCCTTTAACCCCACCTCTTCTGCTAACTGCTATTTCCCTATCCCTTTTCCTAACAAAATATCTAAAAAATTTTCTATATTCTTTGTCTTCACTTCCTCATTTTCCAAATACTCTTCAACCTATTTCAATCTAGCAACAAAAGGTTAATGCTAAAGTTACCAGTGCCTAAGCTGCCAAATCCAGGCACCATTTCTCTGTCCTCATTTGACTCAACAATTCTGCATTGTTTAATGCCATTGACCACATGCTGTCTGTGAAACACTTGAATCTCTTTGCTACTGTGATCATCTGAATAATGGCCTCCTAAAGATGTCCACAGTCTAAATCCAGGACATGTGATCATATTATCTTGTGTGACAAAAATGACTGTTCAGATGTGATTAAGTAAAGGAAACTGAAATAGGGTGATTACTCTGGATTATCCAGGTAGGCCCAATATAATCATCAGGGAAGCAGAAGTATAAAAGAGGAGTGAATGAAATGACAGAAAACAGAGTTCTGAGTGACGTGTGGCCATGAGCCAAGGAATAGGTACAGCCTCTAAAAGGTGGAAAAGGCAAGGGAACCTATTCGCCCTGTTGTAGATTGAACCACATCCCCCACAAGATATCCTTGTGACAGTTTGAGATTATTTATGAGTCTCAAAAAGAGAAAGATTATGCTTGTAAACTAAACTATTTTTCTAGGTGTGACACATTTTGATTATATTGGATTCAGTTGAGGGGCTCTTGATAAAATTACTTGTTAGGATTGGGGCTTTGATTTGACCACATAGGTAAGGCAGACTCAGGTTGAGTCCCTATTCCATTGGTGGACAGCTATGATGGACACTCACTCAAGAAGTCATAGGAAGAGAGAAAACTCTGTCATTTTTCATCGTGGGTCCCCAGGGAAAGATAAGCCGTTTGCCTGATAGTTTGCAGCTGACTTTGGGAAGGGAAGCTACAGAAGACCCGGAAAGAAAGAAGACCTATGCCAGGAAAGAGGAAGCCCTGAGAGACAAGTCCCATGCCAAGCTGAGAGAGAGGAAACCCAGAGGGGAAGGCTGAACCTCGCAGAGATCTGTGACCACCTTGCTTCAACATGGGGCAACTGACTGGTGAGAAAACAACCTTGAATTGAACTCTTTTGGACCTTGTAACTGTAAGCTTTCATCCCAAATAAATACACTTTATAAAAGCCAACAGATTCCTTGTGCTTTGCAGCAGAACCCCTTTGGCAGACTAATACAATGTTCAAATCCTAATCCCTGGTCTTTTAGATGTGAAACCATTTGTAAATTGGATCTTTGAATATGCTGTTAGTTAAGGTGAGGTTAAATTGAATCAGGGTAGATTTTAATAAAAAATGACTGGAGTCCTTATAAACAGAAGAAGTTTAGACACTCAGTAGGAGATAGGTGGGGAGAGAGATAGACATGTGACGGAGGCAGCTATTGAGTTAAGTATTGCTGGTAAGCCTTCACCAGAACACAACAGGCTTCAGAGAAAGCATGGCCCTAAAGATACCTTGATTTTGGACTTCTAGCCTCCAAAACTATGAATCAATAAATTCATGTTTTTTAAGCCAACTAGTCCGTGATATTTGTTATAGCATCCTGGCAAACTAAAATACTCCCCTAGAGCCTCCAGAAAAAATGTATCTCTGGCAACCCATTTTAGACTTCTCATCTCCCAAACTGTAAGAGAATAAATTTGCATTGCTTTCAACCACTAAGTCTGTGGTAATTTGATACAGCAGTAATAGGAAGTTATGGCATCCAATATTCTGATTTTCTTTCCTTATTATACTGGCCAATCTTTATGTCTTTTTGCCATCCCATGTCTAACTCATCTTCCTGACATAAATTTTGGGTAATGCAGAGCTTGTTTTTTTATCCTTTTTCTATTCAACATTTGTGTGATCTCCTTAGGTGATTGTGTAGCCTTTCTGTGGCTTTAGATGTTTTCTATTTGCTGATGACTATCCATCAGCTTCCCCTCACTTTCTTTAGATGAACTCAAACTACTAAGCTTAAGTATTCTGTTTAACATTTAGGAAGTGATTATGTCTTGTCTAATAGGCACTTCAAGCTCCACATTGCCATTATACAAGTCCGTTAATCTTCCTTCTCTCTTCTGTAAATGGTACTACCATCTTTTCGGATGTTCAAGAAGATTCTTTTGATATTATTCTTTATTCCCTCCTTTCCTTCATCATACGTACAATCTAAAATCCTAACATCCTTCAAAATATTTTACTAATATATAGCCTTAATATGTCCACTTTTTTCTTCATCTATTATATTCCCATTTTAGGGCAAACCACAGAAGCTCCCAACTGGATTATTAAATTGTTTTTATGTTTCCCTGATTATTCTTGCTTTCTTTATAATCCAATTGTCTCACAACAACCAAAGATATTTTTTCAAATTAAATCGAGAATGATTATTCTCCTAGAATTATAACCATCCATCCAACTGCTTCCCATCTCTCTTAGAATTAAATATAAAGTATTTACTATGGCCTATGTGGCCCTACATAATTTCACCTCAAGTGTAACATTTAGAAAAATTCAGTAAATAATGCTGGGAATGTGGGCATAATATGAGGAGCTCTTATGCCTTTCTAAACAATTTGAGCTTTATCCTGTGAGCAAACATTTAGTTGTGAAATAGCTTAAGAGATTGGTAATGCCAGATTTGCCTTTTTGAATGACTTATCAGGAAAATTACGGAAATGAAAAAACATTGAGTTATAAATTACTGTAGAGCCTGATGGGGAACAGTGGAAGCAGTGGATGACCAATGGCATCACTTGTAGAATCCCAGTGAGCCAAGCCATTCCCTTACCCTCATATTGTTCTCAAAGTTACATTATCTTATTTGTACATGTAGAAAGTTGGAGTTCAAAATAACACTGGTAATAATCTAGATGATGCCTTATTTTACAAAGAAGAAAACTGGCTATCTGAGTTTTTAAGTGACATTTCTCAAGTCATGCAACTAACAGTAGAGACAGGTCTAATTTTATAATTTAATATAAATATATCAATAACATGATATAAAGGCAAAGCAGTTTTCCCTATTTTCAGAAAAGTTAATTAAAGTCAAGTGACTTATTTTAGTGACCACAGACAAATAGCAGAAGTAAAACTGGAATTCAGATTTCCAGACTACTATTCTTCCTGACTTCCTACTATACTTCAGAATAAATTTAGGGGATAAAGACTGACACCAAGCCCTGAATAGTGAATGTAGTTATTTCTTCTTAATCGCCATATAGACTGAGAAGGAAATGGAAGCATCTGAAGATAGACCCCCTAAGAGTAGGAAAGGAAAAACGGGGCTCATTAACTTACATTTTATGGATGTGGAAGCATATTTTGCATTACAATTAAACTCAAATATCACTACTTCATTTAATATTTTTTCTTCAGGCAGGAAGTTTAAATGTCTATTAATGATACAATAAAAAAGAACAATTGCTTTTATGTTTAATAAAGTACAATCTATAATCTTTTATTTATATAGTATTATGCTTTCCATTTTAAGCTGGAAGATATAAAATAATTCTCACTTTATATTAGTATTCCTCAGATAGTCTTTTAGAGAAGAATCCTAGGGAGATTGGAATAAGTCCTCAAATCATGAATACCAAGTAGATTCAATATAGCAGTGTTCAGATCAGCTTCTTAAAAATAGGTTGGCAGTAAAATACCTGATTAGCATTCTGAGTTTTTTAGGAAAGTCTGTTTCTACCTTCTAAGGGAAAATGCTCATTGTTCCTTTATTCAACAAATCATTTACTGAAGAGCAGATAATCATAGTGAGTAAGAACACAGGATCTCTCAAAACCTTGTTTGGCAGCTTTCTGGATGTGTAACTCCGGACAAGTTAATTAAACTCTCTGTGACTCAGTCTTTACATCTGTAACCTAGGGATAATAATAGATCCCTCCTCATGGAGTTGTCAGTAATAGCACTTAGTGAAAAAATAATATGATTTTATAAAATATGCGGTGAGGAAAATGTTCATTGCTAATACTGTCTTTTGTAAAGGGATAAAAAAGACATGATGGAGAGTCCAAAGTTTGCCTTGCTTAAATAAGTGCTTCCTTGACTTCCCTCCACAAACCCAAGGCTTCTACTTTTTTGTTTGCTATTTTTCCCTCCTCTGAACTTTGGTTAAAATACAAACTGCAAAGATAAAACAAAACAAAACAAAACAAAAAAACACTAAACTAAAAACAAAACAAAACAACAACAACAAAAAAACAGCTTTCAAAGGAACTGCTCTGGAATTGCACCAATAATCCCAAGCAAAGGACACAAAATTGGAGTAATCTGAATGTTTCTAGCAGTTAGAGATGAAAGAAACTGCAATCTAAACTAAACCACCCTGGCATGCGTTCTTTCTTTTTCTTTCCCTGTAAAATTTCAAATACTCTTCTTCTCAGGGAATTTCCTGGGCATCAGTTTCTCCTTGATGCTCCTCAGCAGGATAATGTCTTTAAACTCTATTTGAACCACATAAAATATTTTTTCCCTTGACAACTTCCATTAGAAAGTAAAGTCACTGAAAGCAGGGATATTGTATGTTTTCTTCATTGGTATTTACCAGTGCCTACAAGAGAGGTAGGAAGAGCATGTTTGGCTAACTGAAAACAGTTCAGAATGACCAGACCATAAATAATGAGGGTAAGAGATGAGGCATGAGAGGTAAGAAGTTTCTAGTATCTGAAAGACCTTATATGTCATGTCAAGTAGTTCAGATTTCATTTAAGGCCAATGCAAAAGAAACAACAACAACAACAACAAAAAATGATGATTTTAAGCAAAGGTGCTACTTTGTTAGACTTTTGCTTTTTAAAACTAATTAGGGTTATAGTGTAGAGAATACATTGCAATGTAAAGATCAGGGATAGAGAGAACAATCAGGTCAATTTTGAAAAATTCAGAAAAGCCTGGAATAAGAGAAGAGAAATTTAAATGGAATAAAACTTGTTAGTGGATTCAAGAGTTATTTAGGAGGATTTCAGGAGGTAAATCTTAGGCAGTATATATATGGCCTCTCTCTAAGCCAAACTCAGCATATAAAAGCACTACCTTCCTCCATGCACCCCCAGTGTGGGACATGACTCTTGGGGATGAGCTTCCTTGGCACCAAGGGATTATCACCAAGCACCAACTAGCAATGCATCTGAAAAAAGACCTTCACCGAAAGGGGGAAATGGTAAATACAAATGAGTTTCTTATGGCTAAGAGTTTTCAAAGTGGGTAGAAAGGTCATTCCAGAGGTTACACTTATGAACATCTCAGCAGGATCTCATTGACTGCCACAGTAAACAGTGCCTCAAACAGCTGGGCTTCTGAGGCTCTAGAGACATCCAGACACTATAAGCAAGGCTGATAAGCTCAAAAATGCAGCACCCTATCAGTGGGTCTTACTTTGGAATTTATGTTCACTAGTATAAGCAAAGTTAGATACACTTTTAGTTTCCCTATGCACAGCTCTTCTGCCTCTTTTATTTGAACTTATAATTAGCACTATATTTGTTAAATATATGTGCGAGAGACTTAAATCTTTGGTCCATTCATGTACCAGCTGAGCCCTGAATCGCACCAGAGTTGGAGCACCTACTCTTCAGTTCAATGGTCTCACCTAGGAAAACAAACGAGGAGATGATAATGGATAAAGCCCATCCCAAGAAACAGAGAGTGCCTGCAACTGCAAACAAGATAATTCCATCCAAGATGCCCCATGAGATCTAAGCCCTCTCTCAATCGGAAACAGAGTGGGCATAACCATCCCATAATCCTCAAGACTGGGGAATGAAAAATGGACTAAAGTACAGTTATAATTATTTTATTATAGACTTATTATTATTCTAGCAATGGAGGAACTTTTGTTAATGATATAAAGGTGGTGGCCACCAGAGGTTTTGAGGAGAGGGAGAGGAAGAGGGAGAGGGAAGAACCAGCATAAGAACATTCAGCAGATTTAATTCTCTGAGACACATATTTAACAAGTATAGTGCTAATTATAAGTTCAAATAAAAGAAGCATAGGAGCCATGTGTAGGAAAATTATAAGTGAGTCTAATTCTGATACATTAGGGGGATAATTTACCATATATTCCAAGGTAAGGCCCACTAACAGGTTGCCAAATTCCTAGGATTGTCTGCCCTGCTTATAGTGTCTAGATGTCTCTAGACCCCTCAGGAGCCCCCCTGCTTGAAGCACAGTTTACTGTGGCAGTCAGTGATATCCTCCTGAGACATGAATAAGCACAACTGCTGGAAGGACCTCCCAATTCACTTTGAAATCTCTTAGCCATAAAAACTCATTTGTATTTAAAATTTCCCCCTTTTGTTCAAGGTCTGTTTCTAAATGCATTGCTAGCTGGCTCTCGGTATTAATACCTTGGTGCCAGAGAGACTTATCCACAGGAGACATGTCCCACACCAGAGGGATGGTAATGAGTTTATATGCTGAGGTTGGTTTAGAGAATGGCCAAATTTGAGCAACAAGGAGCTTTCAGTAGATAACTCTTAGGCAATATATAATTCTAGGCTAAGTTTCAATTTCACAAGAATGAGGTTCATAAGTACAAGCATCAACATCAAGGACCTAGTGCATTGGTTTGTCCTCCTTCTCTAGGTACTGCCTGTGTACTCTAGAGATTCTTACTACTCTATTAGAGAATGTAGCAGGACTCCCCAGGATGAGAATTCAATATTCTTTCAGTTATTGTGTGGTTCTCCACCCACTGTGACAACACCCCATGACCACTTGAACACATTCATATCCCATAGAAGCATGCCCCAGGTTCACCCCTCCCCACAGCTCCCCCCACCACTGACACCCCACTCCAGTGATCCTCCCCTGCCACAGTTGCGACCTTCTGCACTCCAAAACCTCCTTAAAAACAAACCCAAAACCAGCCATTACTCGCTATAATGTGTTACCATCAACTCTTCTCATTTCCCCACTTTTACAGTAAAGTTAATTAAAACTTCTACATATATTAAACATCAACAGCTCAGCTCAGTCTTCCTCTTATCGCTTTTAAGAATCCACCACATACCACCAGATTTTGAAGATATTTTCCTACATTTTCTTCTAGAAGCTTTATGGTTCTTGCTTTTATATTTAGGTTTTTGTTCCATTTTGAGTTAATTTTTATATAAGGTGTGAGATAGGGATCCTCACAACTATTACTACATACTTATTGTTTATGTATGTTTGAGTGATATACTTGAATAAAAAAAGAAAAAAAAACAAATCCAAAAAATAAAATTAAAAAATGTAAAAGCAATAATAATAAATAACAAATAAATGCAAAAGAAAAAATTTTATTGCATTATGTCTTTCATCACCATAAGATATGTTATCTTTTATGTGCAGTGACAATTTCTTCTGTATTTCCCCTCAATGTCTTATTTTTTTTCTCTTTATTTTCAAAGAAACTTCAGGTTACAGAGAAGTCACATTGCAAATATAGGGGATTACCATATAGTCCACCCTCTCCTTCTTACATTTTCCACTGTTAATAACATCTTACATGTATATGGTACATTTGTTAAAATTGATGAACAAATGTTGAAGTATTGCTACTAACCATAGTAAATATTTTACATTCTGGTTTACATTTTGCACTTTTATAGGTTTTGACAAAATGTATAATGGCCTGTATCTGTCATTACAAAGTCGTGTAGAACACGTTCAATGACCTAAAAATGCATGATGTTCCATCTGTTCTTCCCTTCCCCTCCCCTTGGAACCTACGGTAACTACTAAGTTTCAATTTTTAAGAGTAAGTTTTATAGTTGCTTGCAATAATATTGAGGGCTTGACATATTGGTTTGTTTTCTTTTATTAGGCACAGCCTATGTTCTCAAGAGATTCTTTCCCCTCTAATTGAGAACATAGCAGGACTCCCCAGGAAAGAAGTTTAATATTTTCTCGTTTATTTTATAGGTCTCCACCCACTCAGATCAAACCCTATGACAAAATGAACACTTTCATATTCCATAGAAAACATGCCCCATGTGTACCCTATCCCACATATCCTCCCACCCCTGACCCATTGCACGAGTAACCCTTTCCTGTCATATTTGCCAAAAGAACATTCTCACCATCATAGTTTTAACCACAGACCTACAAATCCCCAGAGTTCACTTCTTCCTTCCTCCAGCCCCTCCTCCATTTCTATGAATCTAACCCAATTCTCCCACCCTACTCATCCTCACATTCCAGCACTGTTGACCCCACTCACATCCCTACACCCTCACCCACATCCACAGCCAAATCAAGCCTTCCACCTTATCATAGGATTCACCAATATTGAGCATCAGCTCACCACTTTCTATGCCCTTTCAGTCTCCTGATAACCTATCTTCCAGTCTTTAGCTCTGTGAGTCTGCTCAATTTGGTTAGGTCATATCAGTGAAGCCATGCAATATTTGTCCTTCAGTGACTGGCTTACTTCACTCAACATAAGATGTTCAAGAGTCTTCCATGTTGTCCCATGTGTCAATACTTCATTCCATCTTACAGCTGATTAATATTCCTTTGTACGTACATACAGTAAATTTCTAATCCATTCATCTGCTGAAGGACAGTTGGGTTGTTTTCAGCTTTTGGCATTTGTGACTAATACCACTATGAACATTGGTATGCTCTATTTGTGTCCCTGCTTTCAATTCTTCTGTGTATATACCCAGTGGTGGGATTGCCAGATCATATGGCAGTTCTATAGTTAGTTTGCTAAGGAACTGCCAAACCATCCTCCTCTATGGTTGCACCATTCTGCATTCCCACCAGCAGTGGATAAGTGTTCCCTTTCATCCACATCCTCTCTAATAATTGTAGTCCTCTGTTTTTTTAATAGCCACCAGTCTAATGGCTATAAGGTGATATTTCATTGTAGTTTTGATTTGCATTTCCTAAAAGCTAGTGATGTGGAGCATCTTTTCAACTGCTTTTTAGCCATTTCTATTTCTTCTTTGGAAAAGTGTTTATTCAAGTCTTTTGCCCATTTTTCAAATTGGTTGCAAGTCTTTTTATTTTTGAGATGTAGAATTTCTTTATATATGCTGGATAAATGTTTACTGTTTATCGGATAAATGTTTACCAAATATTTTCTCCCATTGAGTAGGCTGCCTTTTCACTTTCTTGACAAATTCCTTAAGTTTTTCATATCTACAACAGAGAAAATAACAAAATGTGTGGTTGTCATGATTAGATGGAAATAATGCATGTGGAGGGTTTAGCATATAACTAGTATATGTAAATGTTTAAAATATTTGCTCTTGTGGTTGTTATTATTATTATTATTTTATTCTTGATTCTGCTATCCCTAAGAGTCTTGGTTGCTGTATGGATTAACAGTTAAGAGACTGCTTTAGGTCGTCCCACTATCAAAAATTAAGGGCCATGTATGTTTACAACCTGTCCCTGCTTGTATAATTTAATCACAACTGTTTGCCTCTTTCCTGCCTGAAACATTATTAAGGAATGGAATTTCAATCAATAACACATTTCTCCACTTTATACCAATGAATAGCTGATAAGGAAGTCCAAGATAAAGAGCCTAAACTATACCTAAAGTGGCCTCTTAGCGAGATGTTAGTATCTTTTTAATGGGTAATAAAATCACACAATATCAAAGAAATAGCAAAAAATTGAATGAAATAACAACTCTAAAGAGCTTCAAATAATGCAACTCATAAATAATAGTGGCTTAAAGAAAGGAGTTTCTACCTCTTATATAATAAGAAGTTTATAGGTAGAGAGTTGGTTCAGTTGCTTAACAATGCAGTCACGGACACAGGCTTTTCCCATTTTCTGCTCTGCCATCCTTAATATGTTTGCATAAGTCATTTTACTTGTTGCCTGTTGCCTGGTAGTTTTAAGCTGACTGCTCCATTTCCAAACGTCATGTCTGCTTTAAAAGGAGGAAGAAGGATAAATGGAAAAGATCACACTAGCAGTTTGCATTCCTTTTTCATCAAGAAAAAAGTTTTTCTAGAGTATCATTCAGATGACTTTTCTCTGGACTTTGATGGTTCAACTAGCCTCTCTTACCTATACACAAATCTAGAAAACTTGGGAACAGTATTGTAACACTTAGCTTTGACACTAGTTTTCAACATTGGCAAGTTATTAGAATTATCTGGGGAGCCTTAAAAATACTTATTTCTGAGTCCACTTTTTAAGGCCTTGAACTGGGTTTATTGTTACCTTAAGCAAAATAGGGTTCTATTGCATATGATGTCCCTTGTAGTTGTGAGGTACTCAGACTGCACAAGCACTCTGAAGTCCCTCTGTAAGTAAGGAGAAAAGGGGAATGAATACAGTGTAGGCAATTAAATGTATCTTCCACCAGTGGTTAATATGAAGTCTGGCACACAGCACCTGATTAATCAGTTGGCTGGATGAAATCCCAGAAATTGACAGGGACCAATTCTTTGTGGCTGTTACTTAATGGATTTGGTTGAGGAATGTCTAATCTTAAGGCAGAAATTTTTTTTTATACATATGGGCTTACCCCTTTACCACATGTGTTTTAATAGCTTTCTAATACATACATGATTCAAGAAATTGTAATTTAGTTATTTTGTTTAATCAATCCTGAGATTGTTCACCCATCTGTGAATGGGAAGGCAGTATCTTATCCATGACCAGCAAAGAATAGTCTATCAATTGAATGAGATGGAAAGTGGGCGTAGGCAATATGCTGTGCCAAACCAACATTTGTGGGATGGACAGACGAAAGGAAACCTGAAAAATGGTCAGAGAGATGGGAAATAAAACAATTTCAGGGGAATGCAGAGTCAACAGTTGGCCTGCTGCTGTCAGATTAAAATGGTAAGATCTTTTGGGTTTTTCTGGCAACCAGGTGACCAGTGGTGATTTACATTAAGACAATTGCGGTGAAGTCTTTGAAAACAGAGTTAGAAAGTAGTTATATGAATGAAAATTAAGTGAAGAAGTAAAAGATGCAGAAATGAGAATTTTTAAAAGATTTTTCCATATGAATTTGAAGATAGTAATAGTGTAGCAGCTAGAGGAAAACATGAGTTGAAAGAAGTTTTTTATTTTATTTTATGTTTTTTTGTTGTCGATTTAAGAGAGGTAAGCATGCTTGAATGATGATAGAAAAACACATACAAAAAAGTAGAAGAACAGGGTGAAGAAGGAGGAAAGCACAGGGGAAAAAACAGGAAATGATATACACAGGTTAAGTCTACTGAGGAAATAAAGGCAGAAGCCCAAGTGGTCAGCAGCAAAGAGTTTACAAAGCAGGCCTGCCGCTGCTATCCTTAGAAAGGCCTCTTTGCAAGGTTGACTCTGCTGTCACCTGGGAATGTTGATTTAGGGAGAGTCCTCATCATTCCCAGAACTGGTTAAATGTGTCAGTCTGACTAAAAGTTTTTGTGCAAACAATATGTCTTATGCTGAACATCTCGTTTCCTTCTTGGAGTCTGGAATTTTGGCATGTGTTAGAGGGTGCCTGTGTGACTAGCCTCCAATATAAATCCTAGGATCTGAGTTTCCGATGAGCTTCTTTGCTTGGTAACATTTCACACACATCACAACCTGTTACTGAATGAATTAAGAGTGTCTTGTGTGACTCCTTTGGGGAAGGACTCTTAGAAGTTTGCATCTGGTTTTCTTAGATTTCATCTCATGTGCCCTTGGTAGAAGGGATGTTTTGCTTTGTATCCTTTCACTGTAATAAATCATAGCCATGAGTACAACTATAGAGTCCTGTGTGTCTTCCTAGAAAATAATCAGGCTTAGGAGCGGAGATCCCTGATACCATGGGATTGAAAGCACAGGTGGTAGTAAAAGGTAAAGGATGCCTAGTCCACTGAAACTGGAAGGCAGGGACCAGCCAAGATAACTGATATTATTGAAGAAATTAGAGAGTATATACTGGATGGCCATCTGATGAAAGGGAATGAAGAGATTTTAGAATCAGATATTTGAAAATAAATGAAGACCATTAAGGATAATCTGTAGAAAATAAGAGATCTGATTGGAAAAATATAAATGGATTGTAAAGGAATATAAATGATAGCCCAGTTGCATTGGAGATCATAAATTTATAAAGATGCAGTGAGGTGTGTATGTGTGTGTTTTAATTCAGCAGCTCTAAGAATCCTGTTGTGCTCATCAGAGTAGTTGTTGGTTAAATTGTTTCAAGATCAAGGCTTTGTTAAGCTTTTACAACATCTTGATGATAGGGATGTTTATAAGCAAAAAGTTTACATGATGTGTCATAAGAGTTTGAAATTGCCAGGAAAGAAAATGAATCTAGGAAGGATTTGATAGTTTGCTAAGAAATGTAGAAACACTGAGACTATGTGTCTTTCTGAAAGGAGAACTGGAGAATCTGGGAGGGAAAACTACAATTGTAGCAAATTCATGTTGATGAAAAAAGTGAAATAGTGATGATAAGAAAACATGGCTGAATTAGAGTGAGATGAAATTCACCAGTGATTAGATGATCAAAGTCATGATACAAGATACTGAACGGATTACCCATGTGAGGTTGTGTGTCTCTCAGAATAAAGACATGGTATAGAAAGGATAATAAGGCAAGTAGGGATAATATGAAATGTATCAAAACCAATATATAAAACAGGATATGTAATTGTTTTATAAATTATAAATGTTATGAAAGTAAAAATGTTGCTATTGGAATATTTTTAAATGTAATAAGAATATAATTATATTAACTACCACTTGTGATTATTTTCATATATCTTCTTCCACTCCATTACTTAGTGAAAAATATTGAATATATTCAGACTTATATTTAGATGCTTAAGAATGAACATCTAAGAATTCCATATCTGGTATATTTCTTGAAAAGAAAAGAAAAGAAAAGAAAAGAAAAGAAAAAAGAAAAGAAAGAAAAGAAAAAAAAGAAAAGAAAAGAAAAGAGAAAAGAAAAGAGAAAAGGAAAGGAAAGGGAAGGGAAGGGAAGGGAAGGGAAGGAAAGAAAAGATGAAGAAAAAAGAATAGTTTTGCATGTAGTAAACCATGCTACCACTATCAAATGCTATCAATTGCATCAGCTACAATATTCCATTTCCTATTTTGCATTCTTGGTATTGAAGGTAATATTTGTAATGTGCCTGACATCATATTTTGAGTGCTCATATCTACTCTGTAAACTCACATCCAAAGAAGTTAATTGACTGCCAAATTTTCATAGGTAGTCAGTACCAGGCAGTAAGAAATTTGAAGTAAGGTTTGTTGGATATTCTAAACTCTCAGACTTTCCCTTCACCAGATCTTTCTGAAGTAAGTACTGAAGGTACAAGTTAGATGATGCGTTTCCTTCTTTCTTTAAAAGTGAGGGTTGTCCCAAGGTTTTCTGGAAAATGTCAAATGAGTGATTCAAATAATGAGGGGTTGAATTTTTAAACCTAACAAATGTTTTGTGGGGTCATTTTTCCTTAATTGTTGTGGCATCTTTGAAATATCATTTCATGTTAGCACTTTCCTAATCTGTAAAATGATGTGCTCCATTTTAACAGCTCTCTTTATATTTGGCATTTCCAAAGCATCATGCTTTATGGTCCATCAGCTACATAGTGGCAATAATCGCAGATGTTTTATGCATGGCATAAGCCTGTGTTCAGAGCCTTTCATTTAAATTGTATAGATTTCCTACAGAAAAAATAAAATCTAATAAATGTCAAGACAAAGAAAATATAATATTAATATTGTAAGAATCAGGAAACATATCCCATTTAACTAAGATTGACTCTTTTCTTCATCATTGCCTTGTAATTATACCAGCTTAGTCTCATTTCCGTGCAAATATTCAACTGTTTGAAATATATATACATATACAAAGAAACTTGTAAAATCATGCCTTAACAACAGTGATAGGTTTCATTATTATAATTTATTATGTTGTCTATACCTTAAAAAATAGTTGCCATATATGTCAAATACTAATTTTGAAAAAAATGAACTAAAACAATGCTGACCATAATGTACTAAATTTAAAAATGTTTTGAAGTCTCAGTAATAATTAGAACAATCTCATGGAAATAATAAAACATAGCAATAATACTCTATAATGATTGGAAATATAGATTTGTAGATAGCTGTTATAAGTGAATAACTGAACATCACTTTCACTATACACATATTCATTTATTGAACCCCTTCACTATTTTTATATACTTAATCTAATCTGTGAAAATTAAAGAATAAAAAATAAATCTTTTTCCATTAGTTATTCATATGTTATTTTAGGTTGTCACAAGCAAATCAACAGTATAATAATTAAAATCCCTTTCTTTCTTCTTCCCTTCTTACATCCTTACAGCCATGATTTACAGCAAGTAATTTATTCATGGTATATGGTATTTCCAAGGTTTCTTCTAAATGAAAAGTCCTGTCCACATCCACAGCTGCTAAAAGCAGAGTCAGTAGGTCCTGTGAAAATTGGTGGCATATTCTTGATCATTCGACCCATCCAGACCATCTAAATAGAATGACATTACTCAACTGACCTCAAAACAGCCAAAACAAAGTTTTTACATTGACCAAGTAGATGACCCATTTTGAAATTTTCTATCCAAATTGAGATAAATTTAATCGGATCATCATATGCTTTCTTTTTGATATGTACCAGAAAGGAACATTTTCTAGATAGATAAGTAAAAAGAACACACCCAAAGAAAGGAATGAGTAGGGGAGACACACTGAGTTGAATTCCTATTTATGCTTATAGTATGGCTCATAGAGCTTATTATCTCCTGAATGATTCTCTGATTGTCCAGTCTTTAGGACCATCTCTCTTCCAAGTTCTTCTTGTTTTTGTAGACTGTTAATATGTGTGCCTAACTATGTATGACATTCCTATTTTCTAAAATGCCAAACGTATCCTTATTATCCACTCCCATTATTTTTATAACCAAGAAGCATTTACAAAATGCTTATGAGGAAGGCATTTATTGAGTATCTACTTTGTGTAGCACTATCACAGCACAGGTGGTCTTCATGTGACACATATATTACCAGAGGAACTCATATGATTCTGGAAAGCAAAGAGACTCACACACTCAGCCTGTGAAAAGCAAGCAATGATTCCCACGGAAGGTCACACTTATCTGACCTTCAAAGAAAAAGAAAGCCGCAGCCTAAGATTTTTAAAAAACCAACATTAATGAGGTAAAATTTAAAACTATTACAAACAATAAAATTTGTACAGTTAAATGACTTTGATAAATGTAAACACCAATGTTGTTTAACCACACTTGTTTCCCCTACAACCACAGAATGTTGCAGAACATCCCCTTGTATATTACTGCTCTACTAACTGCCACTCAGGATTCCATTTATATAATTTCATATCAATTTAGTCATGTTTAATTAATTTTAACATGAGTGGGTGTGAATACTTTTACTGATCTATAGAGAAAACCATGTGTTTCTTTCGTTGCTGATCTGTTAATAAGGTGATGAATTATCAAACGATGAACAAATATTTCAATCCTGGCTAAGTCCTAATTTTCATAGTGTTTTCTCCTTTTTATATATTTTCTGATTCAATATAATAGTAGATTGATAAGGATTTTGGCATTCAAACACACAAAGGAAATTATTTGGTAGGATTTTGTTTTACTTGTAAAGATTTTGTTAGCTTTTAGAATTAGTGGAAAGTATTCTCCCCTCCTCTATTTCCTGATAATCTATACATACTATTGGTATTCTTTTTCCTTAATTGTTTGGTAGAATATACTGGTGAAGAAATCTGGACCTAGAGTATTATTTGTGTGGAGTTTTAAATTTCAAATTCAATGTATTTAATAAATAAATATTTGTATTTGTTATTCAGTCAGTTTGTGTAACTTTGGACTTTCAAGAAATATATTTTTAAATAGCTGACAAATGTATTGGTAAAAAGTTATCCATATTTTCCTATTATCTTATTAATGACTCTAGGATATTAGTAGTCTTCCTTTTATTGCTGATATTGGTAATTTTTCTTTCCATATTTTTATATTTATGAGTGTAGTTAGATCTTTATCAATTGTATTCATCTATTTAATGAAAATTTTTTATGTTGAGTTTTCTAATTTTTATTGATTTCTTTTTTTCAATTTTTATTTGTATAGCCATCTTTTTACTTCATTTTCTTAATTAGTTCTTTTTCTATTGTATTCAAGCAGAGGCTTTCATATTGAATTTGTACCTTTCTTTTTGCTCATAGAAGTTTTTAAAACATCAGTACACTGTAATTCCTGCTTTAATTTCATCCTGCAAATTTTGATATATTTTGAAATTTTCATTCAGTCCAAAATATTTTTTAATTTCCCTTCAGATTCCATTTTTATCCCAAGGTTATATAAGTTTGTGGTTTTCTTTCTAAATATTGGGTTATTTTCAAGATATTTTCCAATTATGAATTTTGATCCTTTACTCTTTTGTGAATAAAGGAAATATTTATTTTGTTTAAACTGTAAAAATTTATTAAGTAAGTTTTGTAGATATAACTTGTAAATGTTTCATGTGTGTATTTGAAAATATTTTGTAGTCTTTTCATGTTGGAGGAAATGTGTATAAATGTCCCTTAGGTCATTTTGGTCAATATAATCTTTCCACTTTTTATGATTAGTGTTTGCATAGTGTATATATGTATGCTTTTACTTTAAATCTCTCTGTGACTTTACATTTGATGTGGATATTTTGTCGACAGCATAAAGATTAGTCAAGAATGTTTTATTGAGTCTGACAATCTCTCCATTTTAATAGCTGTGTTTAGTCATTTATATTTAATGTACTTACAAGATTATCATTTTTAAGTCTATCAAGTTAGTTGTTTTATATTTGTCCCATCTACTCATTATTTCATTTTTCCTGTTTTCCTGGCATCTTTGGGAATAGTGGAATATCTTTTATTCATTTTCACTTTCCACTATTAACTTCTCATTGCTTTCCCTCTCTTATTTTTCTAAGTCTGACTAAAAGGTTAACATGCAGCTTTAGCATATCAACATTCACTTAAAAATAATAATATACTACTTCTTTTATAATTAAAACAATATTCTTTAATTTCCTACATCTACTCTTTTGTGTTATTTTTCATGTATTTTTGTTACATATACATATACATTATAAAATTTTAAATCCATTCTTAATATTTTTGCTTTGAATAGTCAATTATATTTTAATGGGCATTAAAAGTGGAAAATAATTCTTTAGTATTTACCCACATATTCATCATTTCCCACATTCTCCATCCCTGTGATGAAATCCAAGTTTCCCTCTGATTTCATATTCCCTATTTATTAAGGACTTCGTTTGAAATTTTCTGTAGTATAGATTTGCTAGTCAAAAATTTTATCAGGTATTTGTTTGCCTGAATAAGTTTTTTTTTTTTTCACTTTTACTTTTGAAAAATATTTTCACTGGTAAGAATTCTATTTTGGTAATTTCTTTCAATGTATTAAAATGTGATTCTATTATCTTCTGGTTTGCGTAGCTCAGCATGAGAATTCTTTGTTTATTCTTGTCTTTCTTTGTCAGAACATATTTTTCCTCACCATGGCTGCTGTTATATTTTCTCTTTATCATTGGCTTTCATAAATTTGATTTTAACTTGCTTTTATATGGTTTCCTTTGAATTTATTCTTGTGTTGGTTGAGCTACTTTTACTCATATGCTTATAGTTTTTTGTTAAATTTGGAAAAATTTTTATTGCTCTATCTATCTATCTATCTATCTATCTATCTATCATCTATCTATCTATAATGCTTCATCTCCCCTATTTTTCATTTTAGGACCTCAGTCACATGTATTTTAGAATGCTTGGTATTGTCCCATTGAAACTATTTAATATTTTAGTGTTTTTTTTTTTTTGCTATGTCTCATTTTTATAGTTTTTATTATTATGGATCATGTTCACTGATCTTTTCCTCAGCAGTGTCTAATCTACAGTTAATCCAATTCAGCAGTATTATTTCTTTTCCTAGTAATTCCCCCTTTTTTTTTTCCTGCCATCTGGCATTTCTCTCTTCAATGTATCTATGTTTTCCTATAAACAACTTGAATATATTTTTAATTCTTGTTTAATGGCATTTTAGGCTAATTCCATCACCTCCATCATTTTGGGTTTGTTTTTATTAACTGAGCTTTCTCCTGGTAAGGGGTGTTTCTCCCTAGGCATGTCTAGAAATATTTATTAGATGTTAATCATTATGAATTTTATGTTGTTCAATGAACAGATTTTATTATGTTTCTTTAAATATTGTTGGTATTTGTCCTGGTAGGCAGTCAAGTTACATGTGCTTCAGTATCATTTTTTCAAATCTAGTTTATCAGTTTTGATAATGATTTAACTCTACCACTAAAGGTCTTTCTTTTTGAGTTATCTACTAAATTCTTTAAGGATTCAATGAAGAGTATCCATTATGACTGTAAGATTTTAAATACCTCCTTGTCCTATGTGAGCTCACAGCTTCTGTTTTGTTCTGTGCCTGATTTTGTGGAATTTCACCCCACACATCCAACAAAGTTAGTTGTTAGTATTCAACAAAGATACAAACAATCCACTTTGCTGATTTCCAGAATTCTTTGTTTGTGCATTTCTTGTCTCTTTGGAAGCTGGGAATTTCCAGTCACCTCAGACTTCTTGATTTTCCATCTCTGTCTTAACTCAGAAAGACTGACGTGATCTGCTAGGTATTTTGTATATGTCGCTTTGTCTGAACTGTGCCTTGAAGCAGAAAAGTGTTGGTGATTGCTTCTCTACCAACTAGGATCACAGTAGAAAACTTCTTATTGGCCAACAGCTGAAAATAGTTAATACATATAAGCTATCTAGATATGTTACAAATAAATATATTTTTTAAGTTGGGAGGGTAAATTTCTCTCTTATTCTATCATGACTGGAATCCCAAGTTCATATTTTGAATCACAAACAAGGTATTATTATTTTATAACATTTTGCTAACTAGAAAGTTGATATTCAGGGTAGGTAAGAAAATTTCTCAAGTTCTATGTCATAAGAAATCCTTACCCTAAGATTCCATACTGCATATATTTTATTTTATATCCAAATGAATTTATTTTATACTTTCCTACTGGTAATTTGATAAAATCTAATGAGAGTTCAGTCATTTAGAAAATTAAATATAGATGTCATGTCTGACAGCTTCAAGTATGGAATCTGTTATTGAATCATAAGTGGGTATGGAAGACAAAATGGGATATAATACTGCCAAAAATGTTGTTTATGGAGAGACAGGTTGCAATTGTGATAGGATATCTTTGAAACTTAAGCTAACAAAATTGAGTGACTAGCCAAATTTAAACAAGGAAGTGAAAAGAATAGATCTCCATTTAGAAATATTATTTTTCCAACTGACTGCAGTCACTGATAAGAAAATTTCAGTGATCCTATAAATGATTAGTAGGAAGAACATGGCAGATGTTTAGAGAAAACATGTTTTAGATTAGACATTCAAACATAAATAAAGAGAACATGGCAGCTAATTGCTAGAACAAGATAGGGCATGTTAAAGCAGAGTGAAAGATGACTCTAAAGATGGACCAAAGAAAAGGTGGTTATATCTCTTAAATAGGTGGAGCTCATTGTAACAGATGAAATAGAAATTTTAAAAAGATGTTAAAGAAGAGAGAGAGGTATATTTTTATTTCATCAAATAAACTAGAAGATAAGCAATCCATAACAGGCAATGAGGTTTTACAATATGATCAGTGAACTAGACTTTCCACTTTTCTATTCCACCATCTTAGCTCAAGGTTCCATCTTCTAGGCCCACCACATAGTCCAAGTTGATGGTACAAGAACCCCACTTATCACATCCACATTGCAGGAAGACAAAGATATGTTTACCTGTAAAAGACATTATGGAAATATATACTTTTATTTACTGCCAGAATGAGCTCTGCTAAGTATCTGGGTTTGGGTATTAAACTGGAAAAAAGAATGGATGTTAGACTAGACAAGCAGGAGTTTGTACATAAAGGACCATTTAATTTATTAAGACACAAGATTTGGAAGAAAGATTATGAAATTAATGTGGGTTGTGTTGAGTGTTTATGTGATGTCGGGACATTTATGTGATAACCTCAAGTGTGTAACTCTAAATGTGGATAAGAAGCAGGGTATATATTGAGAATTATATATTATTTAGATTATATAATTAGAAATCTAATTAGTTATTTGGAAGAAAGATAAATAATAAGCAATTGAGATTTAGACACTTTTAGAAGTATAATGACTAATGCTGCTGAGTAGCCTTAAAATAGTCCTCAATAAGAAAATAGGTTATTCATTCTTCTGTTTCATCTGTACTCCAAATCTTCCTAACAATTTGATCTCCTTGAGCATTATATACTTATATTTTAAAATATATTATCTCAGTTGCTTTGTGAGTCTCTCCTATTCTTCTCATTCACTTCAGTCCAATCATACTGGTTTCCATTTTATTTCTCAAACTCTTGGGTTCATGTCCACCTGAGAGCTTTTGCTCTTGCTAATCACTAAATTTGACATCTACACCAACACCCCCAGATATCTTCATGCCTGGATTCCTTACCTCCATTGGGTCTTAGCTCAAGTAAGACCATCACATACTGTATTACATGACTACCCTTTTCACTCCAGTATTTTGTACTCTCCTTTCCTTGTCTCTTTTCCTCCTTTAACCACTAATTATCACGTATCATATTATATTTTACAATTTTATTTTTATTTAATTATGGTTTAAAATTTATATTTAATATTAACTTTGTTGTTTTATTCACTGTCATGTCTTGGCACTGTTATTCCTATGCCCAGAACATGTGATAGGCTCAGGAAGTCAACAATTATTTGATGAATGCATGAATATCTTTATATTACATCTTTACTCAAGTATACCATGAGAAAGTTTCTTAGAATTCTATCCTACTAAGCACTGAATCTCTAAAGTGAGTTCTAAAGAATGCCCTATTTCTCATCTGCCAGTCTAGGTTTTCTCTGACTTGTTGGAACCATTTTAAGGACCTAAAACACTGAAATTTGTCTATACCTATGGCCCTTTATGTTTCTCCAAAGTTCAGTAAACATCTAACAATTTTACCTTCCTTTGTAGGAGCCTAGTTTTATTAAAAAGAGAAGGTACTAATGAGAAATATTTTATATGTATAGATATAAAAACTGATTATACTCATAGAAGAACATGTCTCTTTGTGTGTACTACTATACAGTCAGCACACATGTGTGCTAAATGAGCATATTGAATTTAGTTGCAATAGGTATCTCATTCCTTATGTTAGAAAAAAATTAATTTAATTCAGAATTCTTGATATTATGACAAATTTCAACCCTCATGAATATTTTACCCTTTATTGTATTAGTTATCAGCTTTCTCTTTTTTAATTTTTTTTAATTTTATTTTTAAAGAAACTTTAAATTACATAAATTATACAGAGAAAATATAGGGGGATTCCCATATACCCCACCCCACACACACACATACTGCTCTCCATTAGCAACATTTTTCATTAGTGTGGTATATTTGTTACAATAGATGAACATGTATTGAAGCATTGCTACCATGGCAATAGTTTATATATACTTTACACTTTGAACCCCACATTTTTAAAGGTTTTAACAAAATGTACAATGTCCTGTATCAGTCATTGCAATGTCATTCAGAACAATTCCAATATCCCCCAAATGCCCTATATTACACCTGTTCTTCCCTCTAACTCCCCTCAGAACCTCTGATGACCACTGCTTTTATATCAATGTTACAAGATCTTTCATTGCTTGAATAGTGAGCCTACCTTAGTCCATAGCTGCTTTCCCCCCTTATGTTTGCTCATTTCTCAATCTTGAGGATTTTAGGATGGTCATGTCCACTCTGTTCTGATTGAGAGGGGGTTTAGATCCCATCGGGCAGATGGATCAAACTGTCTTGCCTGCAGTTGTAAGTACTCTCTGTTTTTTGGGGTGGGCATTATTCATCATCATCATTTTGTTAGTTGTCCTGAGTGAGTCGGATGAACTGGAGAGTAGGTCTTGGTTGCAACTCTGCTGAGATTCAGGGCTCAACCTTTTAATTCCTGGAAAAACTTTTGTAAGTGCAGAGATTTATTAACCTACTTACAATGATATTTAAAAATTATTTTTAGCAAATATTCTCATCATAGCATGAAGACAAACACATTTATGTTCCCATTTATTTTTCATTTAAAAATACTTTGTTAGAAACCTCATATTATTTTCTTCAAATAATGTAATAGTATCCATCATGTTAAAAATAATAACCATAACAACTAATATTTTTTAGCAGTTACTATCTGAGGCTTTACAAATTTCATATTTAATACTCACAATTCCCACCAATAATTAGATCTTATTAAGTCTGTTTTAGAGGTGAGAAAACTAAATCCTAGAGAAGCTAAATGACTTATTCATAGCTACACAAGTCATAAATCAAATATCTGGTTCCAAAGTCTGCATTATACCTTCTTTTTAATTTCTTCAGAAAATAACACATTCACTTCGTTGATATATTTCAGAATGGAGTATTTTAGAGTTTTATTTATGTAGCTTCTAGGGACTATTGTGAAAATAGAGGAAATGTTTCTCTAGTCACTTAATCATTAGTCATTTAGACTTTTATCTTAAGAATTACAGATATTTGCAAAATTAAGGAGTTTTCTTCTGCATATCTCCTGGGTTATTAAACTGAATAAGTTTATTAAACTTGGTCCACCATATAAGGTAGGAATAATTAAATTATTGTTATGTTCATATTAGAGAATATTTGAGAGTACGTACAATCATTTCCAATTTTAGAGTATAATTTATTGATGGAGTTGGTAATGGATGTGGGAGTATACATGAGTTGGGGGAAAAGATGAGAGCTGAAATCATTGTCTCTATTCAAATTTAGTTTTCCTTACATTAAGGTTCACTTTATTTGAGCAGAATGCAATGGGTCAGTTTGGAGTTTCTGCTACCCTGATTTGATGATCCATCCCTAATTGACATTTATGACATTCTCATCTTCTCTGGAGAGTTATTAACATCATGAAACAGTATATGATATTATACTTCAATGGTATTTAAATCTTCAGAACGTGATAACATTATGTTATTAAACTAATATGAATTTTTTCTATCACTTTCAGATAGGGTTAGTAATTGTAACATTAAAATGTTACAATTTAGGTGACCTAAAGATTTTTTAAAAATCCATGTTCTATAAGCAACCTCCAGTTTAAAAGCAATACAATAAATAGGTAACTATACAAACTTCATTTTCAGATTTCACATTAGGAAAAATGCCCCCCTGAAAAGAAGAGAATGACATTATTGGCAGATAGATTTTTAAACATGTATGCCGTGAAGTGGAGATTTAACAAAATCAAAAATGTATCATGAGCGAACATTTTAATTAGACACTTATATTAGACAATCTGAACATCCCCAAATCACACAAGTTAAGATTACATTCAAAGCAAAAACATGTGACAAGTTGGCATTTTCATTCTCCTGCTTTAAGCAAGAAGAATTTCAGCCAAGATTTCTGACCTTAACATAAACCTCAATATATGATACAATTCAAATACTGTCATTTCTTGAAGATTTTCAATTATTTTCAGGTGAGGAAAGGTTAAAGGTTTTTTTCTGGGTACTCTTTTCCCAAATAGCTCTTATTCTTCTTCCCTTGAAAAATAGGGGAATTTGCAACTTTTAAAAAGTAGTTGAGAGGGCAAAAACGAATAGTTAAGGAGAAAGAGATGAGAGTGAGAAAGGAAAGGAAGATGGCGAAAGAGGAGGAGGTACATGGAGAGGATAGTCAGAGGAAAAATTGCAGGTTGTAGCAGAGAGGTAGGTAAAGATAAATGAGAAAAAAGAAAGAGGGAAAGAAAACTTAAGAGACAAGAAAATAGAATAAGAACGCATAGAAACAAAATTTAAACAATAAAATTTTGTCAAGATTTGGAAATATAAATAATTCTTAATTTTAAGTCAGTTAAAATAAATCAATAGCATTTCTATAACTGACCATTAGTGCTAAATCAATTAAAATTATATATGCCTTTATTGTAAAACATCTACAAACAACAAGAGATAGTAAAATGCAAAATATCTTATAAAGGCCATGTTCCTTTCATAAATTATTTTTCAGTGTTCCACTGTAAATGCTTTATTTTCTTTCCCTTTTGGCATTCTTATTTTTAATATAGCTTATTTAATTTGCTTGGAGACATTGAAACCTATGTAATATCTAGCTTATATTAGAGAGGAATTAGTAAGTAACTAGGATTTCAAACAAAGCTAGTTTAACTTCACACCTTTAAAGTGATTCAGTCTGGTTGAGATAGAGAAGTAAGGCCACTGTTGCATTTGTTTAATTTTCTTTGGTTGATGGTTTCATTATTTGTGAGGTTATTTATATATTTGGCCTACTGGAGTTTCATTTGTTACAGTCTTAATTTACAACAGTTGTTAGTAAATGCTTTGTAAAGAAAAGTTATCTCTCCGAATTGAATTGTAGGTATAACAAACCTTCTTATTTCTCAGATATCATGGAAATGTGATTGAGAGTGATGGTTATGACTGAGCATCCTTACCTAAATCTATACAGATGGTCTATAATCACCAAAAATTCCCAATGGAAAGGTCACAGTAAGAAACTTACATAAATCAATAAACAACTTTAACTCTGAATTTTACAGCCACAACAATGGTCTTCATTGTGAATAAATGAACTAAACTTTTTCTAACATTTTGAGATGATAACCACATATATCTTACCTGTAATATAGATTGAGAAGAAGTATATATATTCACATTTTTATTTATGAAGTCATGTATTTATTCAACCAGATTTTATTGCTGCTTTCACTGTGAAAAATATTGTGATATGTACTTTTGTGGGGAAAAAAAAAAGTCTCCAACCTCAAAGACCTTACAGTCTGGTGAATACAAGAGACATTAATTAAAAAGTAAAAGCATGTATAACTGCAACAGTGACAAGTGTACTTGTAATAGTCAAGATCATGTTCTCAGGAAGAGCTGATTAAGATGAATGCCTGGCACCTCTACTCCTGTCTCCCTTACCCCACTGCTACTGAACTCTCAGTTTCACTCTCCCCATGAGACTCCCAGTGCCACCACCATGAGCAATATCTTATTAGTCCCTGTAACTTTGGCACATGGATGGAGCATCTAATTTGCTGAACTTAGGCTACATGCAAGTTCTTAAAGTCTAGGACAAGGAAGAGGGGCATTTTGCCCTTCTATATTTTGTGGTGAGGTAGGGGCCCTGTTAGGGAAGTCACAAATGTCTGTTAAGCAGCCATTGCCTAGACCTCACCTTTTGCCACCTTCCTCTCTGGGAAGTCACAAATCCTCTGGCCTTCTGCTACTCCTACTTCCTTTTCTATTGTGTGCTGTTCCACAAACTTAGGGAGATGTCAAGTCTAATGAAAAGGTCCAGCCAAACCTTAAACCCAAACCTGAACAAGCAACCCCAGATGCTTATTAGAACAGGAATTCTCAGTGACAGGGCCTCTTCCTCCTAAGGTGGATAAAATCCACACTTAAACAGTATAGATTGATTTCTCTGGTGCAAAGGAACTAACATCTACTGACCCCAACCCAGGACAGCTTTTGTTCACCAGGGGAGACAGGCCATAATGGGACTTCTTCCCCTATTCTTTTGGACTCTGTGCTAAGTATGTGACAAGTGTCCCGGCCCACGGGACAGTCAACCTGAGGCTCCAGCTCCTGCGAGAGAAGAATGGTATGGGACAAGAGACACAAGGAATGACAGCAAGACAGGATTCTGATCAAGCTGCAAAACTTTATTGAAGAAGCAGGGTATATATACTCTAAGGGAAGAGGGAGTGGCTAATAAGGACGGGTGGCGGTTTAGGATTGGTAGGTACTGTTGCTGGGGGGAGGTGGCAGTATTGAGGGAGTGGCTAGATGCTGTTGCTAGGGGTAGGTGGCAGCATTTCTGGCGAGAATCTTTGGCGCGGGTGCGAAATGCTGCTGACTTCCTAGAAGAAGGCTAGGGTGTTATTGTTTCAGTCCTGGCGGCCATGTTGCATGCCACCGACCTCGTTTAAGGCAAAATAGACCTGGCTATATTATTTTTACGGCCCCCAACAACAAGGAAATTATTTGCACTTTCTGGACTGTTTATGCTGTGCAAATAATAAAGGGATCATTTACTGAAAGTTTCTTTTGTGCCATGAACCTGTGTTCCTATAAAGCAAGTATCTCCACAACCCGCAGTTTCATAGTCAGTGCAGATTCGCTCTGTAATATCAGTGATTAAAAGATTGGTAACCAAACAACCAAGAAAAATTATTAATATCCTTCACTTCTCACCTTTTTGGTCTCCCAAAGTCATGTGCTTATGAAATATATAATTTCCATACTTCAAAAACCAAAGAATGCCAACCCAAATTCTTGACAGATATTGGATTCAATTCCTAGTCCAGGAGCTCTGGATATAGGTCAGTCTTTCTCAGGCTCTGTCTGAATCATCCTTTTGAATTCTGCACCTGAAGGACTAAACAGAAATATTATTCACCAAAAATAGACCCCAAATCTATTAAATAATGGAAATGGAAAAGATAGGAATCTCCTTTTGCCCCCTCCAGATTCATTCTTATCACATCTATGTATGCTGTTTATCCAGTAGGCTGACCTTTGTAGACTACCTCAATGGACTACCTTTCTGGCTTCTAGTAAATCTTAGCTAATGGGAAGCATCAGCAATAGATTGGAATAAGGGAGGAAAGTGGGGTGTGAATTTTTATTCCTATATTGCCATCTTGTGTATTCACTTCATGTTGGCTGTGTTCTTCATTCAAAAGTTTCTGCACATCTCAAGATGGCCTTTTCTACTAACTCTCCCCTTCTGGGTTCTGGTAAACTTTCTCTCTCCTCTTCCCTTCCAGCCTGCGGTTGAAAATTGCTACATTTTTACTAGCTTCAGGGTATTTCACTCTTTATGTATTTCTTACCTCTTCCTAGCTCAATGCAAAGAGTCTTTTATTTAGCCCTTCTTAAATCATTTCAGTCTTTTCTTTCAGAGAACCAGATTAATATAAAACTGACACAGTAAGGAAGAAAGCAAATGTATTCTTTAAAGGCTGTAGCTTGTATGATTTTTGTTTCTTTACAACCCACTCCAAGATCCTTTCACCTTTAGCCAGCAATTTCAATACTCTGAGAATTTTATTTGGTGGATTAATACATCTTTCATCCTTGAAGGATATGAACTACTATTTCTGTTGAGGGTGGAGGGTTGTAATGGCCTTCCAAAAACATTTACAAAAGAATACTTTAGTATATTGTAAGAGATTATCTGATTCTAATCCATTCATTCCCCTTGAAAGTCAGGAAAAATTATGTTAGTAATTTTAATTGCCCCTTTTCTCCTTAATTGCCCAGGGAGAGGTAAAAAATTGCAAAAGTCAAGTAAATGAAACTACTGTTTGGTCATTTAATGGAAGTATTTCTCACTTGGATAATAAAACTTCTTCATGAACAGAGTACCAACCAAATGAAAAACAATTATTAGGTAAAGTTGTAATATTTATCATCAGTACATGTACATCAGCACATTGTGCCTAACCTCATGTATTCCTGATATGTGAGAAACTAAGAAACATTAGTTACTCATGCAAGCATTTTCTGCATTTTTTAAAACGTGACTTAGAAACATAAGGCATTATTGCATCTGTCAAGTACTATAACTGTGTTATGAAAAATCCAGTCAATATCTTATGAATCCACCTGCATTTTCAGAAAGGGGTATGAACAAAGATAAATGAAACTGTTAATCTTTTTTTCTTTATTGTCCTTCAATCAGAAAAAAAATACTGGTATTGGTAGTAAAAAGTAGGATAGTAGAAACCATTAATAAATTCCAAAATTAAATACTGTCAGAAACATGGCAGGCAGGGAAAGCAAATATAAACAACAAAAAAAAGTTTTGTTCTATGAGAAAAAAAATAAATCCTTCTCCATACATTATGAAAAGGATCCGATGTAATCAAACTTCCAGGAAGAGACTGAATGGCTATTCTAGAATATTATAAATTTTAGAGGTCACAAATAAGTCACTGTCACTGGAAAATTGGACAAACATAATATGTGGTAACTGGTCATTCTTGGTAATGTAAGGTCTTTTTTGAGATCCTTATATAGCATACCTGTTTTCTGTTGTCTTTCTTTGTTTATGAGTCCATTTGGCAAATATGCTAGTAGGGAAAGTAGGCTATATGATATCCAGGAAACAGAAAATTTCATCTAATTTTCTTGTGCATGGGGGCTCAGATTTTACATGTTACACAATTATTCCAGCATCATTCTATGTACATTCTATAGGTCTATCCAGTTATAGTATGTCTTACCGCACTGTATTGTCAATAATTTCCCAAACTTATCTCTTCCATGTCTTTGAATATCAGCCAAAACCTTTGACCTACCATCAAGAAATCATCAATGTAATAAATCAAAACAGTGTATATTAGACCAATAGAATGTGACCTAATGCTGCAGAATTGATGTATTCAAGAGTTATGATCTTGAAAGTATAAGGCTCTTCTTTTCAGATAAAAGGAAGCATCTATTTACAACAGGGATTCTTAACAATGAGTCTATGAGCTTGAATTGGAATTTAAGAAAACATTATTCTTGTGGGGATGTGTTGGTGCAGATGTAGTATATTTATTAAATAATACACAGTATAGTGTGGACTTAGTATGTGATCCATGGTTTTCACCTGACTGGCAAAAGTGTCTGTGGTACAAAAAGGTTAAGAACCCCTGATTTACAGGAATAGGAAAATAATTGTCCAGGTCATTATGCTGCATATGAGGTAAAAAGCATACCACATGTGTGAGAACATAAGTAATTGGAGACACTAACTCATTAAATTTAGATTAAATCCTTTAGTCTTTCTCCCTTCCAAGAACTATCTGATTTACATGAAGCCAGTCAGGGAAGTTAAATGAAAATAAGGATCATCACTCTTTCATCTTCTATGTGTTTTATAGTGTCACTTAATCAATACAATTCTTCCAGGAACATGATAATCTGCTATTTGATTTGTTATTTTAGTTAGAGAGAATGCCATAAGCGTCAACTGGTTCTTCTATTATCACACTTACTTGACACATTTGAAAGCCACTGGGAAGATCATAAAAGAAGCTAAACAAGTTGGATCAAATTATATGAAAATTATATAATCAAAGACTCAAAAAGCAACCACTGGATAGATTTAGATTCCTCATCAGCATAACAGGAAAGAGATTTTGATAAAAATTCTATTTTCATGGGATGTCTGTAAGTGCTAAATATAACCAGTTGGCCCAAGTGATATTTTAGAGATGTAAGATTGATCATTAGTTGGAAAAAATACTCAAAAATCTACAACTTATTTGGGTATTTTACTCACTAGTTTACTGTTATTTTAGTTTTCTAGGCTGCTGAAAGCAGATATCATGAAACGGGTTGGCGTTTAACAATGGGAGTTTATTAATTTACAGTTTGAGGCCATGAGAATGTCCAAATCAAGACATCATACAAATATTATCCTATTAAATGGCTTCAGATCTCTTTAATAGGGCTAGGAGGATGATTCAAAGAGGATGCACATAAAACTAAAAGTTTATTCTTAAAAAAAGTCCTAACTTCTATTTCATTAAAGGGGCTTCTGGGTCTGTCAACTGATTTGGGACTTGGATTTTTATGAGAAGTTGTGACTATTATATTTGCTCAATTCATGTCCTTGTTAATTAGAAAGGGATATTTTCACATTTGCTCAAATTGATTGGATGCTGTATTAGCCAAAGGGGTGCTGATCTAAAGTATCAGAAATCTGTTGGCCTTTATAAAGGGTATTTATTTGGGGTAAAAACTTACAGTTACTAGGCCCTAAAGAGTCCAACTCAGGCTATTTTCTCACCAAAATCTGTTGCCATGTGTGGATGCAAGATGGTGCGCAACTTTCTGTGACAGTTTTCAGCCTTCCTTCTTCCCTCTTAAGGCTCCATGGGCCCAGCTTCTTCCAATCTCAACTATAGGCTGGAGGGCTCATTTCTTTCTGGGCCTTCTCAGCTGCTCAGGGCTTTGGTCTTTTCAAATGCAAACTATCAGGTAAATGGCTCAGCTTTCCCCAGGGATTTAGCTGTTTGAGCTTTCTCCTTTCTGTCTCATGGCAGGACCGAAATGACCAAGTTCTCTCTTCTTCCATGTCTTCTTCTGTGTGTCTTCTTGAGTGAGTGTCCCTTTATATAGTCAAAGGGGCGGGGACTCAACCCTAACTCACATCCTACTGACATAATCAAATCATAGCCCTAATCTTGATTTAATCAAGTAAACATAAAACCTTTGCATTTAGTACAATCAAAGAGTATCATGCCCAGAGAAACAGACCAATTTACAAACATAAATCACTATCTTTTTTGGAATTCATGCATAATATTAAACTGCTACAGAAGACTTTTAGGCTACTTCTTGATTTTTGTCCTAGGAATTCTGTGATCAATTATTCACTGTCAGAAGAAACAGAATGCCTGTTTTTATTTAATTATTTGCTTTAAAGTATTTATATCTAAAATTTCATATTCAAATCTATCTTCACTGATTATATATATTATCATTTTGCCAGGATAAGATTTCTACTACTGCCATATTTATGGCATTTCTTTTGACTCTGTCTGGAAGAGCTAGTCACTTTCTCATTGTGGATGTCCAGATAACAAAGAATGACCCATGGAGTAGAAATCTTAAACATTCTTTTCTGGTCATAGGTGTTCATGGTGTGTTTCTTTTTAACAATTTCAACATCATAAAAGTTTAAAATCTTAGTGAAGATCTTATAAAATTTCTTTAATCTAAATATAGGCTGACCCTAACAGATTCACCATATATCCAAAGATGCAAGTAGATTGAAAGTGAAAAGATGGAAAAAAGATATTCCATGCAAATAGAAACCAAAAGAAGCTATACAGGTATCAGACAAAATAGACATTGAGTCAAAAATCATTATGAGACAAAGAACATGATGTATTGAAAAATGGATCAATCTATTATAAGCATGTACCTACAACATAGTCCCAAATTATATGAAGTAAAAGTTGACAGAATTGAAGATATAAATAGACAGTTCTACAATAATAGTTGGATACTTCAATACTGCATTTTCAATAATGAACATAACATTACAGAAGTGCAATATAGAAATAGAAAACATGAACAACGCTATAAAACCAACTATATCTAACATGTATATCAGAACACACAACTAAAAAAAGAAACAGCATAATACACATTCTTTTCAGGTCCTCAGGATAGACCACATGACCAGTCACAAAACAAGATTTAATGAATTTTAAAAGGACATATTACCCAAAGTATCTTTTCTGACCACAACCAAATGAGACTAGAAAGCATAAAATTAAAAAAAAAGAAACAAAAGAAAAATTCACAAATATGGGGAAATTACATAACATTCCCTTAAACAATCAACAGATTAAAGAAGAAATCAAATGGACAATTAGAAAATATTTCAGGATGAACAAAAAAAAAAAAAAAAAACAAAATTATAGGATGAAATGAAAGTCGTGCTTAAAGGGAAATTTATGACTGTAGATGTTTACTTTTAAAAAGAAGAAATATCTTAACTGATAACTTAAATTTACATCTTAAAGAACTAGAAAAAGAACAAATTAAACCCAAAACAAGCAGAAGGAAGGAAATGAAAAAACATTAGACCAGAGAAAAATAAAATAGAGAACAGAAATCCAGTAGAGAAAATCAATGAAATCAGAAGTTAGTTCTCTGAATAAATCAATAAAATTGACAAACCTTTAGCTTGATTGACTAAAGATAAAAGAGTGAAGACTAGAATTACTAAAATCAGAAATTATTTTACTAGCAATATAACAGAAATAAAAAGAATTACAAGAAAGTACTATGAAAATGTGTATGACAACAAATTAGATAATATGGATGAAATGGATAAATTCCTAGAAACACAAACTGCCAAAATTGCTTCAATAAGAACTTGGAAAATTTGAACAGATCTATAACAAATACAGAGATTCAATCAGTAATCAAAATGCTACTACTATCAATGAAAAGCCCAGGACCAGATGACTTCACTAGTAATTCTCCCAATCATTTAAAGAAGAATTTACATCAATCCTTTTAAGAGTCTTCCAGAAATATGAGGGGGTGGGTAATATATAGATCATTCTATGAAGCCAATATTACCCTTATATCAAAGCCAGAAAAAGGCATTACAAGAAAGGGAAAAAAAACTACAGATGAATATCCCTTATGAATACAGATGCAAAAATCCTCAATAAATATTAGAAATCTGAAGGCAGGAGCATATGAAAAAGTTTATACACCATGATCAAGTGGAATTTATTCCAGGAGTGAAAGTGTGGTTCAAAATACAAAAATCAATCAAAGTAATACACAACATTAATAAAGTGAAAGGAAAATTGCATGATCATTTCTATTGATTCAGAAAAAGCATTGACAAAGTCCAATACCCTTTGATACTAAAGACACTTAAACTAAGAATAGAAGTGAGTTTTCTCAACCTGATCAAGGGCATTTGTAAAAGACCCACAGCTAAAATCATACTAAATGGTAGGACAATGATAACTGCAGGATTTGCTTTCCATACACAGTATTTGTTAAATGAAAGTTGAATGGATGGAAGCAGGGAAGTCATACACATAAAGACTTGTCTAAACATTAAGGATAATAAAGATACATTGTTTTATTTCCCATCCCTTCTTATTGTGGGTAGAATCATTTTTTAAAAATTGCATTTAGGAAAACTATAAATATAAAAAAACTATAAGAACAATAGATCAGAATTTAAAATATGTACATATTTTTCATTAAGTCACAGTATCAGAAAAAGTCATTTAATATACAGTTTTCTGGAAGAAATTAATCAACACCAGATTGCAATTTGAGTTACACAAAACCATAGTGTTAATTAAAACATGTGAATATTCTTTTATTTACTAAAAATAAAATTAGAAATATAAAAAAAAGTGTCCATTCTTCTCACAGCTAGTAGAAAGTCAAGTTACAAGGATGCTCTTCTATTCCAGGGCGTTGAATCACCATTTTGTTTTGTTTTTTTAAATATATTTTTTATTTATTTTTAAAAGATACTTAGATTACATAAAATGTTATATTAAAAAATAAAAAGGATTCTCATATGCCCCACTCCCCACACCTTCCACTTTTCTCCACGTTAACAAGTTCTTTCATTAGTGTGGTACATTCATTGCAATTGATGAACACATTTTGGAGCATCATTTTTTTTTTTTACTGAGTGAATATGGTTTCCCTGGGGGCAGAATTTATGATTAAGAACTTTGGAGTAATTGACTTAATTCCAATAAACCCTTTAGATCCATCTGCCATGATGTTTTATCCCTTTTTTTCATACATCTGAAAGTTTCTGCTTGCTTTTTGCTCTGGTCCTTCACTGCATCAATATTAAATAAGGAAGCATCTTATTTGTATTATTGTTGCACAAAATTTCTCTAGTGATCTTGTATAATATAGTACTCTAAGTTTCCAGGTCTGCTTTCTAATAGCTTTGTTATCTCACATACAGTATCTAATTCTTCTGATTCTCAGTTTTCTTATCTCTGTATATGGATAAGAATACCTGTTTTACTGGGCTTTTGTAAGAAACAAATGAGACACTATTTGTGAATATACTTTGTAAATTATAAATTATTGTAAAATATTATAATATTATTTTGTACAGCACAGATTGATTTTTGTGCCTTGGAGTTTATTTGAAAAGTTTATTTTCTGCAAAATGACTATTTTGTAATAATCTCCTTTTGCTACTTAACTTGACAGGCAGAATCAAATTAGCAAAATATGTCCAATGAAGCCACTTTCAATTTAATGTATTTGACTGATCTCATTCTTATCTCATGCCATTTAACTTTTGAATTCTTAAAATTCTTTCATTTTCAGATTAAATATGTGAAAGAATTTATCATTACTGTTTGAGAGAGAAATGCAGAAATGAAAAAAAAAAATATTTAAAGGTGACATCATCAACATGGTGACATAAAACAGCCCCTGAAAAACCTCCCCAGAGATGTAGTGAATACAAGGACAAATTCCCCCGCTTTGAACTCTGGTTGATGGAAGAGACTGGAGAAGGAATTCAAAAATGCTGAATCGAAGAAAGAGGATAGACTTGCCTGCCCTTTTGGTCCCACAAAAAGCTTATGTGTTTTCCAGAGGCAGCAGCCCAAGTTCCCTCCCGCTGGAGACACATACTGCAGAGGAATCCCGCCAGTAAGTTAGCATATTCAGGCATAAGGACACAAATCCACAAGATCCAGGGTGGAACACAAGTTTCTGAGGAGTGTTGCATAGAAAAAGGCCTCCCCACAGGAGAAGGGGAGAAAAACCAAGCCAGAACCTTGGCAGACAAGTGGTGTATTGACTCAATTCATGTACTGTCAGCAGGACTCCCTAAATGCAAAATGGACTTTTCTGGAGTAACACACCTTTCTGGATTGACTCCATCTGGCTCCCTAGGGTGGGGTAACCTAATGGGTAAGAAACTGGAAGAAGAAAAGACTCACAGAGGAAAAAAATGGAGAGGAAAGTAAAATTGAATTGCTATCTAAGATTAGAGGGTCCCAGAATTGAATAGTATAGGAAACTGGGACGAGTGAGAGAAAATTTAAACAAATCTTAGGAGCTGGGGAGACAATTCTTTACAAAAACAAAAATAACAGATCAGGATTCCCAGAGAAGGAACAGGGAAAAAGAAGCTTTCTCCAGGAGTTGAAACAATTACACACAAATTGCAATCTTAAAAAAAAAAAAAAAAAAAAAAAAAAAAAAAAAAAATTGTACCACATGTCTAGGGGAATAATCTGAAGAAGAGCTGAGAAAATCTGATCAATTAAATTTGGGCTTATCTGAAGGTCCAGAATAAATTGGAAAATCCTTAACACAAAGTCAATCAACAATAAAACCCTAGACAAGAGGGAGAAACAAACCTTTAGAGTTAACTCATCGATATAAGCAGATGCCTAATATCAACAAAAAAATTACAAGCAATATTAAGAAACAGAAAGGTATGGCTCAGTTAAGGGAATGCATTAAAAATGCAGTGGAGACACATAACAATGAACAACTAATCAAAGAAGTTCAAACAAATCTCTTAAATCAATTTGATTATAGGAAGGAAAATATGGCTGAAAAAAAATAAAGGATATTAAAAAAACAATGTGTGAGCATAAGGAAGAATTTGAAAGTTTAAAAAGAAACATAACAGAAATTATGGGGATGAAAAGACACAATAGTAGAGATTAAAAGTACATTAAAGGCATATAACAGCAGATTTGAACAGGCAGAAGAAAGAATCAGTAAACCAAAAACAGAAAAACCAAAATCATGCAGGCAAAAGAACAGATAGTGAGGGGAAAAAAAAAAAAAAAAAAAAGAGAGCAGTGTCTTAGGGAATTGAGTGGCAGCACAAAGGGCTTTTATACATGTCATGGGTGTCCCAGGAGGAGAAGAAGGGGGCAGGGACAGAAAGAATATTTGTGGAAATAATGGCTGAAAATTTCCCAACTCTTATGGAAAAATAAATATATATTTGTCCAAGAAAAACAACATACTCCAAATAGAATAAGTCCAAACAGACTTACTCTAAGACAACATACTAATCAAAATGTCAGATACGAATATCCTCAATAAGACTAAGTGCCAATTTCTTACAAGAGATCATGGAGGCAAGAAGGCATTGAATTGGCATGATATATTTAAAGTACTGAAAGAGAAAAAGTTCCAGACAAAAATTATTTTTCTGACAAAACCCTAATTCAAAAATGAAGGACAGTTTAATATATACAAGTTAAACAGGAATTGAGTTTGTCAGCAAAGGCTTGATTTACAAGAATTACTAATGAGAATTCTGTAGATTGAAAAGAGAAGACAAGAGAGTGTGACTTGAAGTATTGTGAAGAAATAAAGATTCAGAGAATAGGTATGTTATTGAAGCTAAATTGGTATTTTCTCAAATTAGAAAGTTATAGATGTAGTTTGTACAATATTAACCCCAGGGTAACCACTAAGAAAGTATTTACACAATATACAAACACAGAATGAGAGAGGGATCAGTTAGATACAACACAAAAGATTAACTATGCAGAAAAGAGGTTGCAATAAAGGAAAAGAGAGTGACAAATTTATATATATATTGACACTTAAAAATTAAAGGACAAAACTCCTGACTTAGGTACTGCCTTTACAGTAATAACACTCAAAGTTAATTCATTAAATTCCTCAATCAAAAGACCTAAAAGGGTAGAATGGATAAAATAGCATGATCCAACTCTATATTGTTTACAGGAGATTCACCTTAGAATTAAGAAACATAGAGATTAATAGTGAAAAGATAGAAAATGATTTACTAAGGAAATAGTAACCAAAAAAAGGGTGGGGTTCTTATAATAATTTTGGATAAAATCAACTTTAAGTAAATAGGTGTTATAAGAGATAAAATGCACACTACATTTTAATAAAAGTGACAATCTGTCAAGAAAAATAATAAGCATAAATATTTATACACCACAGTACCCCAAAATACATGAGGTCAACACTGGCAAAACTGAAGGGAGAAATAGACACCTCTACAATAATAGTTGGAGAGTTCAATATACCACTCTGATCAATAGATAGAACATCTAGTCAGAAAATCAGTAAGGAAACAGAGAACTTGAATAGCATGATAAATGAACTAGATGTAACAAATATACACACAACATTGCACTACAAAACAGCAGGATATATATTCCTCTCAAGTGCATATGGAACATTCTCCAGGATATACCACATGTTGGTTCACAAAATATGTCTCAATAAATTTAAAAAGATTGAAATTATACGAAGTATCTTCTACAACCATAATGGAATGAAACCTGAAATCAATAACAGGTAGAGAACTGAAATATTGATAACTATATGGACATTAACTAACAGACACTTCATAATCAGTAAGTCAAAGAAGAAATTGCAAGTGAAATCAGTAAATATCTTGAGACAAATGTAAATGAGAGCACAATATATCAAAACTTATGGGATACAGTGAAGGCAGTCCTGAGGGAGAAATTTATGGCCCCAAATCATTACATCAAAAAAGAAGAGCTGGGGAGTTCCCGGAAGATGGTGTTGGAGTAGGCAAGTGGTGATTAACTCTCACAAAAATAATAGTGAAAGGGCTAAAAGCTGTCTAAGGGATTTGCTTTGGGGGTCAGCAGAACAAGACAGTGGTATACAACACCTAGGAAAGTGGTGGAAAGAGAAATGAAGAACCCAGAACAAGAAACTTGAGCTATGAAACCCCCACAATGGGTGGGAAGAGCTCCCCTCCCCCACTCCCAAGCAATTAAGCCAGGGTAAAACTCCTGTCACACTGCAGCTGACTGAGAGGGTGTATTAGTCAGGGTTCTCTTGGGAAACAGAATCAATAGGAGTTATATGTCAAAAATATGAGATTTTATGAGTCTCTCATGTGACCATGGGGATGCGCAAGTCCAGGTTCTGCAGTCAGGCTGCAAACCAGGGGCTCCGATGAAAGTCCGATGTAAGGTCCTTCATGAGTTTCTGGGAGAAGCTGACTGTCCAAGGACAAGCAGGGAAATTATCTCTGAATGTTGAAATCACTTCCCCTTTTAAGGCATTCAACTGATTGGATAAAAGCATTGCCCACTGATGATGCAATCTTCCTGATTGATGCAGATGTAATCAACCATCCACTCAGTAAACTCACTGGTGATCTAAGTCCATAAATGCTCTTGTATTACAATTAGCCCAGTGCTTGCTGGACCAAACTGGACACAATTACCTAGGCTAGTTGACACATTAGCCTAACCATCACAGAGGGGGACAGACATCTTATACAAGGACAAAAGGAGGGAAGTCAAGGGACTTCTCCACTGAATCCAGCAAGCAGAGCATACTCTGAATCTCGGCTCTGGCCTGACCAAAATACAGGAAAGCAGGGATTGAAAGAAACACTTTGGTGTAAAGATGCAAAGTATATGCAAAAAAAAAAACTAGACAATGTAGATGTGATGGACAAATTTCTAGAAAAACATGAACCAACTACACTGACCCTAGAAGAAATAGATGACCTCAATAAACCAATCACAGGTGCAGAGACTGATCTGTCATCAAAAACCTCCCAAAGATGAAAAACCAGGGACCAGTTGGCTTCACAGGTGAATTCTACCAATCATTCAAAGATGATCTAATACCAATCTTACTCAAGCTCTTCCAAAAAATTGAACAGGAAAGAATACTACCAAACTCATTCCATGAAGCCAACATCACCCTAATACCTAAACCAGTTAAAGGTACTATGAAAAGAGAAAATTACTGACCAATATCTGTAATGAATATAGATGCTAAAATCCTCAACAAACTACATGCAAACTGAATCCAAAAGGAAATTAAAAGAATTAAACACCACGAGCAAGTGGGTTTTATCCCAGGTATGCAAGGGTGGTACAACACAAGAAAATCAATTAATGTAATAAACTGCATTGATAAATTGAATAAGAAAAATCACACGATCCTCTCAATTGATGCAGAAAAAGCATTTGACAAAATACAGCACCATTTCTTGATAAAAACACTCTAAAAGATAGGAATAGAAAGAAGCTTTCTCAATATGGCAAAGTGCATATATGAAAAACCTACAGTTAGTGTTGTTCTTCAGTGAAAGACTGAAAGCTTTCCTGCTGAGATCAGAAGCAAGGATGTCCCTTGTCACCACTGTTATTCAAGATTGTGCTAGAAGTTCTAGCTACAGCAATTAGGCTCGATAAAGAAATAAAAGGCACCCAAATATGAAAGTAAGAAGTAAAATTTGCACTATTCGCTGATGATATGATCCTATGTCTTGAAAATCCTGAAAAATCCACAACAAAACTACTAGAACTAATAGACAAGTTCAACCAGGCAGTGGGATAAAAGATTAATATGCAAAAATCAACAGAGATTCTATATACTACTGATGTGCCCTCTGCGGAGGAAGTCAGAAAAAAAAATTCCATGAATAATAGCAACTAAAAGAATCAAAAATTTAAGAATAAACTTAACCAAGGACATAAAGGACTTGTATTCAGAAAACCACAAAACATTGCTAAAAGAAACCAAAGAACCCTTAAATAAATGGAAAGACATTCCATGTTCATGGACCAGACCACTAAATATTGTTAAGATGTCAGTTCTGCCCAAATTGATTAACGGATTCAACATAATCCCAATAAAATTGTCAACAGCCATTTTTGCATAAATGGAAAAGCCAATTATCAAATTTACTTGAAAGAGTAAGGTGTCCCAAATAGCAAAAATGTCTTTAAAAAGAAGAACAATGTTGGAGGACTCATTTCCTGATTTTAAAGCATATTACTTAGCTAAAGTGGTAACAACATCATGGTACTGGCATAAAGACAGACAGATTGACCAATGGAACAAAATCGAGAACAAAGAAATAGACCTTCACATCTACAGACAAGTGATTTTTGGCAAAGCTGTCAAGCCCTCCCATCTGGGAAAGAGCAGTCTATTCAGCAAAGGGTGCTGGGAGAACTTCATAGTCATATCCAAAAGAATGAAAAAGAACCCTTATCTCACACCTTATACAAAAATTAACTCAAAATGGATCAAGGATCTAAATATAAAAGTGACAACCATAAAAATCCTAGAAGAATAGGTAGGAAAAGATCTTCAAGGCCTGGTGGTAGGTGATAGTTTCTTAAACCTTACACCCAAAACCTGAGCAACAAAAGAAAAAAAATAGATAAATGGGACCTCCTCAAAATTAAACATTTGCATCTCTAAGGACTTTTTCAAAAGGGTGAAAAGGCCTTCAACTCAATGGGAGAAAATATTTGGAAATCAAATATCTCATAAGGGTTTAATATCAATTATAAATGAAGAGATCATACAACTCAAGAATAAAAAGACAAACTACCTGATAAAAAATGGGAAAAGACTTGAAAAGACAATTATCCAAAAAAAGAAATACAAATTGCAAAGAAACTCATGAAAGAATGTTCAACATCACTAGCAATTAGGGAAATGCAAATCAAAATGACAATGAGATATCATTTCACATCTATTAGACTGGCCACTCTTAAAAAGTTAGAAAACTATAAATGTTGGAGATGATATGGAGAGATAGGAATGCTTATTCATTGTTGGTGGGAATGTAGAATGGTACAGCCACTGTGGACGACTGGCATTTCCTAAGGAAGTTGAATATAGACCTGGCAATACCATTGCTAGGTATAAACCCAGAAGAACTGAGAGCAGTGACACGTATAGACATCTGCACACCAATGTTCCTAGCGGCATTATTCACGATTGTCAAAAGTAGGAAACAACTCAGGTGTCCTCAATGGATAAACAAATTGTGGTGTATATACATGGTAGAATATTATGCAGTGGTAAGAAGAAATGAAGTCGGAAAGCATATGGCAACATGGATGAACCTGGAGTATATTATGTTGAGCATAGCAAGCCAGACACAAAGGACAAATACTGTATGATTGCTCTGTCATGAACTAAATATATTGTGTAAACTCATGGAATTAATATTTAGAATATATGTCACCAGAAAATACACTGAGAGTAGAGAATGGAAAGCTGAGGGTTAATCTGTGCAGAATTGATAAAAAAGTTTGTAAACCTTTGGAAATGAATAGAAATGATGAAAGCACATTATAGCGTTTGTGACTAGAAGAGTTGTTATATGGTAATACAGTCATTCAAAGGGAAAGTCTAAGATCATGTATTTTACTAGAAGAAAACCTAAAAAATGTAACATGGGACTGTATTACGTAGTGAAACCTCATTTAAGACATGATGTAAGACATACATATGTGTGATATTGCATTTATAAGACTGTTTTTAAACATATAAATACAAATATACTAGAGAGAAGGAAACAGAATATCAGCTATCTATGGTAGGGGAAGCGTAGAGAGATTGAGAAGTGATGAGTTTTGTTTGCTTGTTTTTTGTTTATTATTATTATTGTAATAATAAAAATGCTCTAAAATTGATTGTATCGATGAATGCATAACTGTGTGATTTTACTGAATAACATTGATTCTACACTTTGTATAGATTTATGCTTTATTAATATGTATCAATAAAATTTATTTGTTTAGAAAAAACAAAAAAGCAAAAAATCAAAATGGAAAAGAGTAAAAATTTAAAACTGATTTTATTGACGATAAGAGATATGAAGGATAGATAAAATATAACTAATATATGCATGAGTATCCAGCCAATTAATCAAGCAAATGAACAGACCGTAATTTTAAAATATAATGAAAAAAGTCTCTCCTGTAATTTATACTCAAACTTTTCAATCAAAAGTGATCCCACATAATATTATTAAAGATCTCCTAGTAAATAAAGTTTTTAAAAGATACACCACATCCACAAAAATCTTAAAAAGTGATACAAAAACGGCTCCCCAACATATGCTGTTATTAAACCTCCAGGACACAGAAAAATTATATGAATATTCAAGGAGAAAAAAAATCTACTTAATATGAGGCAGAAAGTTCAAGCTGATCTCATTCTCCATGGTGGTACACAATTACCGAAAAGATGAGTATGATGCCTACAAAGTTAAGGGAAAGAAAATGAGAGCCAATAATTTTATACCCTTTTACATTACCCTTTACGTGTGAAGGCGATAAAAAGACATTCTCAGAGATATGGACCAGGGCTGCCAGCTGGGCACAAAACCGAGCAGGTCAGGATCGATGAGGACCGGTGGGCCACCCTTAAGTTCCTCATCAGAGAGTGGGGTGAGCATGCAGCCTGCTCTTGAGGTTCACAAATATGCTTTTGATCCAGAACTTGCAGCAACAATAGGTGTTGGTTTTAGGGTGAAAACAATTTCAGTGAATCAAAATAAGGCTAAACTTGCAATATGCAATAGTGATGAGCAAGAGGGTTTCAGATTATAGAGGCACACAGGGTGGTATATTAGTTTACAATGTCACCTTCTTTAAACTGGAAAACTGGTTAAACTAACTGGAAGCATATTGCATGAAAAATTACTTAGTAAAAATGCTAGTTGGAAATAAAATTGATAAGGAAAGCTGTGAACTTGATAGAAATGAGGGCCTGAGATTTGCACAAAAGCATTCCATGTTATTAATAGTGGTAAGGGGAAAAACTGGTGCTGCTGTCTAATGTGACTTTGAGGAAGTTCTTGAAAAGATCATGCAGACCCCCAGATTGTGGAAAAGCGGGAACCAGAATAAAAGAGTCACGCACACACACATACACACACACAAGAGCTAAATGCAAAGGTCTAATTGCATACTTGGAAGAACTAGAAAAAGAACAGCAAACTAATCCCAAAGCAAGCAGGAGGAAAAACATAGCAAAGATTAGAGAAGAAATAAATTAAATTGAGAATAAAAAAAAAAGAATAAAGAGAAGTAATAAAACCAAAGGTTGGTTCTTTGAAGAGAGCAATAAAATTGACAAACCGTTAGTTAGACTGACAAAGAAAAAAGGAAAAGTTGCAAATAAAATCAGAAATGAGAGGGAGAATATTACTACTAGCCCCACAGCAATGCATGGGATTATAAAAGGATACTATGAACAACTGTATGCAAATAAATTAGATAAATTGGACAAATTATTGGAAACACACAAACAATCTACATTGATTCTAGACCTAGAAGACTTTACTAGACAAATTACAAGTAAAGAGATTGACAAAGTCATCAAAAAGAAACCCAAAAAAAGGAAAACCCAGGACCAGATGATGTCACAGGTGAATTCTACCAAGCATTCCAAGGAGAATTAATACCAAGCCTTCTCAAGCTCTTCCAAAAAACTGAGCAAGAGGAAACAATAGCAAATTCGTTCTATGAGGTCAATATCTACTTAATAATAAGCCAGATAAAGATACTACAAGAAAAGAACATTACAGATCAATTTATCTTAGGAATATAGATGCAAAAATCTTCAATAAAATACTTGTGAATCAAATCCAACAACACATTAAAAGAACTATACACCATAATAAGCAGGTTTTATACCAGATATGCAGGGATAGTTCAACATAAGAAAATCAATTAATGTAACACACCACATTGTAAAAATGAAGGAAAAAAACATGATCATCTCCATTGATGCAGAAAAGGCATTTGACAAAATCTAGCATCCTTTCCTGATAAAAAAACAAAAACAAAAAAACACTTAGATATATAGGTCTAAAGCGAAACTTCTACAACATGGTAAAGGACATGTATGAAAAACCCACAACTAACAACATACTCAATAGTGAAAGATCAATAGTTTTATCTCTAAGATCTGGAACAAGACAAGGATGTCCATTGACACCACTGTTATTCACCATTGTACTGGAATTCTAGCCAGAGCAGTTAGGCAAGTAAAAGGAGTAAAAATCATCCAGATTGGAAAAGAAGAAGTAAAACTTTTACTATTTGCAGAGTATATGATCCTATATGTAGAAAGTCTTGAAACATCCACAACAAAGGTACTAGAGCTAATAAACAAATCTAGCAAAGTGGTGGGGTACAAGATCAACATGCAAAAATCAGTTTTGTTTGTATACACTACTAATGAGCAAATCAAAAAAAAAAAAAAATCCAATTGCTGTAGCAACTAAAACAATCAAATATCTAGGAATAAATTTAACCAAGGATTTAAAAGACTTGTACACAGAAACTATAAAACATTGCTAAAGGAAATCAAAGTACTAAATAAATGGAAAGATATTCTGTGTTCATGGATTGGGAGACTAAATATTGGTAAGATGTCAACTACTTAAAATAAATTACAGGTTCAACACAACTCCAATCAAAATTCCAAAAGCCAACTTTGTGAAAATAGAAAAGTCAATTATTAAATTTATTTTAAGAGTAAGGGCTCCAAATAGCCAAAATCATCCTGAAAAAGAACAAATCTGAGGACTCACACGTTCTGACTTTACAGCATATTACTAAGCTACAGTGTTCCATACAGCATGGTATTGGGAAAAAGATAGATATATTGACCAATGGAATAAATTGACAACTCAGAAATAGACCCTCCTATCTATGTCTAATTGATTTTTAACTTTATTTTTAAAGAAGTTTTAGAATACAGAAAAGATATATGAAAATATAGGGGATTCCCATATACCCCACCCCCTCCACCTCTCATATTTTCCCCTATTAATAACATCTTACATTAGTGGGGTATATCTGTTATTACAACTGATGAACAAGTATTGAAATATTGCTATTAACCATGGTCTATAATTTACATTATGATTTACACTTTGCACTGTACAATTTTATAAGTTTGACAAAACGTATAATGGCCTGTATCTGCCATTACAATATCATGCAGTACAATTCTAATGCCCTAACAATGCCTTATGTTCCACCTATTCCTCCCTCCCCCACCCCTTAGGTTCTGAGGGAAAGGCCAATTGATTTTTGACAAGACTGCCCAGTTCAATCAATTGAGAAAGAATAGTCTCTTCAACAAATAGTGCTGGAAGAATTGGATATCCATATGCAAAAGAATTAAGAGGACCCATATCTCACACCATATAAAAAAATTAACTCAAAATGGATCAAAGAGCTAAATATAAGAACCAGTACTAAAGCTACTAGAAGGAACTGTAGGGAAGCATCTTCAGGATCGTGTATTAGGCAATGGTTTTATAGCCTTTAAACCCAAAGTATATGCAATGAAAGAAAAAAAAACAGATAAATGGGACCTTCTCGAAATTAAATACTTTTGTGTCTTAAAGGACTTTGTCATTAAAGTTAAAACTCAGTGGAAAAAATATCTGGAAACCATGTATCCAATAAAGGCTTAATATTCAGAATATATAAAGAAATCCTACAACTCAACAATAAAAACACAACTCAATTTAAAAATGAGCTAAAGACCTAAGTAGACATTGCTCCAAAGAGGATTTACCAAAAGGCAAAAAACACATGAAAAGATGTTCAAATTTACTAGCTATTAGGGAAATGCCAGTCAAAACTACAGCGAAATATCATTTTACACCCATTGGAATGGCTACTCTTAAGAAAATAGAAATTTACAAGTGCTGGAGAGGATGTGGAGAAATAAATAGGAACATTCTTTCATTGCTGATGGGAATGCAAAATGGTGCAGTCACTGTGGAAGACAGTTTCACAATTCCTCAGTAAGCTAATTATAGAATTACTGTATGACCCGGTAATTCCACAACTAGGAGTATACCAAGAATTGTAAGCAGGGACTAGAACAGATATTTGCAGACAAATGTTCATATCAGAATTATTCACAATTACCAAAAGATGGAAGTAGCCCAAGTATCCATCAACCAATGAATGAATAAACAAAATGTGGTATATACATACAATGGAATATTATTCAGGGGTAAAGAGTATAAGTCCTGATGCATGTGACAAAATGGATGAACTTTGAGGACATTATATTGAGTGAAACAAACCATACACATATGGACAAATATTGTATGATGTCACTGATATGAACTAATTATAATAAGCAAACTCATAGAGTTAGAATCTAGAGTATAGGTTACCAGGGGATAGAATGGGCATAGCTAATGCTTAATCTGTACAGAATTTCTATTTAGATTGATTGTAAAGGTTTGGAAATGGGTGGTGGAAATGATTGCACAATATTGTGAGTGCAATTAACAGGACTGAACTATATAGGTGAATGTGGTTTAAAGGGAAAATTTTAGGTAGTACATGTTAGAATAAAAATTGAAAGAGAAAACATAGGACTTCCTAACAAGTGAATCCTATTATAGACAATGGACTATAGTTAATAGTATAAGTATAAGAATATTCTTAAATATGCCTCACTAATGCAAGGTGTAATAATAGGGTAGCATATGGGGAAAATATATCTAATGTAAACTACTGATGATAGTTAATAAATAATACTATTGTAACAAAGGCAGCAACTGTGAAAAAATAGAACAATTTTAAAAAGAGCTATCATCAATTGTTACAAATGCTCTGCACTAATGAAAGGTGTTGGTGGTGAGGTATATGAGAAGCCTGTATTTTATGCCCGATTGTCTGTAAACCCACAACCTCTATAATAATAATATATTTAAATTTATGATTTACCTGTATTCCTTTGTATGAAATAATCAAATTTTTGCAAGAATCACTGATACATTCCAAAGCAAACACATGTTTTTGGTTTGTAGGTACTTTTTTTTCAAACTTGGATTGCTACTGTGTTAAGCATTCGTACAAGAGAATATACTAGTTCAAATAAGGTATTTCATTTAATGAGGGATATAATTTCCTCAAGTTTGTATCATAGTAAAATGAATTTGTAATAACAATCTCTTTGCGATAAAAAAAAAATACAGGTGAATTCTGTTTCTATGCTTAAACAACATTTTTTTATTTTAAAATAGCCTTAAAAAGATGTAGAAAACTCAACTGTATTTTAAAGCAGCATTGTGGACAACCCAGATATTTTAGTCTTTGAGAATTTTAAAATATAGTACAAACACAACTATCACAAGTCATACGTATATATGTTATCTCTTAAATATTCCCAGACATACAAAAGAATAAAATACTGATACATGCATGGATGAAACTTGGAAATATTATGCTAAGTGAAAGAAGTCAGACACAGAAGTCAGCATATTGTGGGTTGAAATGAATCTCCCCAAAAGATATTGTGATGGTTCAATTCATGTGTCAGCTTGGCCAGGTTATGGTGTCCGCTTGTTTGGTCAAGAAAGCACTGGCTTAATTGTTATCGTGAAGCCATTTCATTAGTAAGTTGACTGCATCTATAGCTGATTACATCTATAGTCAACTGAGTAGATTGCCTTCAACAATTAGAAGATGTCTCATCCAATCAGCTGAAGGCTTTAAAAAGAGAAGTGGTGATTTCAACATTCAAAATGGAGAATTTCAACCTCTACTTCAGCCAGCCAGCTTCTCCTGGGGATTTCATCAAAAACCTCATTGGTGTTCCCAGGTTGCTGCCTGCCTTATGCAATTTGGACTTGCCCAACCTCACAATCACGCCGTGAGACAATTCTTATAAAAATCTCAAAATATTTACGGATATATCCTGTCAGTTCTTTTTCCCTAGAATACCCTGATTCATACAGATATGTTCAAATCCTAACTCCTGGTACCTATGAATACGACCTTATTTTGAAATAAGGTCTTAGCAAATGTAAGCAAGTAAAGATGAGGACATACCACTGGATTAGGGAAGGCTCTAAATCTAATATGATTGGTGTCTTAGAAGAAGAGGGAAATTTTGACACAGAGAGAAAGACCCAGAGAAAAGATGATGATGTGAAGGTGGCAGCAGAGATTGGAGATATGTTGGCACAAGTCAAGGAATGCAGGAAGTCACCAGAAGCTGAAAGTGATAGGAATGATTCTTTCCTAGAGTTCTCAGAGGATACATGGCCCTGTTGACACCTTGATCTAGCCTCCAGAACAGGGAGAAAATAAGTTTCTGTTGTTTTAAGCAACGAAGTTGGTGGTAATTTGTTCTAACAGCCCAAGAAAACTTATACACACATATTGTATGAAACCATTTATATAAAATCCATAGACACAGAAAGTAGTTTAGTGGTTGCCAGGGGCTGGAGGGGAAAAGAATGGGAAATGGCTATGTTATGGGTATGTGTTTTCTCTTTGGGGTAATGAAAATATTCTGGAATTGAATTGTGGTGATGGTTACACAGCATCATGAATATACTAAAAAAACACCGTATATTAAAACAAAAACTAAAAGAACAACAAAAACTACCTTCATCTCTCCTCCCCTTTGTGCACCACTACATTAGCTCATGATTTTTCCACTCTAGTGTTTAGTTTTATTCGCCACCCCCCCAATATTTTTTTTTGTTTTTGCTGCAACAGCAAATTATTATGTAAAAAGTAAGACATTCACCATTCTTAGATATTTGTAGTGTGAGAATTTTCAGCTTATCATAGTTTCTCTAACATATTGCTACAACCATGCATTAATGAAGTCACAGACACCTGTTAAACTGCCATCACTAAAATATCACCTACCCCAACTTCTTCTCTGGGGAACACAAGCTAAGTGGTCATCCTCTGGCATTCTGCTAGCCCTACCTCCTTTTCTATTGTTCTGCAACCTGGGGGGAGATATTAAGTCTAATAAAAGAGGTCAGCCAGAACTTAAACCCAGGAATAAGCAACCTCACAAGTTTATCAGAGCAAGAATTCCAGTGGCAGAGTTTCTCCCCTTCCCCCACCCCTCAGGTGGATACTCAAACAGTATAGGTTGTTCCCTCTTCTCTGGCATAAAATGGGATGTGCAGAGCTCTGCTTTATGGACCCAAACCAGGAGCAGTTTTAAGCCACCCCAGGAGACCAGCCTGATGGGACTTCTTCCCCTGCTTCTTTGGACTCCTTGTTCTGAGTAAATGATAAGGAGATTATTTGCGCTTTCTCTACTCTTTATTCTGTGCAAATAATAAAGGGATCATTTGCTGAAAGCTTCTGATGTGCCCTGAACCTGTGGTCCCAAGATAAGCTGTTGTAGCAACTCACATCATACCATGTTCCTGATTAGTCTTCAAATCACTGTAATCTGTGGAGGCCCCAAACTACAGTGAAATAGTTTTTCTCAAGATCATTGATTACTTCTACTTTAAACAAATCCTGTGTATGTTTTTCTATTCTTGTTGTATATGACTTAGTAGTATCTTGAGACTCACTCTCCTGGATTTTATGGTGATTTTCTCTTGATACCTCTGCCTCAGCCTCACTAACAACACTTCTTAGGTTTTCCTGGCTTTCCATTAAATGATGAAGATCCTCAGATCCTGGGTGCTTTTCTGTTAGATACTTTGCTTTGCTATCACTTGAAAGTGATCCTATTCATTTAAAAACCATCCAAATACTTTCTTTTTTTATCTTATTATTTATTTTTTATTTTTTCATCCATATACTTTAACATGTATTTTACCAAGTTTAAAGAAGTTTTTCTCATGCGAATATTCTCACTGTCTTGATTTTGTGATAATCAGGGTAGGCTAAACATTCGCTATATTAGAAACCATGCATGTGTCCCCAGACCTCGTTTTCCTCCCTAGGTCTGGTTTTTAGAATGCTGGTGATAAACTAAGCCTGATTTATTATATGACCATCCTGTATGGGAAAAGACTGTAACTCTAGGTATCTCTGTTCAACCTTAAGAGATATAGCAGGGGGCTATATCTGGTTGGCGTCCATCTCCCATATGGAGGGACCTGGGTTCGATCCCCGGGACCTCCTGGTAAAAATTTTAAAAATATATAGAAGGTGCGTGGGCCGCCAGGTCCTGTGCGCGGGCGCAACACCAGTTCCCGCGAGCCACACAGCAAGATGATGACATAATAGGAGAGTGACACAAGGGAGAGGCAAGATGAGACGCACCGATAAACCAGCATCTAAGGTGGCGCAGGCAGGATGCCTCTCTCCTACATCAGAGATTCCAAGGATTGAATCCCAGTGAAGACAGGAGGAGAAGGATGAGAAGAGAGGGCAGAAAATGGACACAGAGTTGCCCAGCCAATGGACACAGAAACAGCAAAAACGGGGGGGGGGAGAGGGAAGGGGTGTAAAAATGGATAAAAGTAAATAAATAAATAAATCCTTAAAAAAGAAAAAAAAAAAAAAAAAGAAGAAGTTTTTCTCTTGGGTGGCTCATAGACATCTAAACATTGTCCTTCCAAAATTAAAAAAAAAAAATCCATGTATTTTTCTATTAAAACTTAACCTTTCTGTAAGTATCAAGAACTGGAATAACCATCTTTTAGGTTATGGAAACTAGAAAGTTGAGAGATGTCTTAAATGTTATCTTTCTCTTTCCCCTAAAAGCCAATCCATGGTTCTTGGCCAATAATAGATTTCAAACCCAACCACTCTTAAATATCACCATTCTGGTCACCTAGACACCCTAATAAGGTAATAGTGTCACCTAGACACTCCTAACAGCTCTTGCTACTATGTATTTGTTCTCTTCTCACCCATGTTTCCACACAGTGACTACTGTGAAAATTTGAAAATAAAATTATTTGTTAATCACTTACTTCCTTCAATGGTTTCTGAAACATATGTAATAAAATTAAAACTCTACTATGACCGAAAAGGTCCTGCATCATCTCTTTCTCACTTAACATCTCCAGCTTCACTCTGCCCTATTTTCTGTCTATAATTGAAACACATGGTATTCTGTCATTCCCACTACATCCAATCCTCTTTCCCATAGCTGTTATTTTTCATTTTATATCTCTATGCTTGAAATATATATTCATCTCTTTATGATTTTTCTCATTCTTAAAATGTCAAGATCACTTTTTGTAATGAGACTTCAAGTCAAACCTTTTACTCTCCAGCATAATACCTTTTCATTTCCCTGTATGGCATTACTTAGCACTTGTAGTCATTGCATATGTATCTCTTTATTCAGTTAATGACTTTTTATTCCACTGAAATTTAAACTTCAAACTGGCAGAATAATTGTCTGTCTTGTTTTCCTTTGTAGTCCCAGGGATTAATTCCTATACTATTGAGTGAATGAAAGATTAAACTCATTAAGTCAGAAGGCCCAAAAGCCTTAAAAGTGTTAGAATAAATTGCCAAGAATAGTACAATATATAATCTTTTAATTTGTAGTAAGTTCATTTTTATTATAATGGTTCTGAAAAAATTAACAAATTAAATAATACATTATTATTTTCTACTTTAAAATCCAATTATAATAACAATTGAAAATATTATATTTTATTCATAAAATATATTATCCCTTTTCTCAAAATGACTTGTTCCTGATATAAGATGAACTTTAAAAACCGAATATGAGTATAAAATAGTAGCTGTCTGTAATCATACATCTAAGGCCAAAATTTATAGCCTACCAGTTTTATTTTTTGAAATTATTTTTAAGTTTAGTATAATTTTCCAAAGTTTACTTACTAGATTTATAGTTTTTGTATCTTGCTATATTTACATTTTATCTGATTTGTTGAATGTTATTTTAAAGCCATAGTTAGCAACAACTATTGTATTGTATTGTAAAGTATTCCACACTTTGCAGAAACTGCAAAAAATATTAAAAATGCCAGGAAGAGTCAGTTTTACATTTTATTACACCTACTAATATTAATGACTTCACAGGAAACAACTCAACTCAATTCAGTTCATTAGAATGCTATTCCAATGTATTATTCTATTCTACAAACATTCCCGGAGCAGCACTTAGGAGATATTAGTTCCTGGTCCAATTTTTTTTTTCTCCAATCTGGAAGAAGATCCAAGATTAAAGTCAATGTACTTAGTGTCCGTCTTACCTTAGGCCCAGAAATCCAATGGAGATTTATTTGTATTGCACCAGGACTCTTCAAACAACATAAAAGGACTTTTTCCTTATAAAATTCCTGGTGGATTACAAATGCCAACATGATTTTATCAGCACAATATTAAAATACCGGTTGAAATCCAGTAGTTGAAAGTCACTGTTTTTGTTCTCTACAAATCTTCCTCTCTACTTCAGTTCCCTAATATATCATAGATTCTCGAAAGATAGGAGAGTCCAGAAGATACCTCCAGAGTCCTTTAGTCCTTCCTTTATCCACAAGGACTTGCAGATTTTTCAAGCCATTTAAATTTATCATGGATTTTAAAGTACTCAAGAGAAAGAAATTCTAACACCTCAGTTCAATACATAACAAATTTACTGAGGGTAAATTTTTAGGCAGACATTTAACCCTTTTCTGTTTGTTTTATTCTTCTTCTTCTAGTTTCTGGAAAAGGGAAGTGTTGATTAATATGAGGATGGCAATAAATAGGTTTTTCCTTTAGGCTAATATATTTGACTAGATTCAATTAAAACAAGAAAGCAAGTGTAGAATATAGAGTAAACTACTTTTTGGGTCCCAAATATTTAGATTTTATGTATTTTATCTGATTCCAAATATTATCAGTTTACATAATATCTCAAATTCCAGGCAAAATGATTCCCAGTCTATCAGTCATTACACATTTTCATTTTTCCAATGTCTTTTTTCTCTATTGTCTTCTTTGGTGTAGAACACCATTGAGCACATTTCCTAATTAAAGTCTGAATTGATTTAAATAGGAGCAACAAATCAGCTCTAAAGACGAGACTTTCCCTGCTGCAAAGAATTTATGTATATAATTTATTAGTAACAGAGAGAGAGAAAGGGTGAGGGGAGGTAGAGGGAAAGATAAAAGGAGAGAGTTTAGAAAGAGGAAAAAGAAAAAAGAGGAGGAGGATGAGGAGAGAAAAATAGGTGAAGAAACAGCTCCTGCCCTTTAAAAGTACCTAACTAAAATTTTTGGAGTAAAAATGGAATTTATTAAATAAATAATAAATAAATAAATAAACAAATAAATAAATAAATAAAAATGATGATCATGCTTCTCATATCCAAATTTTATTTTTTCAATATGCAAAGATATAAGTTTAACTGTGAAAAAGTGGTACTTAATTCACTAAATGGCTCTTAAAAGAGTTAACACTGGAAGTGTTCTTGAAGATAAAGATATTGAAAAGTAAACAGATTATTTACCAGTGTTTATCAAAGTATGAAGAACTGATGATCGGTGTCAATATTATGTGTGGTTCTCTTTTGGAAACTGTTTTCTGTTCTCTGATTATTGAGAGAATATATGTTAATTATAATCATTAAAAAATTACAGAAAATTAAATTCCTCCATAATCTACCTCCCAGAAAATTTAAGTTTTTATGTTGTTGTAGTAGTGGAAAGATAACTATTAAAAAATTACCATGAAAAATTCATGAGTTTGAAAAAGATATTATGAATAATATAATAAAAATTGATATACCAGTAAATTATGTCAAAGCCTCCAACTACTTCTCTCTAATATATTTCTCCTTCTATCTTGATTTTGTGTTCATAATTCCAGTTCTTTTGTTTGCTTAATTAAACAATATAAGGTCATTTACATGATTATAAACTTCACATAAAAGATATCACTCTATATTTATTATTTTACAACCTGCTCTTTGCTCTTAAATTTCTCCTTGTGAGAACTATCTGGTTTACTCTGCAGAATATCTTTTATTTATTTCACTAAAATTAAAATATCACATTCCTCTTCTGTTGTTCTCAACCAGGTCATTTCCAAAGACCAAGAATCAAATGTCTCAAATGAATTATTTTAGTATAGCAATATCAAAAACCATCTTGATTTCACCAAAAATGTCTGCTTTTTAAAAAATAAACACTACCTTAACATGTAAATAACAGTGATATCAAGGATATCATAAATAAGAGCATATCAATGGTAAAAATATACAAATCATCTTTCCTTTACATAAAGAAAACTCATAGAAATCCTCACTGCACACAAAGCTAGCTTTTGTATTCATTGTGATAGATGGAATTCACTATTACAGAAACTTATTTTGTTATAGAAAATTAGTTTATGCTGGATAAATCACTACATTTCAAAACAAAATCTTTACATGCTAAAAACATGAAATGAAGATATCTATACTGTCTCAGAATCATACCTATAAATTTTATGCGCAGTAGTAAAATTCAATGCCAAATAAGAGTCTCCACCAGTATCTAATAAATTTTATTAAGAACATTAACTAGTATGATTTTCTCTTATTTAGCTTTAGCTATGACTGGAACTTGAAGTGAAAAAAAGAAACAATAAAGTTGGACTGTTTTGTCAATTTATTAAAGAGTGGGAAAATTCAGTTTAAAAGTTTAAGTTTTCTTCTTTAGTCCTCAAACTACTGTCTTACAAGACTCCTTGAAGCAACCAATGATTTTAAGTAGCAGGTTAGTGATAAATCTCTGCTTTTAAGACTTTTGCTTCATCATGATGACCCTCACCCATATTAATTACTTTACTAGAGATGTGAATCTATAGCTCCCATTCACTGTACTCATGGTCAGTTTCAGCAGTCTTAAATGCAGTGTGATTTTCTTTTCAATAAATGTAGACTTCAGTCCCTCTGTGGGAAAACAGAATGTAATTTTACCAGTTACTATGAATCATATGCATATATATATAAATTTTTTAAAATTATGAAATGTTTCCTCATAGCAAATATGGTGTTGAAGATAAAAATGCATTATGAGACAGAGAATATTTGTGATTAGTGAAGCTAGTGCAACAAAGGGAAACAACGTTATTACTAAAAGAACCGAATATGGGTTGGTTTATTTGCTCAAGCTTCAAGCTAACCATTCTACTGATATAACAAGTTGTAATTATCACAGTAAAATAACATGGTTTGGGCTGAATATTCTTAAGAGTGTGTCTGCTTAATGCTTCCACCAATCTGTTTGAGATTAAATTGGATTCTATTTGAAATTAGAAGAAAAGAGAGTTTTCTTTTAATTGCTTGGTTTCAAGAATAGTTTATTTCCACTATAAAACACTAATAGCACTCCATAAGTGATACATGCTTTAGATTTCATGGTAACAAAATAATAATATTAGGGATACAAAAATAAATCTGATTTGAAAAATAAGTTGTAATTGTTGCTCAATTTATATCATTGTTAGTCTCAATATATCCAATAATATAATTTTGTACATCCAATAAATGTTTTATTGGGATTCTTAGAAAATTTGTCCAATGTAAGATTTTAAGGGTAATGTCTTAACACTACTTTTTTACTTTAGTTTATCATCATTTAACTCTTTACTAATATGGTGGCTTTGTAATATATCAGCTTTCCTTGACTAAATGACATTTCATTAAATTCCCTCCTGTGTACGTTTCCAGGTTGAATCAGATACAAAAGAAATTTTTGTATGAGATGTGGAGGGCTGAAGCAAAGCATCCCCCACAGTGTGACTCATACATCTCTTGCTTAACTGTTTGTTTGGGGGCTTATCTGCTGCTTGGGGCAGGAGCTATGCCAACAACCACCCCTAATTCCCCTGGATTTGTGTAAAATTTCAAGTTCAGAGACAACTAAAATGATGTAGGTTTCCATCTCTCTTCTTTGGTTCAAGTTCAGCCTTATAAGTTCCAGCATATCCCTGTTCTCTCTTACATTAAATGGATCTAATCTTGCCAAATACCTGCCCAGTGGATTTCAATTTCAGGCATCAAGTTGGAAAACAAAGACTGAGTAACCAGCTTCCACAATTATATAAAGGCAAATATGCATATAAAATGTGTGTGTGCACTAATTGTTCTACTTCTACAATTGAACTCTGATAAATCTAACTTGTATGATGTTACATATTTTCTCTAAAGCTTTCTAAAAATTTGAATAATTATAAAAGATATGTATTATAAAATACCTGACACATGGGTAAAATATATGAAAATCACCGACAACCATCTAAATGAAAGCAAAAACTAACCTTGACTTACTGTATGGCAAATGCTCTATTGAAACCATCTCTTTCAAACATCATAACCAAAGATTGAGGAAGTGTTTTAGTTTGCTAAAGGCTGCCAATGCAAAATACCAGAAACCGGTTGGCTTTTATAAGAGAATTTATTAGGTTAAAAACTTACAGTTCTCAGGATATAAAAATGTCCAAGTCAAGGCATCATCAGAAATTCTGTCTTACCAAAGGTTGGCTGTTAGTGATCCTGGACTCCTGCCATGTGACAAGGAAAAATGGCAGCTGGTAACTGCCTTCTCCTCCAGGTCACTGCTTTCTCCCAAGCTCAGATGTGGGCAATCAGGCACTTGGCTCATCTCTCCCTTCTTCTCCAGGGTTTGTTGCTTCAGTTTCAAGCTGCTCCACTGATTCCAGCCTCTGGCCTCTCTCAGTCTCTCTGGGTTTCTCTGTCTTTCTGCACCTGCAGGGGATCCTGGAGTATTCTCTCAATGGCAGGGCAAAATGGCAGCTCTCTTTCTCTGTCTGTCTCTGCTTTTGTCCTTCATTTATAAAGGACTCCAGTAAAAGGATTAGGACCCACCTTGGGTCCCACAATCTAATCAAAGGTACATAACTGAAGTGATCTAATCAAAAGCGATCTAATCAAAAGACCCCTTAATTGAATCTAACTAAAATGTCCCACATAATTAAGTTTACATGCACAGAACTCGGTTAGCTTAAGAACATAATTTTCTGGAGTCCACAAAAGACTCAAACCAGCACAAGGAAGGTACAGATATTGCTTCCATCTTTCAGATATGATTACACATTTAATGAGCTTCAAAGCCCAGAAGTGAATTTTAGAGTATCTGAAATTTTGTCTTCTACACTATAATGATTCTAATTCTAACATTAACCTTAATGGGTGGTGTCAGAGAAAATTTAGAATATTCACAATGTCTCACCTTGAAATCAATGGAAAAATTGTGTAAAATTAGGTATTAAAGTACAGTGGCTAAGTAATCAGCATATATTATATGCTATCACATATATTATCAGCAACTTTATATCCAAAATACAATAACATATAACATATCACAATTATATGTCATCAAATATACTTACATATATCAATTAAATAATATAATCACTTCTATTACCTCCTTTAATTGTCACTGCAATCAAGTGTAGTTAGAATATTGAGACTCAGTAAAGTAAATTACTGCTGATAAGTAGCCAAAAATATTGAAGGCAAGATCACAAATGTTTTTCACTTTTTTTAAATTTTTAACAATATGCATATATAGGAGGACAATGTGTGATGTTTCAAGCATTGGATTAACGGTGGAGGATAATGGCTAGCCCAACTTATTCAAAACTTGGAGGCTTTTAAATTGTGATACACTTCATGGTGGGCGTTATATTTTATATTTTATGCTAGGTTCCTGTTTCTCCCTATATGATAATGCTTGACATAAAAATAATTTATTTAAACTTCCAGTGTCCTGAAAACTTGAGGAAGTTACAATGTATTTTAGACAATGATAAATGAAATATTATATGTTAAAAAAATACTAATTTGATTATATCACTTATATCTGCAAAACAGATTAAGTTCTTTAGAAATGTTACAATGCTATGTAATATAGATGCTGGTTTTCTGATGTTAGCCACCATTTGATTAAAAATAATGAGGTTAGTCAAGTTTCAGACTGGTGGGAATAAAATAAGAAGGTATTCTGTGATGAAGCTAACATGATAACACTAATAAAAGAGGTATGTTAGATATTATTGATAGCAGTCTAGAAGAAAATAACCTTAAAATGAAGCAGGAAAGATGAAATTTGATAAATAATGCCTAGACCTAATAGTGTTTTCTAGATATTATAATATAACCTATTTTTTAATAGGGATGGTTCTAAATAAAGTTTAGATTTCCTAGACCTCTCTGGGCAAGCCCCCTATTTATGTGTTTCAAATTCAGAGCTGAGTTATTTGGAAAATTCCTTATTTGCATGTGTATGTATATATATGTGTGTGTATATTCACCCCAATTATTGCTCTCAGCAAGCCATCACCCTCAGCCCCTAAGGGAGATCTCTGGGCTTTGTATGGGGATCTCTCCAACTTCAAGGGAATAATCACTGTGTCTCTACTTTCTCTAACTTCTACCACCTGTCAGATTTAGAGAAAACTTTCTACATTTTAAGCAGTCATGTGATTAGATGGAGTACCCAGATTACCTCCTTTTTGCCATATAATTTAACATGATTACAGGAGTTTAATCTCATCATTTTCCCAGGTTCCACCCATGCTCCCTGGGAAGTGTGAGGGTCAATGATGTACCTTATTATTCTGCCTACCACAGAAATAATTTTAGTTTTAAGCAGATTTCCCAAGACAAGAAGGTCTTTATGAGAGTTGTTCAGAATCAAATAAGACAATGTTTATGAAATCATTTGATAAAATATGCGTGATTTAATTTCATGTTTCATAGGGTAAGACACAAGGAGTAATATGTGATTTATGATAGCATTAAATCCCATAAGAAGTAGAATGTCTGAAGACAGAGATAGCAACAACTTATTTCCTCATTTATTTAATAATTTTAAGACCCTATCTTAAATGTCTAGGGAGATGTAAAATACATTTGTTAATCCATCGATGAAGTGCCTAGAAGCTTAGACTTGGAGAAGAACTCTCTCACATCCTCTATTCACCTTCCTCACTGAATTAACTGATTCTAAATTGGAATTCTTTGTCACCTTGATATCTACTATAGAATATTTATTTTCCAATATATTTAGAAGGATGACATTAGATCAAATTTGAGCATCTTGACAATTTTACTTTTACTATACTTTTTCAAAACTGTTCATCAAATACTCATAAGAAGGCAAACTTTTTAACATCCACTAGCTATTTTCAGAAAGGATCCCTTACCTTTAGGTTGCTTTTACAGAATTTTATAGAATTCATAGATTCAAATTTTATTAGATCATCTATACCAGTACCCGGTGATGATATTTACTATTCATTTGCAAATTAAAGGACAGTTTTGATAAAAGTAATTCTTTACAAGGTATGTGGCAGAGGTTTGCAAAGATGATTAGAAATAGTCAGATCTGCAAACATGAATAAAGGCATTGTAATTATAATTATTTATTTCATGTACCTTAATAAAAGTTATTAAAATGTTTTATAATTTTATATGAAAACACTGAAATATAGGAAAATTAAATTAAATACTTTATTTTAAGAAAATATAACAATTTTGTATACCTAGATATTTACAAAAGACACAGTAAAACAACACGTACCATTCTATTTGTTTATGTTGAAAGTTGTGTAACTATAAAAAACATCATGTTTTCTCTGAGATTCTATTTCAAGTTGGTTTTGTGTTCTTAAATATACATTTATCATCATTTAGTGGCTCTAAAGCACTTGTAAAGTTGAGCTACTCCATTTTTTAAGTACTTACATTGATCATAAATCAATTGCATTCCTGCTATCTAAGATCTTTATTTCTTAATCCAGCACTCTACTCTTTCATTGACCAAAAGTCATTTTATATAATCAGCTTTATGTTCTGCTGAATAGGGAGATGCTTATTTGTGGTTCGGTCAAAGTTCTATTGGATTGATATTTAAATAGTTCAATGAATGGAAGCTTGTTCATTTGTGTCCATGCCTTTGATTGTGGTTCACCACTGTGTCATAAATCCATAATTCTAATTCTTTCTTTTAAAAGGATCAGTTTGCAAATAAATTTCAGAAGATACTGAATGGATTATTATTTTAATAAAATAAAATCGTGCTGTTGAAGGATTAGTTCTACCTTTCTACTTAAGTTGATTTTCCCCTAGCATATGCTGTTTGCTTTTAATAAATATTTGCTAGCATTTTATTCCTCCTTTGAGTTACTCGATGTCATTCCCATTAACATATTTGTAGAAAATTCAAATTTTTCATTCAAAAACTTTCAAGTTCTTTCTCCTTCATCTATTTAAGAAACAAAAACAGTATTAGCATACTGCATTACATAAAGCCAAGCCCAAAGCATGCATTTAAGTGTATTTCATAATAATAGTTATTATTATTGTACTTTTTATTTACTTTGTAAATTTTCCTCCCACATAATGACCATATGTAATAGACAGAAATTGAGTAGTGAATATATACAATGGCTGATTAACAGAGAAAAGCATCCTAATAAAGAAACCTTTTAAAATACAGGAAATTATCTCTCTAGAGAAGTTGCCTCAGCCATGCTGTTTACGTGATGTAAAAACTGGACCTGAAAACAAAGAAATACTGGAAAGTACACCACCACAAGAAGCAGTCCTGCTTTAGCAAGAGAAGAAAGCAGGTGATATAATGGTTACTCTTCCTTCAGTCTGCTTTAAACATCTTTAACCTGCAACTTGAGTTTCCTTCCTGTATATCAGTATCTTTTGGTAACACAAACACATGGATCATTTATTTCTTCTTTGGAAAACGTGAAAATTTAGCTTAATGAAAATTTATATAGTAATGATAATTATAAATTTTATTAATACAACTAATTCCACAATATATAATTTTAAATAAATGGGAAAAGGACTATAAGTATATTATCACAATACCACAGATAGAAATATAGATGGCACATGTTTATCATTTTGTTCATTAACAAAAACAGATCAATGATAAAAATAAAAGCAACTTAATATCTCATTTACTATCAAAAGAAGGCTGATCACATAATACAAGAGACATATTTGGAGTCTTATAGAAGAGAAAGGTCTTATTAGGGAAAACAATAACAACTAAAAATCTTATTTTATATTTTCAAGTGTATGAGAATTAAGGGATCATGAATAAGCATTTAAAGACCTATGCTCATCAGGTCTTAATATACTGGGCATTTTAGAAAAGAAATGAATCATGTTTTGGGTGAATCAGCCTGTATAGAGCAGGAAAAAAAACAACTATGAGTGAATTGGGAACAGAACTTTAAAATATTGAAAAACCAACAATTTTCTTATCTTGTCTGCTTGGATCATTTCTTCCTTTAATAAATATCCTTGAACATCTGCTGAGTGCCAGGCATTGTACTTTATTCATGAGGACATGTGATGCCATGGTAACCAAAATTCAACGTCTAATCTCATGGAGCTTAACATGAACTAAAATTTCATTATTAACTACACCACTAGAAACTTACATACATGCTCTGAGGGAGAAAAAAAACTGTCCCATATGGCATAAAGCAAAGTTGCCTGAAATAAACTTGGCAAGGTCAGGATGTAAACTAATAGATGTTTTCAGTAGGGGAACAGAAGAGGCAAAAAAAACAGATCACGTACTAAATAGAGGAAATTTCATTTGTGAGGATCTTGTGGAAGTTGAGAAGGTGGCACTGTATAAACTGACAGAATGCCAAGTGGTTCAGTTACAGAGAACAAGGTCAAGAGACAAGAGAAGCATGATGGAAGGAGGTAGGAGGAGGCAGTGAATGGGTAAAGGATCAAATTATTTTGAAAATATCAAAGATATTTTGAAAATATCTCTCTGAATTCCATGGGGAGAATGGATTAAAGTCAATTAGTAAGCAAGTACACTAGTGTTCTAAATCTGGAAGAAAATTAAGGTTGTCTGTCCTCAGGCATTGATAAAAATTTCAAGGATGGGAAGAATTTGTGATATTTATAGGATGTAGAATAGCTAGGAACATTCCATGGGTTGGACCTATACATTTAGATAGCGATAACAAGAGAATCCTTAGTTTCTAGATCACATAAATAGATCGATGGTGGTGCTGTTCACTTAGAAAGGACACACCGGGAGCAGAAACAGTTTGAGATGGAAGATTATGAATTTGGTCATAAGCATGCTCAGTTTTAGATATTTTGAGACACATACAAATATAAAAATTAAACAATGATCACATTTAACCATTTAAAATTGCCACCTTGTAGGTGAAATATTAAATATCAATGATTTTATATGGTTCAACCTAACAGACATAATACATAAAAAGAAGATTTAGACTAGGAACCCAGGATGAGAATTACTACCATGTGAATAGAATCAAAGCTGTGCTAGATATATGCTTGTCTGTGGAATAAGTATAGCAGGAAAGGAAGAGTCCAAGCAAGGAAACAGAGCATTTAGTGACTGAGAATATATAATGGTAAATGACTGAAGAATAGCAAGGAAGAATGATCTGACATGTATAGTTGTTAAGAGATAGCCAAGATAGTTATTTTTTACATTTTACCACTGGCAGCTAAGAATATTTAACTTATTTTCGAGTGGCAATATTTTCTTTGCTAAGGCTCAGGACAAACACTAGTCATCCCTTGGTCTGACAGAGGTATAGATCAATTGTAATTCTGTCAAGAAGCCCTAAAGAGCAGAGCTGGACACACTGTGTTCCCGTAGAGGGACACTGATAAGCACCTCCACCCCATTCCCCCTTGCTTTCTCTTTATTTGGGCAGCGTGAGTACAGTAATATATAAACAGACTGCTTGGGCAATGATGTATCTGAGCTCAGTGCCCACTGGGTTTACAGGCATTGCTGGGAAATGCAGCTTTTCAGATTATGGAGAAATTGAGGGCCTATGAGAAATTGAAAATATTTTTTCTGGGTAAAGCTAGCCACTGGTGTCCTGGTGAGTTGAGCATGGTTTTTGCTTCTGGAAAAATTAAGCGTGGTGTCTGAGTATAGATTTCCTGGGCCTAAATTCCAGTCCCACCACTAAAGCCCTATATAATTTGGGAAAAGTTACTTAATATTTCAGCATCTGGTCTATGAAATGGGAATTACTGACAATACCTATGCAGAGTTGCTATGAGAATTTTATGAGTTAATATAAGAAAAAACATTAAAAATGTGCATAATACATACAATTATTATTTATGCACCAGATACTATAATCATCTTTGGCATATCAACTTAGGATGTATGCCATTTACAAGTGAGAGAGGATCAGCTTATCATATGAAGGCAATGTAGTGATGAGATTCTCATATACTTACATATTCATTCTTTTTCTTATCAGTGGTAGAAGATTATATATTAGCATTGTTGGCATTGTGTCTCTTTTTAATTAAATTATTATTTAGACATTATAACACCATTTACTAGTAACAATATCTCAGACATGAAAAAATATGCTACTAACTTATTTTTGATAGCTGTAAATATTTGCTTAGTATTTATTTCAGTTGAAATATGTCAAATGATAGAACAAATAATAATGTAAAATAAAAACATTAAAAATATAACAAGTATTTCAAATTTTAACTTAATTATATATTAATTTTGGTTCATGATTTACTGTTTCTAAGATCAGTAGTCATTATATTATACAATATGATATTTTGAATTGATAATATGCAAAATGTTATTCTATCTTAATAATCAAAGAAAAGTCATTAATATTAATTAATTTCTTTTAAATTGATTACTGTAACACCCATCATTATAAGAATTTTAAGACTGCATATGGCATATAATATTGCTTTGTGACTACATAAATTTGAAAAATATATTATAAATGATAATATTCATGTGATAATATGCGATGATAAACGAATGTAGTTTCAATAGCTGAACTTAGAATGCAGTTTAGGAATTACATTTAGAATTGAAAATGGAACTTACTGTTCAGATTGACTCGAAGACCTGGCTAGAATTTAGAAGTGATGGGCACTTAATTTGTTTATGTTTTGTAAGCATTTATGGAGGTTAAAATAAATTAAAATTCAAAAGAGACAAGAACTTTTTGAACTTTTTGAATGCTGCCTTAAAGCTTGGTTCAAGCCTGGCAAACTCTAAAATTTGTATTGAGTAAAGACCATAAGGGTAACTAGCAGATGTTTTAGAAAACCCACTAGATCCAGAGCTATAAAAACCTATTGCTAACTCTCAGAAGTATAGATGATTCAGAATCCAACAGAGTCCAAGAGATATTGTATTATCAGAAGAGTGTTACCTACTATTTCTCATTAATATATAAATGGAATTTCATCTTTTTTGGTTCAAGTTCCAGAAGTCAGGAGTAAAGCAAATACCATACACCCCTTTTCAGACCATCCATATTAGACTAAGAATGTAGGACGTTATTTCTATCATTACTAAGTCTTTTTATATTATCATTTAATTTTATTTTTGTGTTGTCAGTTTCCTCTCAGTTCCTTGTAATGCTGGGCTATAACCTGAAGACAATCTCTAACCTGCAGGAGCATTACTGGGTGTTGTCTTTCTAGTATAGTGCTTCAGTTAGTGGTATGTAAGTGATAATGATAATACATGATAGGATTATCCCTGGTATACTTGAACAAGATGGGAAATTAGTTATTGCTCTATTGTACTATGAAAAATAAATGTTCACCTCTATAGTTAAATTATTTTAGTATTTGGATGTAAGAGCTGTGGAAGACTGAAGAGATTGGATCTGGGCCAGAAGAAGTTGATGTAGTAAGATTACAGAAGAAATATTGGTCTATCCCATGTCCATTCATTCAACAATATTTATTAAGCATCTTCTAGGGAAAAGATACTATGTGCTTTGAGGCATATACAGATATATCAGATGATTATTCTACCCTCTAGTATCTCAAATAAGATATAGACAATGGAAATGTAAAATGCAATTAAGTATAGAATTAAAATGTAAGATAAAAAGTGGTAGTGATCATGCATGTAGAATATATAAAAATACTAAGGATTTTCAGAGGAAGGAGACATTGCTTTCAGATGAGAAAAAGGAAAGGCCTTATGGCACATATGGAATTTATGGTGGGTTTTCAAGGAAATATAGGGTTTGAATATTAGGAGAAGAAACAATAGGAATTCCGGGACAAAGTCCTGAAGATGGAGAAGAGTGATATAAGGATGGCAAACATAGAGTAGCTCAATTTCACATAATGGTGTACTTTAGGGAATAAATTTGGGAAGCTCAAGTGAAAGTAAACATGCTATATTCATTCTGCAATGTGTGATGTAACAGTTAAGGGCACAATCTTGAAAGTAACGCAGACCTCGTATAATTCCTGGCTCTTCCATTTACTGATGCCAGAATGATTGTAGTCAAGCTGCTTTTCAGATTCAGTTTCCTATATCTGCAAAATACGGATAATAAAAAATCTATCTAATTTTGACATGATGATTGAGTGAAAACATGCATATCAAGTGCCAAGCATATGGTAAGCATGTAATTGATATTGTAGATAAATATTTTAATATTTCAATAAAGAATGATAGAACAGTAATAGTAAGGTCAAAGCTGTGCTTCTGAATGTATAGGCCAAGGTTTGAATAAATTTAAATGATGCAGAGTAGATTACTGAGAAAAGAAACTGGAGGTAGAGAGATCAGTAAGAACGTTATTGATTGATACAAGGCAAAGATCTGATCTAGAATAATAATATGAAAAATAAATTGAAAGGGACAGATGCAAGATATTTAGTAGGTACATTGTGGGCAGGACTTAACAGCTGATGCTGGAAACATGATTATTGGGAATCAGAGAAGGCAGCAATTCCTGAGTTCTTTTCCATGAAAGAAAACTTTTGAATGGATATTAGTTAAAAAAAAAATAATATTACACTTAATATTATTTAGATTTATCCATTAAATATTTGCCTTTCCTTAGAACTACTTAAAAGGCAAACTAGAAAAACTAGAAGACCACCAATATATAAAGAATATGCTATTGAATCATCAAAATATAACTAAAATGGGTCCTCAGAAAATTTCCCTAAATTTAGCCTGCAGGAAATTCTGAGTCATAATTCCATCAAGGCTAGATGACTCAGATCCATTAGTTAGTTTCTTCAAATCACTGAGCTTTTTGCAAAAGGCAGTGCTTGCAAGGCCACATGGTATAGTCAGAAATGGAAAAGCCATTTAGCTAATGAAGCTTAAGCTTCAGGGCCTCCCACTTACACTGACCTGTTCCAATGTCTTATTGCTAATTTTGTTTGCAATTTGAATGCTTTGTCTTATAGTAATTCCTAATATTTTACAACATTCATGAACCTACAAAACCTGGTTATAGTCTTTTAGTTTCTAACTTTTATTCAATGTATACTTTTCAAATGGCTCAAAAATCCCTTGAGGTTGTAGACAATATTTTGTGTCCTTTAATATTTGTCTATAGAGGAAGTTTTTTAAGATTTTACCAGGTTTTCCAAAAGGTATGAGAACAACAAAAAAATTAATAACTTATAGAAAAAAATCTGAATTTGGACATTAGGAGGGAGGTGAGCAAAAGGTGTCAGTCGTTAGAGCAAGTCACATCTAAAAGCTCCCCAGATAATTCTAATGTGCAGCCAGGTTTGAAAACCTCTGATTTAGCTACTACTTGTCATTCTTGAACTGCATTGGAAAGGTTAAAACTAATGATCCAAGATTTTAGAGTTAGAAAATCTCATTTGGAATCCTGTGAATACTTGGGTAAACTATTTAAACTCTTTGAGCTTTAATACATAAAATCAGTCTTCTAATAATGATGAGCAGTGCTCTCTAAGGTAGGTGAAAGGATAAATGAAGAAGGGTAATTAAGAGTGAAAGTAATAGAGACAATGGGTAGGAGGTCAGGGTAAGGTGGCTTATCATTAGTGTCAGGTATTAGAGGAAGAAAATTGTAATGATTAGAGATGGTATTTAGGGAGATGGATGTTTGAAGCAGAAATTATTGAGGGAGTGTAGGTATTGGTGATGAGAAGATATAGGGTATGACCATAGGAGTAGATAGTTGACTTTAAACATAGCACAAGATTTTCAGAGATTAGGAGGATTGGAACTAATTGGTCAGGGTACGGAAAGGATTTTCGAAGTGATTTTGAAATGTAAAAAGATATAAAAAGCATATAAAAAGATGATCCTGGGTTCAGTGCAATGGTATGTGGTCCTATTTATTATTTGCATTCCAAAATCATTCTTTAACATTATAATTTTCAGAAATTTAATAATAATGTGGAAATGACAATGAATTAACTTTAATTGTTACTGTAAAAACCACCAAAAAAGTAAAACATGCATCATCATGCAAATGAAAATAATTCAATGACCAATGTTGGTTCTTTATCTCACTTTCTCCTTCTCCCCAAACATGAGGTAAGTGTAGGTAAATGATTAAGATGTAACTCCAACCTTCCCATTAATCATTCAAATAAATTTTAGTGATATAATTAAGTAAAGGGTAAATTATTTGGGGATTTGTTCATCAGTTTGAGCAGTTATCAGTTTCTATATATCATTTTCTCAACCAATGCTGAGACTAAAATTCGATATATCACTTGAATTGCCTCTATCCACCTAGCTAGTATTTCTATGTTAAAAAAACTCAAACTTTGTGCAGATATTGGTTTTTATTTAAATAAATTCTAAAATAAAGCTTTTGAAAACTTAAAAATCCTTTATTAGTATGATTCATCCACTCTTAGTAAATGTGATAAAATTAAATAAGACATCATATAGCTTATGAAAATAGTTTTACCTAGTGTGGTAAATATATTTTTCATTATATTCTACTTTTTTTAACAAAAATGAATCATTGTGTACATATTTCATTGCAATTTGCATTTGTTGTATAAAAATGAATCATTGATATGGGAAAATATAGCATTTTCTCTCCTCCTTGTTTCTAATAGAGATTGTTTCTTAAGCACTCTCCCAGTCTCTCTCTACTGCTTTACTCACTTTGCCCCTACATGGTTGAAATAACCGCAGAAACTGGTCTTTATGCCTTATTTCATAATGTATTGCTTTATAAATGTATTAATCCTTTCTAAATTATTAATATTTCTGAAGTGCCAGATATTGTTCTGTGAACTGAGAATGTAGTATTAAACAAAGTCAATACTTCAATGAGGCATAGGTTCATACATGCTGACCCCTAGAACTTTTTGCAGTGATGGAAAGGTTTTATAAAATCTGTACTGCCAACATGGCATCCACTAGCCACATGTGGCTATTGAGCATTTAAAATAGGTCTAGTGCAACTAAGAAACTTATTTTTTAGTGCTTTCACTTTTTTTTTAATGATTTCTTTTATTTTGTTGTTTACTAATTCAAAGGAAAAAAAATTCACCTGACATGATGTAGTTCTTAATTTATAAGACAATCCTTAATCTGTCATCTAATTTTTGCTTTATTTTATAACTGAAAAAGCAATCTCTTCTCCTGAGATAATTTATCAAAATAAAAAGCAAGCTAGAAACATTTTTACTTTTCTGTGTTATTTTTAGAAAGATTTTGATTTTCTACATCTTTTAACAGTTATATTGAATATTTTCAAAGATTGTGATATATAAACTAATATGCATTATTTGGGCTACTATTTCTTCATAAAAAGTGATTAGAAATTATGTGAAAAAATGTAAGCTATTTTTGGTACTGATTATCTTCCTCTCACAACTTTTAATTCACTTAAATTTAAATTAAATTAGCCACATGTGACAATCATATTGAGTGTGAAATTCTAATGAAACAGAAAATATATATGTGTATACAAATATATTTAATATATATTAAAGTTATGGTGTGTGTATATATACATATATTAATATCAGGGACATAACTTAAATGAAAATCTATAATATGGGAACTGCTATTATATAGTGTAGTCAGAGAAGGCCTCTCTGATTAACTGATGTTTAATAGATATTAAAATGAAGTAAAATCATGTTACAATCTGAGGAAAGACTGTTTTATGAAGAAAAAATAGTATTATTCAGAAGCAAAGGCCTGGAGGTGGGAGTATGCTTGGGTATTTAAGGCTCATCCAGAAGTTTAGTATTGCAGTTTCATCAAGAGTATATTTGATTAAAAAATGAAAAGTCTAAATGGTACCCAGGGATCAGAACATGTACAGCCTGGTAATGATTCATAAGGACTTTGAATTTTATTATAAATGGGATAAGAAGGCTTTGGCATGAATTCAATTGGTGGGTGCTCAAGAATTGAACATGTAAAGGAAATTAAATTTAACAACACTAAAATTGAGAGTATATGATCTTGTTTTGAAGCAACTGTGAGTGTAAGTCAATTTTCCTCACCAGCTTATGCACACAACTAAGGTAATGCTGCAATTGTTTTCTTTTGCTACAAGGCTGCCAATGCAAAATACCAGAAATGTGTTGACTTTTATAAAGAGAATTTATTTGGGGCGAAATATTAGCATTCAAAGACTGTGAAAATGTCCAAATTAAGGCCTCATCAGAGATGCTGTCTTATAGACTCCTGCCATGTGGTGAAGCAAAATGGCAGCTGATCTCTACCAAGGTTCCTGCCTTCCGGAACTCCCAGGTTCGCCATCTTCTCAAGCTTAGCTGTGGGTGATTGAGCATATAATAGGGCATGTCTCTTCTGCTTTGAGCTACTCTGTGGGCCTAGCCTCTCCAGGGCCTCTTTCTGTACCCCTGTGTTCCACTGGTTATAGCCTCCAGCCTGTCTCTCAGCCTCTCAGGGTTTCTCTTGGCCCCTTTTAGCTGTAACTGATCCTGGAGTCCTCTTTCACATAACAGGGTATAAATGGCAGCTGTCTTTCTCTGTTTCTGCTTCCAGTTCTCAGTTCATATAAGACCCCAGCAAGAGGGTGGAGACCCAACCTGGGTTATGCCTCACTGATACAGTCTAATCAAAAGCCCTAAAACAATCTAATCAAGTGATAAAATAAAAATGTCCCTTAACTGAATCTAATGCAATCAAAGAGCCCCATATCCACAGGAATGGATTAATTCAAAGAACAAGACCTTTTCTGGGATTCACAAAACTTCCAACTGTCACTGAAATAATGAATCAAAATTTCCTGGCCTTTTGCCTCACCTTTGTTATTCAATCCTAGTCCCTGAAAAGGGAAATCTTCTCCCAGTAGTTTTTGGAGTCTTCTAGGCATTACCTATAAATTATCACCTCATATTTTTCATCTGAATCCTAGACCTAGTTTTTGTCCCATATAAGAATGAAAAGGAGAAAAAATCAGAGTAAAATTTCAGGACAGATGACAATAGAGTGGATTTTCACATTGAAATTAAATTTTAAAAATGAATGCAAAGGAAGGATAAAATGTATATAGAACGTTGGGATCCATGGAAAAACATTTTTAAACAGCACTTCATTTGGTGAAAGATAAACATAAGCTAGAAGCAAAAATTAAGGAACAGATGCCACCTTTGCTATTTTGTCTCTGAAATAAATAAGTCTATGAATATCAAAGAGATCATAGAGGTTTAAACAAATCATAAAATATCACTACATCAATCATATACTAATTTAATTGAATTTGTTTAATTCATTTTTTACCTGTTTTTAGAAATGTTATCTTTAGGATCAAATTCATAATAATCTCTCTTCTCACTAATTGATAAATACTTGAGTAAGTAAGATATGCTTGGGAAGCAGAATGGAACAGTAGTTAAGAGCCTGGACTGGGAAACAGTGCTTGGGTTTAAATTCTGGCTGTGCCATTTAATGGTTGTATAACCAACCATGTGCAAGATACTTGACTGCCCTGTGCCTCAATTTCCTTATTTTATATTGAAGATAATAAAATTTTTACTCTGTAGTCTGACATGTGGCTTAAACATGATAATATTTATCAGTTCCTGCTGTATAGAAAAGTAAACTCTCAGCAAGTGTATTTTGAGTATGTAGAGCTATACCACAGATTTCTTTGTTTTTCTGTTCTTAAAAGTAGTTTTCTGAATAAAAAACAAAATCTTTTTTAAGAGGAAAATAACATCACCTACCATCCCACAGCCATATTAAATGAACTGGTAAATTCTTAATTCATATTCTAGATATTGAAAAGTGTACACTATCAGTCACATATAGAAAACATTACATTTCATTAGAAACCTGAAAGTTCTCCAACATATTGCCCTAACATTAAGATGCAGTGGCGGCATAATTGGTGGAGATGAACAGGAAACGTGATTGAATCATGGACACCTTGCCTGATTTCAAGCTTTTCTTCAACTTCTTTTTCTATAAGGAAGGAAACAAATTTATGCAGAGGAAATGGCTATGCTCACCCTTGCATAAGAAGACACATAATATTCATGGCTCTTAAAAGTAGATTTAAATTATGATTTGTTCTTTGCAGGGACATATAAATCAAAATTTTAATTGATATAAATGAGAAGCTATTGCAAGAAGATATTTGGATCCTTTTATAGAACATATTTTTATATATTTGATATTTAAATAAAAATATTTATATTCCTTTTAGTTGTCTTATTAAATAAGAACTTTGACACTGTATTTTTCTATCTTAATAAGGACCTATAAGAACGGATAATTTATTTTAAATTATTTTGAATTATTGCTTATATGTATATTATACACTTATTAAGAAACAAAATAAAACAAAAATGTGGAAAATATAGATAGGCTTTATTTTTGCTAACACTATTCTGAGGCCAACCCTGTTTTAAATCATTGCAATATACACTTTAAATTAAAATGTACAAAAGTACTAATGTTAAATCATTTCATCTCTTTCTCTAATACTTTTAATCTATAATATTTTATCTGGTGTAGACAACATTTTTCTTTAATCAGAAATATTGTGTTTGTGGGGCTGCCCCAATCCTAATACTTTATATAGAAAAACCCAGTGACTATATATTTCTGTAGAATTTGAGCCCAGATCATTAAAACTCTTCTACTTCTTTCATTAGTTTCTGGGGCATCCTCTCTACATATAACTGAACAAGCATGCTGGATGGCTTTTAAGAAATTATTCAATCATTTTCAAGTCATTTGGGAAGGAATACCTTAAACTATCAATGTCAATTTTCAATTTCTAGAGATAGGAGTGTGGATTGCACTAACCTAAAGACCTCAATTATTGTGGCAGGAAATCACATTCTTGCAGTCCTATAGTTGCCCCTTATAAAGAGAGATATAATGATAATAAATGCATTTATTTATAATCTCAGCTGTGTGTGACTTTGTGAGTTAGGGCACGTTAACATCTCTAATTTTCAGTACCCTATTTTGTAATTTTGAAGATGATCAGATGTGACACGAACACTATTCTGTGAAATAAGGATAATATCATGAAGACACTTTACATTTTTTCCTGAAAACTGGTCAATTTGCAACAAAAATATTAGGTTTTATTATTATAGGACTTATATGACACTATAGATATTGCTACCTATAACCTTTTTATTAGACACGAGTCTTATTTTATTTCTTAAACAAAATGTAATTCTATCTACCAATTATATGGATGTAATGTCTAAAATTCCAAATCCTTAAGGCAAAGCAAATATTTTATTAACTTTTTCATTGATATCATTGATTGTTACTGATATAAAATCAAATGAACTGAGGTCACGTGGAGTACTAATAACTCTCCTTCAGAGGAGACCACCTCCAAAGAGAATGACTTGGGAGATTACTTGATGAATTCCTTCAATTACACCACACAATATTAGGAAAGGCATGAGATGGGAAACAAATGATAAGTCCTAAGAAGTTAGCTATTCTTGATTTAAACCCTCATTTCTTGCTTAATGTTTCTGTTGCTTGTGAAAAAAACATGTATCCTGTCTTAGTACCCATTTAATAAAAAAAGAAGCTAGTAATATTTATCTCAAGATGATTGTTTATGCTCAGATTAGATAATACATGAAAGATACTCAAAATAAAGTTTGACACATTGTAAACAATTAATACATGCTTGTTAAAATAATTATGAACTACAAAAGAAAAAGTGGCTAACGGTTAGTGGGTACATAATGAGTTCAAGTTTTCTCCATTCTTTCCTGTAATTGGCATGTTCTTACGGAAAGACTATCTGTGACAGTATTCTGAACTTGTTCTTTAGCAATCTTTATAATATTTTTCATACTGTAATCCATTGATAATGAAGCAATCTTCTTATTAAATGTCACACTGTGCGCTCACATCAGAATTCCTAGAAATACAAACTGTTTTCACTGAAATCTTGAAATCTGAACCTTGGTCTCAAACATCATTGTAACGTTCCTTGTGAGACATTATTGGATTTTTGAACTACCAGGAAAAAAAGTCTATTTCTTTCTTTCACTCATAGCCATAATAAAGATTAGAGGGATCTTGGCCATCATCAGCAGATATTTATTGAACATTTACTATGTTCCAGGCACTGTGTCAGGCTCAGTAGATACATGTGTGAACAAGACCAGCATATGTCCTACCTTCATGGGATTCCAGGATTTCTGGATTTGTGATGATAGTTTGGAGAATTATTTAATTATATAGGGTGTTGCTTATGACTGCCTTATTGAGATGGCAGGTTAACATAATGAAACCAGTAAGCCAATTGTTAATTAATTTCAGTTGTAGAATGAATGTTGATTAATTAATTAATGTTGATTAATAGATAACAATAACTAGTTCTTTTCTAGATGGATTAATTTAAAAATGAATTCTTCTTTACTTTATGATCAGTGTTATAAAGCCAATAAAATTTGCCAATAAAATGATGTCTGTTTTTACCACAAGGAGTAAGCTCTGCCAAATTCTATTTACAAATATAAATGAGCAATTCTGCAAGAAGTAAATGAATATTATTTTACCCAAAGATGATAAATCTATTAGGTTAGACTCGATTCTACTGCAGTAATAAGCAACATCAATGGCTTCCTCCCTTACATATTCTTGCTCAAGTTGCATGCCCATTGAGTGATGGTTGGCTACAGTCTCTGTTCTTTCTTGTCCTCATGACAGGACATGATATCACAGCACCACCATCTACATCCATCGCAAAGCACTGTTTGTTATATCAGATGGAAAGAGATGCAAAATCACTCACTGGCTTTTTAATTATTTTGTCTATTAATAGATATTGTGTGCATTACTTCTCCTCTCATTTTACTGGTAAGTCAAGTCATATGACCTTAACAAATTTTAAGGATTCCCCTTACAATTTGTGTGTTCAAAAGGAAAATAAATGGAAATTGGTGGAAGTTAAGATTGTTAATTTTATGTGGCAATTTAGCTAGGCTATCATGCCCAGTAATTTGGTGAAATATTAGTATAGATGTTGCTATAAATGTATATTATATATATGATTGGCATCTATAGTCAATTGAATTTAAAAGAGATTATCTTCAATAAAGTGAATGGGCCTCATCTATTCAGTTCAAGTCTTATAAGGAAAATATAAGTTCATGCAAAGAAGAAGAAATTCTGTCTCAAGAGGACATCATATAAATCCTGATTAAATTTCCAGTCTTTTGAACAGCCCTAGAGATTTCAGACTTTCTACCCACAACAATTGCATTAGCCAAGCCCTTAAAATAAATTTCTTAATATATTTACACCTATAACCTATTTATTCGGTTTGTTTGGAGAACCCTGACTAGTACAAAAGCCTTAATGAATGCCACTCCTTATTTAAAATATACCCTCTTAAGATTAAAAATCCTTTCCTAATGGATTAAAAAGAAAAGCCAAAATATAAATTTAAATATTTAAAACTCTATTCTTGATCATAGTCTTTAACATTCTCACTTTATTAGTTTTCAGGTCATCAATGTCCAAAGCTTTGGAAACATTTATTTTCCTTTTTGAAAAAATAATTGTGATAGAGGCCATACTAGTCTGGTCAAGTATTTCTCAATGATGAATGTCAAGTTTAAATGTGCTTGATACTTATTTTAATGACTCAGGCTTTCTCATTTTCTTTGATCTTCTAATGACAATCAACTTTGCATCTCTCTGGAGGAATTCTTATGAGTTATGTTTGCAAAATTTAAAATTAATATTTTTATACTAATACTTAAATTACCCACCCATAAATGATGTTGAACATCAAGAGATGTTTGTCTAGAACTTATGCAGGTATTATGCCATTGAAAACTTTTTTTTGCAAAAATGTTGCCTAAGATTAAGCAGTATTATTTCCTCTGTGACTACGTAATGAACTCTTTTAAAATGACAAGTTTCCTCCAAATTCCACATATACACACACAAAAAAATGTGACTTAGTAACCCATACTATGATATCTAAAAATTAGTTGCCTGATTAGATCAGCAATTGACTGTCAACAATTCAAGTGTTTTAAAAAGAACTCAACCATACATTTTTATTACCTTGCCTTCTCCAAAATTTATCTATTCCTTGAAAGTGATAGGACCATCACAACCATTTCTCTAAATATAAGCATATCTGATATAAAATCTTAAGAAATTGTAAATGTCTGGAATTATATATAACAATAAGTAATGTAGCATTGTACTTAATGGCACATATTGTAAATAGCAGAAAGGTTCATAAATGGGGAAATGTATACCAACTCAATAAAGTATTGTACATTTCTTTTTAAAAATGTTATATTACTGTACATACAGTAAAAAGAAATGGTTTTCAAATATCTAGTAAAGTTTAAAATTAATTGTATAATATCTAAATTTTGGAAAAGGCCCATGAACAAGAGAAAACTTATCTCCATTTTACTATGCATTAGTTTATACATACACAAAGAAAACCATGGGAAAATAGGTAACACAATTTATTGTTATTGTTGTCCATGGGACTAGGATTACAGGCATCCTTTCTATTTTGCCTACTTCTGATTTGCTTGAATTAAAAAAAAAATTAACATTTTTTTTTTGTAATTAGAATAGTAATGCAATAAAAATGTGAAAGAGGAAATATGGGAATGTAATTTATCCAAACTATATTTCTTTTATATTTTTACAGAAATGCCTTAGTTAATTATAGGGTAATAATTCTTTTATTTGAATAGTATAACAAACTTCAGTTTGAAATATCTAGGAAAATTCTTGCTAGATTTTGCAAAATTGTAGCTGATGGTATGACTATTGTCCCTTGTATAAAGATATAAATTTTGTTAGTTTTTCCTTCAACTCAAAGTCAGATAGAATTTCTCATTTGCTTTCAATAAACTCATATTTCTGCATTTTTGAACTGCAGGAATAAAGTAATTGTCATTAAGTACTTAGCTAAATTTGGCACTCAGGTGAAGTAATCAACTCATTTTTGTAAAAGTGATAAAAATGTTTCATTTTGTAAATAAGTTCCTTCTTCTGAGAAATCTATATTCATCCACATTAAATTTAGAAGCATAGTGAAATCTCAGAAAGTTGTATGTAAACCAATTTGATACTTATCTAGACCAAGCAATTCCTTCATTCTGTTGAAATGCAAACAGAAATATTATGAATATTATTCTATTTTAAGCTACTTTTCTTTTCAATCTTGCATCCTACATTGTTTAATGCCTAGTGATGGTCACAAAAAGTGCCATCAAGACTTTTTAGTGTGTACTCTACATATAAAATAAATCTGCACAATGATGTATAGTAAAACTCCCAAATTAAGTCAGATTGAAAAAAGAAATTTCTTCATCATAACGTTTTCTTTTGTGAAATTCTTAAATTATGGCTGTAATAAAACATGCTGTCAATAATTCACAAGAATATGCAAATGCCATAATTTAGAGTAATGCAATTCTAGAGATGTTGTTTTGGTAAATTTTGGGATATCACATAATGTCAGAAGATTTTCTATCAATATATAGTGGTATGTATATCTTGACCTAAAAACATTGTCTCATTCAATGTTTGGTTTTTTGTTTTGTTTTGTTTTGTTTTTTAGGTACTGGTGACTGGAGATTGAACCCAGGACCTTGTATGTGGAAAGCCTGGTGCTCAACCACTGATTCACATTGGCTTCTCTGAGTTGGGTTTTTTTTTTTGTTTGTTTGTTTGTTTTGCTCATTGTTTATATTTGTTGTTGTTTTTTTTTCAGGAGGCACCAGGAACCCAACTCCAGACCTCCCATGTGGGAGGCAGTTGCTCAATGCTTGAGCCACATCCACTCCCTCAGTGCATTTTTCTTGTTGCTGTTGTTGTTTTGGGTATTTTTTTTTTTTTTTTATTTCTTCAGTGTATTTTATTTTATTTTATTTTTTTTTTTTTTTTATTTTTTTTTTTATTATGGGTAAAAATCAAAATTCTCACAATACATACAAACATTTGTAAAATGATATATAAATATATATGCATATATGTGTATTTGCTTACAAAGATGTTATTTTTTATATATATATATACATATATTTTAAGAGGTGCTTAGATTACCTAAAATATTATACGGAACCCACTCGGATTCCCATGTTGCCCACCTCCCACTCTTACGCACACCTCAGTAGGAGCTCATAGAACATCTAAGTACCTATCACCCCACTCAGTGGGGTTCCTGAGAGCTCCGGAGACACCCTGGTCTTATATAAGGGGGGATAGCCCCAGAGACTGATGCCTTATCAGTGGGTTCTATTTTGTAATCTGTGCTCCTGAGAGTGACAGAATTAGACTCAAATAAGTCCTCCCTGCACATGGTTCACCAGTCCCTTCTATTCAAACCTACATGTGATGCTGGAGTTTCTTAGGTATACTTCCAGAGACTGGAGCCTCCCACCTACCTATGTGCCAGGTGTACATGAAATCTAGGTGGAGCTGCAACTCCTACCCTACAGCTCAATGGACTCATCCAAGTCACCTGGTGAGGAGACAACGATGGGAAATGGCCATCCCAGGGAATGGAGAGGGCCTGCATCTGCAGGCAGGATCATCCCACCCACCATATCCATGGGATATAAGCCCTCTCTCACTTGGAGTTGGAGTGGACATCACCATCCCAGTCGCCTCTGGATTGGGGGAAGAACTATGGACTAGAGTGGACTTGATGGTATTCTCTTCAGTGTATTTTAAAGCCACATGTTAAATAGGAAGTTGGTTCAGATACAGAGTACAGGCTAAATTATTTCATTGCTGATTTATGGTATTTGGGAATAGATTTGCATTGTTTTCTCTTTCCTGTCTTTCCTTAATTCCTCTGTCCCTCCCCATTCCCTCCCTCCCTCTTTCCCTCCCACCTTCCTTTCTTCCTTCCTTCCTTCCTCCCTCCCTCCCTCCCTCCCTTCCTTCCTTCCTTCCTTCCTTCCTTCCTTCCTTCCTTCCTTCCTTCCTTCTTTCCATTTTTTACTTCTTTTGGTTCTAGTCAAGGGAAAAAGGCAGACAAAAAAAACTACCAGTGTTTCAACACAGATTTATTGTTGAAATTTTCACTCTATGAGAAATCATGGTAGTAAATAAGAAGGAAGTTAAAATTTACAGGACAGCAACACTAAAAATCTGTGTTCAATAGAATCCAATTCAAAGGAAAATTTTAAGAAGCTGGGTAAAAGAAAATTATGAACTTTCATAAGCTACTAAAAGAAATCTGTGCTTATTTTTTCCTTGTTATTTTGGAGAGTCTCTGAATATGTAAGTGCAAAGGTATGTGAAATTGAAAGGAAAGGTAATGAAAGGAAAATTAATTGAACATTTATAGACCTCAATAAGAGGTTTATTTCAGAAGGGTCAACTGGCTGAGTTAATTTGATCAGCCCTAGTAATAATGTTTTAGTGATTTAAGATTCAGTGTCTTTTATTTATTGGAAAATATATGTCAAGCTTAAATAAAATATATTCAGATTAAATATTCTACTTTCTTGATTTCATATCAAATAATGCCTCTTATGATCCATGAAGGTAATTTTTGGAAGTTTAAGAAAGCACTGTCAAAAATATAGTTCTTAAATATATATCTTAAAATTGTATAAAGTACAGAAATAATGTAAATCAGATTAGGAATTTAAATACATGAAAATGGTTCTCTTTGGTGTTAGATATTCTGTTGGGACCACTGGTACCTTTACATGAGAAGTATAAAGTGAAATTGAGTTGAAGAAATTAAAGTGAAACTGCCTACTTTGTATTCATTATCTAAATTTTAGTGTGCATATTTTGTGACTTTCTAATCATTTCTCTTCTGAAGTTAGAATAGTTTTGGCCTCAGAACAAGTGAGAGTTCTTTCTAAAAAACTAACCTTACAAATTGATTAACTTAGTATATCATTAAGAATCACTATCATAAAATTTATTTTAATATGTTCTTAGACTTTGGGTTTATATTTTGTGATATGAATATTCTTCCATCAGGTTCAGGTAGGGGTAGTGTCAAATAATAATTATTCATTTGTTATTGATTAATTTTGGAAAATGTAATACGGTAAAGGACTTCATTGTTGTAAATGATGCATTACTTTTGCATGTATATTACCTTATTTGGAATACAGTGCAGTAACATTATATCACATGGAGATCAATAAAGTTGATCCAGTGGGTCTCTTAATAAGGATTGTAGTACTTTGGAGACTTTTTCCTTTTGTGTTTTGTCATCGGTTAGTATACTATTATTATAATTATTTGTCAGTCTCAGGCATAAAGATACAGAGGAATTATATGAATTATTTTATTTGTCCAATCTCCTTTTTCTTCCTTTGTTTCTCCTTTCCTCTTCCAAATATTTCTTAGTATTGTGTTTTAATTTCTTTATTTGATTTTTGATATGTCTTTATATATATATATATCTTAGTTGCTGGAAGAATTGCAATGTGTAAATTAAATACCATTATTTCTTCAGAATTAATATAGTACCATTTTTTTCAAATAAATAAATAAATCTGAAAGTGGTTTATTTGTATTTTGTGTTATCTTTTGTGCTACTGTTATATATTTTACTGCTAGAAACTTGTAAATGTTATGGTAAAATATTATGATTTTTATGGTTTAAATAGCCAATTGCCTTTTAAAGAAATGTAGAGAAGAAAATAGTCTTTTATTTCCATCCTGGTGCTTTTCATTCTCATTCTCGTTATTAGTTAAGGTATGCCAAAACTGGATGAAGCCCATCTTCAAACCCTAACGAAGAGCATCTTCAAAGGTCCTGTTTACAGATGGGTTCAGACCCACAGGACCACGGGTAGGGACCTGAACATACTTTTTGTGGGGGACATGATTCAACCCCCAACATAAAGTTTTTGTTTATATATTGATCAAGTTTACTCATACCTCTTCTCTCTATATTGTACTGTTATTCCTATTAGTTGATTTTTCTTCTGGCAATGTACATATAAGTTTTAGAATTTCAATTAAATTTTTCTCCATTGCTCTGCTAACATTCCTCATCTGTTTACTCATTATGACCTTCTTTCCCTTTAAGTTCCTGAACATATTTGAAATGGTTGTTTTAAAATCCTCATCTGCTATTTCCAAAACTTTGGTCATTTCAGGATCTGTATCTATTGACCACTATTTTGCATGAATATATGTCACATTATTGTGCTTTTCCTCATATCCAGAATTTTATATTCTTAACAATATTGATAATACATTAAAATCAGTCTGAATAATATTAGTATCTCCTTCTTTAAGGAGTGCTAGTTGTTGTTCCTCCAAGTGGTTTAATTACTGGTGACCCTTTCAGGCTTTTTTTAGTTTTTCATTAAGGCTTCTTTATTTCTATTTTGTCTTTAGTCCTGGGGCATGAACCTAATTCTGTGCTCTGGTCCTTCCTCAAAAGGTGTTTCTTTCTGGATTCTTAAGTGAAGACCCAAGTTTTTCAGTAAGATTTCTCCACTACTGCAGCATTGTAACTTGAATGCTTAACTACATCTTCTATGTCCTGAATCTTTTAGTGCAAAGATGGCTTTCTCTCCTATTTTCTAGTTCAAGTCAAGGTAAGAGAATTATGGGGCACATCCTTAAAGACTGTTGAGCCCCCTTCCTTCTATTTTGTACTCTGTCCCACAAATTCTAGCCACTCCAGAGGCTTCCAGCTTTAATTTCTGCCTGGAAGGTACAGTGTAACCACTATTCTCTGTTTGTTTTTTACCATCCCCTGTGGTGTAGATTAGAAAGTGCTACCAACAGATAACTGGGGCAAATTTGTAGTTCATCTCCTGTTTCCCCCTTCTTTCAAGGATCATCATCTTAAGCTGCCTGCTGTTGTATCTGTGAACACAGTTCCTTATTTTATTCTGTTTAATTTAAAATTTTTTAAATGATGGGGCAGCAAATTGTGTGGTTCCAATTACTTTATCATGACTGATAGTGGAAACCCATGTATTTTTGTTTTATTCCTTCAGAGATAAATTTTTATTTGGAGCCAATACTATAGGATTAATATTAAGGAAATAAAAATTGCAAATGCTTCATTTTACCTTGAAGTTTTTAGCATATTCATGTTTTTATGTTTCAAATACAGATATATGTAACTGAATGAAATTTTAGCAGATGCTTTCTTTGATATGTAATTTGCATCCAGATTTGCTTCATAATTGAAAGTCAGTTCAGTACAGACTCCTCAAATGTAAAATAGTCATACCTTTTGATGTGATTTCATCATAATTCACATAAATATGTTGATATTTAGATGCAGGGTCAAGACTCCCTTTTTAATTCTCCTCATGTTTCTTACATAACCTTACCTATAACACATTGTTATGGATTGAATCATGTCTTACATAAAGACATGTTCAAGTTCTTATCCCCAGATCTATAGATGTGAACACATTTGAATGTTACTAGTTATCATGAGGCCAAACTGAATCAAGGTGGGTCTTAATGTAATATGACTGGAGTCTTTAGAGCCAGTGGAAACTTGGACACAGGAGTAGGAGTCAGTAGGGTACAGAATGAGAGAGAGAATCATGTGTTGGAGGCTGAGATTGAGTTATAGGTTTGCTGACAAGCCACCACCAGAATGCTACAGACTTCAGGGAAAGCACGATACTTGGAAAGCACGATACTTGCAGCTAACTTCATTTTGGACTTTTTGTCCCCCAAACTATGAGAGAATAATTTCCTGGTGCTAAAGCCAACCAGTGTGTATTTGTTAATGCATCCCTGGAAAATTAAGACACGCATTATGTGTTGCTTCCAGTTTCAGTTTATTTGAATTAGAGCAAGAATATACAGACTCTTGTGGATACTAGTGCAGAATCTTAGCTTTATAAAGTTTCCCCTTTTGACCATTGTTGTACCCAATTCTATTCAACCTTTTTTTTTCGCATTCATTATTACTTATTCTTTCAGAAACATTCAGGTCTCTTTTCATAGAAAAATGTTGTAATGCTCTTACCTCATTAATTTATGTAATTTTTAATTTTTAATTACAACAACAAGTACAACTAGCTTAAAAAAGACGTTAAAACTCAATCACCTGAACTTTGACACTCTTCAAATGACCTGATAGGAGAAAAAGTATACAGACTTAATAGAAAGCACACTACTAGTCACAGATTCTCAGCCCAACATTAGTACATGTCCTCACATAAAAGAGAGGGGAATGAGTATTATTGGTTGATCCTTAAATATGTTAAAACATGATCTGTTAAGAGTGTTCCTATTTTATAGTTACAAAAAAACCTTAATGGGGATATTGTGATTCTTTTCTAGTATTTTCTACTATTAACTGCTGATCTTGGGGACACAAATTAAATCCTCCAGGTTTTAGTTTCATTATTTATAAAACTAAAGTTTTGTTCTTTTATTGTTTGATTATTTTGGGCTCTTAAAAAAACAAATATTGTTTGGTCCAGAAGGGCTATGTTGCATTCCTGACAGAAACAAGGAATGGGGTGAGCAAAACTGTTACTTTTAAAGAAAAATTTTAAAGGTACACCATGGAACTTCTTGTAATATCTTAGTAGCATGTCATGATTACACCTAGTCACAGGAGAAGTTGAAAAACATCACCTTTTAGATCTATGGCAATGTTCCTAGCTAAAACTTGGGTTCAATAATTCAAGAGAATGGGGAGAATCAATGTTGATAACTACCAAGGAATCTCTCACCAACACAAAATAAGCGAAAATCCTGGAAAAAAATGTTAAAATTAATGGGAAGTTTTTCCTAAATAACAGTAAATAAGAGATAAATTTGGGATGTTTTCAAAATTCTGTATAAAAGACTATCAAATAAATTATTTTCATAATCCTAATAGAAATGCAGTCTCCATAAAAACATTCAGTGATTCCAATCCACCCTCACTTATAAGACTATGCCAGGGAAAATGCACTCAGTTGTTGACAATGTATTCAGGAGGGAAAATTAAAAGCAAGATCTCACTCATAGAAGAAACAGAACACCAAGCCATGTCATAGCAATGCATAAATGAGATGAAGTAGTTTTAATCCAGAAAAGGAACATATAAGTGACCTGATTATCATCAAACAACTGAGAAACTATCATATAACTATAACTTTATTGTGTCTCTGGAAACAAAAACATAATAAGAATTTCGATATATTTATGTATATCATAGTATACGAAAAAAAAGTAAATGTCTTGGAGGTGATGAGTTGCTCAATCTATAGAATTTTCAAGCATGATGAAGATCATCTGTCTTGGATGCAGCCTCTCAGTGGTTAGTTAGAGAAATATATGGAATATAGAATGTAAAAGCATGTGATTTGTATTTTTGAAAGACACTCAGACACTGTATCAGAGTTTCTGAAGAGTTTCTTAGGATTTTTAAGTAATCTAATTATTACTATTTTGGATTACATTTAAAAAGGGCTAACAGCTGTTTTTCTGATAAAAGTTTATCAAGTTGAACTACTTTATTCTTAAATCTTGAGTACTATAATGAATATTGTGACCCTTCAAAGGTGTTTTGAGTATGCAGGCTACCTTAATCATATGTGACATAAAAAAAATTCCAATGCATCTCTTAGAACTAATGCTTCACAGAAGTCAGTGTTAAAAATACTCCTCAGCAAATCAGTTTTAATCTCCAAATGTCATGAATGGGCAACAAAACTTGATTCCAATGGCAGCAATATCTCATTCCCGAGAAAATCATATGTATTATCAATTGCACTTTTTCAGGATTCCACTGATTGTGAACACAAAAAAAGAATACATTTTAATAATCTCTTTAATATAGATATTCTGAAATATTCTGAGAAATATTTATATAAATATTATGGATTTATATGAGATATTTCAAAAAATATTACTTTATGGAAGGTACATTTATCATAATGTACATTCAAAAATGATTTTAGTTTACCTAAGTTTACTGATATATATATTCATTGAAATATATGTGCAGTAACATATACAATATTTTATTATATATAATATATAGTATGGTTTACATTTAATACATTAGCCCCTGAAAGGTCCAAGGTTTTGGAATTAGTAGGAAAGCATTTTAAAACAATTTTTCAGATTCTGAATTTTATTATTTGTCAGGCATCAACTGCTAACTCCCCAAAGCACTGCCAATATTACCTGTTGAATAAGAAAAGTCTAATTTATTGCCAACTGCAGTAAGAAAAGCCACTGTACTTAATGGTGCCTATGAAGGAAGAGTATAAGATTTTTGGGTATCTTCTTTAAGGTGGGTCTTTCAACAGTGTGAGGGGGGCTGATTAACTTGGCCAAAGTTGGAGATATAATGGTTACAATTGGTGAACACAGGCAAGCTTTGTGAAGAAAGTGATGGAAGTGTAAACAATTGTTTGATGACAGCTAAGGCTCTGAGAAGGGACATTTTCCCAAATGAGAGTAAGTTGAATACTCTATTGTTTGGATAAATGGATTTTCTGGAAGGACCTGAAACAAAAGAGAGTTATTTGCAATTCATTTCCTAGATAAGAATTTCTTGGGTTAGTAAAGTTGTGTTCTTTTAAGAGTATGCACACATACTCTATAAATGGTTTCAATTACCACAGGTCAAACTTGACTTAGAATCCTAATAACTCCCAGTCTTAGAAAATCATATTTGAAAAGAGGACATAAGCTAATTGAGGTTGCCTTTCATGTTTTAAAACCATATCACAAAGTTTTATTTACCATCTCAATTTATTTCTTATTATGAGACTAGTACATTATTTTTCACACTTCATTGAATTAAAGATGGATGCTAAGAAATTTATGATGTTCTCTAAATATTACTTGAGCAGTTCAATTTAAGAATGCTCAGGAACTTAGTTTGCTTATCTAAATTTTGCAAATAATGAGTTGTATAATAAGTTCTAAAACATTTTTTAAAAACCTTCTTTTAATAATAGCATTAAATGATAAGAAAATTGTATTTTTTATCCTTGTCATTTATCATGTTTTATAAGGCAGAATAGTTCTGGTTTGTTAAACATTAATTAAAATCACAAATTTAGTTCTTGCTAGTATTGATGATACTTTAGTTAGTGAATTATTCATGATAACTAATAATAGTTTAGTTGCTTGGTTTCTTTCTATTTATTATGCATGTAGTAAATCATTTAGAATTTTGATCTTCCCCACATTAAAATCACATTTACCTTTCAGTCCTTTATAATATAATCTATAATTCTTGTTTGAAAGAGCTATTGGATGACATTAGACACATCAATATCAGTTTGTTCAGCAACTAGAAATATATAATTTTTGTTTTAGCATAAACTATAATAACACAAATAGCTAACATATTGTCTATTAAATAAGTCCTATTTTGTCATGAATAAGCATAACAAACTTGACTTGAGAAACCAGATCCCACAATGTAACAAGAAAGAGTTCAAATGTATCAAGTTCAAAAAAGCCTTTAAATTTACCAAATTTTCATCCGGCAATTTATTTAAAAATGCAAAAATAAATTAATTAGAATTCAATGTGGGATAGGGAGAGAGTATTGGGAGTAACTCAGAAGGTTGGAGTCAGAAGCAGCCTTTAAAATCTGAGCTCTCCAGTCTTTAAAGTTGGGTCTTTTAAGGTGGGGAACTGTTTGGGATTGAGTAAAGGTCATGATATAGTTTAGGATTGGTGGACCCAGTGAGGGCGATGGTCTTTAAGTAAAAAAAACAAAAACTATTATTTGATAAGTGATCTGTTTGCTCATTTATCTCTCGGAATTTCCTGAAGCGAACAGTGAAGAAATTTGTTTTTATACAGTCTTACCTTTCCTAGGCAAGCCTTTCCTATGTTACATGGACACGGATGGTCCCAGTTCCCAAAGCCAACCAAAGCAAGAAATAATAAATATTTACTATGTGTTTGGGCCTTATGTTTTCCTGAGTCTGCTGAAAAATTTACTGCCAATTTCATGCTTGGCTATAGAACTAGAGTAGGATCCCCATCACCTGGTGGAATTTGGAATAATGTCAGTTCTCTGAGCCTCAAAGAAAAGGAGCATTAATTATTTATTCATTCATGCATGCATGCATGCATTCAAAAAAATTTTATACTGGCTTATGTTGTAGGTATTTTATTTATTTCTGGAAGGAAATTTATTCTAAAATAGGTGTGGTTGCCCTGTGCTCCCGGAGCTGCCGTCTAGATAAAATTTATGACCACAGATTACATATGCTTTATGCACATGTCGCACAGTTTGCCTTAACCCACAACTCTAAGACTTTTTAATTGCTAACAAGTCTTGGTATTGGTATTGGTAAGTACAAATTTAGCAAACATTTAAGGTACTTGCTTTGCAACTCTCCCTAATCCTTTCCTATATTTTCCTTGCTTTCACATTTTTCTCATTTTTTACTTTCTACCTCAGACTCTTATATCTCAGCGTTTTTTGCTGGAGTTCCGTTATCCTAGCCAGCTCTTGCTAGTCCCCCTCCTGAATACCTTAATTTTAAAAAATCTAATTACTGTCTGGGCTTCTGTTGTAAATCAGAACTTTACCAGAACCAAAGTGCAGATTCACTCGTTGCCCAGATGCTAATTTTGGTACAAGTCTGAGGTTTCTATTGTCCTTGTATCTTGGCACCACCCTTATTAAAACCAGTCATGGCAGCTAAATAAAATGCCCCAAGCCTGTACTGTCGGCCTAGTGGCACTTGGCCTTTCCTAATTTCTAATGAATGTCCCTCCTCACAGGCTCTGTGGTAACTGGACTCAACATAACTCCGACCCAAGCCTACTCTGCCTATGGTATGTTATATTCAGGATAAAATAGGGTTGAGAACAAGACAAGGAAGTGGTTATAGGGCTTAGAAAGTTAAAAAGTTAAATACATATAGATATATAAAATATCTCAAACAACTCATATTTTCCTCAACAGACTAGATGAAATATTTTACTTCACAAGCAAAATATTAGCTTGGTAATGTCCTTGTCTTGATTGGCAAAGTGCTTTTGGCAATTCTATAATATTTTCCCCAAATTATTTGTTTCTGAATCTCCATAGTTATTTGTTTACACGACAATTAAGGAAAACTAAAAGATCCTTTGGGAAAAATAATATACCAGAAATCATCAGTATAAAAATGTTCATCTCCTAAAGATAACCCTGCCTTGATATGTTATCAAAAATGATATCTGCAGGCAAGAACTCCATTTTTCTGACTTCATTTACCACAAGCACTTTGTTCTATTCAACATTATACCATATTTTACTTGGATAGACTGTGATCATTTCTACTTTAGCTTTTTTGCTGATAATCTTTTGCTAGATGACTTCCCTTCTATCTGGCTCACCAAACTCATTCAAAGCCCTTTCATTATCCCCAGTAAATACCTACTGACAGTAAGCACTAAAAAACACTGTTAGGCTAAGTTGCAGGTTGCAAAGATGTAGCATTTTTCAAACCTCAATTGGATTTTACGTCTGTGAAGAAGAAAATCTGAAAGCTCAAGTCCATTCTTTCAATATCTTTAATGGATATGCTAAACCTCACTGATCTTTCCCTTTGCTGAAATCATATGGCTTGTAAGTATATGTCAGAGAATTTAGAACTAAAGCATACATTGTTTGGTTTTCTCTTTATTTTGCATTCTTTAGCCATGTATCTGCAACCAGGTTTCTGGAGAATAGGAAATAAAACTTTTTTATACCTCCTAAAGCATATATTTCAATATAAATCATATATGCTTCATAAATAGTTCTTCATTGAGTCAGGGATTGATCACAAGCTTGCTGATTAAGGGAACTGTGTAAGTTACTTTATTATACAGCAGCACAGACATGGCCATAAGTGCTATACTATAAGAAGTGTACAGATCACTCTGTGATTGCCTCTCAGTGAGTAGAGAAGTTACTCCCATTCAGCAATCCTCAGATATACTTTGGTATTCCTTTTACACATCATATCCATAAAGCATTCAATATTATTTTTTGAGTAGAAAAGTCAGTATTTCAGGAATAAAAATTTACCATGTGATTCAAAAATCTGTGCTCAGAATCTTCAGGGACTTGTCATTCAATTTTTACATGTGTAAAACACATCGGAATCATTTGAGATTTACACATAAAAGTGACAAATTGCATTACTGGGCAGATTAAATTTAGGCTTAAAGCCAAACATAATTATAAAGTACTTGGAACTTTAAACTATCACAAAGCATAGAGAAGAATATGACACATTGTTATTTTAGCAAAGAATTCAAGTCTGCAATTAATAAAACTGTAAAATATTGATTTATTTAATTAAAAGTAATACATTGTTATGAAATTAAAATCCAATCAACATACATTTATTTAGCAATCCAAACTGCTTCCTGAACAGGTAGATCATTGACACCTCAGATTATAATTAATTACTGATGCCAAGTCAGAACAATTATTGCTTTTCCTCTTCTCTTAACAGACTGTGAAGCAACAGAAAGGTGGGGGGAGGGGGGAACTGTATGGTGCAATGAATCAAAACACTAAAGAATTGCTAAAACTGGTTAATTTTTACTATTTAAGCACAAAGCATTATTATTTATTTATTAAGTAAGAAGTATTGATTAGAAAGTCCATTCTCAGTCTTCATCCTCCTTAAGAGAGTTGATCATGCCCTCCTCTAGGAAACAATTTCTACATGTCTCTTGCAGGACCCCACAATTTGGGCTCTCTTTCTACTTTCCTGGCTGTTCTATCTTAACTCCTTACCTAGTGTCTCTTCCCGTACTAATGTCTTAATGTTGGAATGTTAGAGCTCAGCCTTTGAATCTACTGTGTGTACTATTTGTGATCTCAGCCTATGGCTTTAAGTGCCATCTGTACATTGATGATTCCAAACATTTATCTCTCATTCAAGTCAATCCTTTTTATTCCACTTAAATGTTTTAATAAGCATCTCAAAAATATCTCCAAAATTTAGTTAATATGTCCAAAACTTAACTTTAAAACCACTTCACATATCATTTAATAACAACTGCATACTTCTAATTGGTCAGGCCTAAAACCTTAATGTAATCTTTGACTTTTCTTTCTCTCATACTTCTCATCCAATTGATTGAAAATATACATCATAGTACATGCAAATCTATCATAATATATCCAAAATCTGAACATTTCTCACCAATGTTATTACACCACCTTTTACTGAAGCCACTATTTTCCCTTTGGCTTGATTATCATGACACACATTATCCTTCTATCCTAGTGTACTTTATTCTAAATTTGCTACCCTATACTCTATCCTTGACTTTGCAGGAAAAATGATACCATTAAATTATAGGTCAGTTTATGGCCTTCTTGTGTTCTAGGTTATTCAGTGGCTTTGTAGTATAAGGCCTAAAATTATTATTATTACGTATTACTTGACATCTGGGCAAAACCAAAAGGACCCCAAAATTTACCCTAGCCCACTCTGCTCCCACAGATAAGATTCCCTAACAAAACATCCTCCTAATCATGGTGACCAGGCATGGTGCCTCATCACTGAGTAGTAGGCTTCAATTCCCGCCCATGGAATTAGTCAAATAAGACATGGGAACTGGGGGTCACCTCTTTTTGTTACTGCAAACCCTGCCTCCTTTACCCCCTGCTTGTAATTTTATTCTCAAGTATAACCTCCATGTGGTACAATATGGTACAATGTCCTCCTTCATCTCATCTGTCCAGTGTCATGTGTTCACCCACCTGTGAACCCTAGGACAGGAATTACTCCCTTATCAATGGAGGGAAGAGGAAACAATCAAAGCAGGCTACTCACCCCAAAATAAAAGATTGTCTTTACAGTGACCTAACATGCCCAGAATAATATGACCCCCTTAAAATGCGGATCTCACTCTCTATTATTTCACTCTTGATAACTTTGCTCCAGCCACACTGAACTCCTTGAAACACCAGGCATGGGTACCAGTCTCAGCTAGAATATTTTATTGACACAGCTCTATGTCCACCTGGCTCCTTTTCTCCTCTTTAAAGTCTTTGCTCACTGTTATTTTTTTCAGCCAAGCGCTCTGAATTCCCTATATAACACTGTAGACTCCAGTTCTGACACCCCCATCCCACCACCCTAGCATCATTTAAAGCTCCTAACTACTGGTCCTTTGGGTACATATGTGTATAACCCTTGCATAGGAGAGAACTCTCTTGCTTTGCAGATCCCTAAATAAGTAATAAACATTTATTTGCCATGTCTGGTTAGGTATGGGGTGTTTTGATATTGGATAATTTAAAAAGAAATGAAACTGCCTACCTAGGAGCAGGCTGAGATATACTGCAACATGCAACACCCACTTCGCAGTATTCTATCACCACAGATAAATTTTCACTGTTAATAAAAATCATATAAATTTTCTCATAGTGCATTTGATTTGTTTTGCTCAAGATAATGCTTCCAAAATTCATCTAAATTGTGTCCCATTGTATGACTATATAACAAAGAATTGGATTATGTTCCCCTGGTAATGGACATTTGGGTTGTTTCTGCATTTTGTTATTATGAATAAAGCTATAATACATACATTCAGATGGTCTTTTTAAATGTGTGTATAAATATAGACACATTTCTCTTGGGTTAATAACTAGGAATGTAATTTTTGGCCATAAAATAGATGTGTATCCTACCCAATGTTCTTTGGTAGAAACTGTCAAGCAGTTTTCCAAAGTGGTTATACCGTTTTACATTCCCACCGACAATGGGTGAGAGTTCCAGTTACTTTACAGCTTTCCAACAATTAGTGTTGTAAATCTTTTTAATTTTGACTATTCTAGTGAAAAAGATGTGGTATCTCATTACTGTTTTAATTTGCCTTAGGAAGAGTGATATTGAACAAGTTTATATGTGCATACTGGCCATTTTTTCTCTTTTGGAAAGAGAATATTTATGTATGCTTATTTTAAAAATTGACTCATTTTTTTTAAAAAAAATTATTGCTATGTAGATCTTTTGGATACAAGATTTTTATCAGACATTTGTACTATGAATATATTTTTTTCCTACTCTCTCATATATTTTCATTATCTTAACAGTATGTTTTTTCCCGAAACTGTTTCTTTCTTTATATTACTATGCTTAAGTTACAAGAGAAAAAAGGACAACCAGCAGTTCAGCCTCATTTCAGAAAAACTTTCCAATCAGCACTAATTATCTGGTGAGAAATAATTAGGAATGGTGACATCTTTGGGTCAAGCCTAACAAGGAAGTATGTGGCACAATGGCCAGCACATTAGCGCTGGTTAAAAACTCGGATCTCTTCTCTGAAGCTAGTAAATCCCGTGAAATACTGGGTTAAAAAAAAAAAATGTTTTAAAATGAAGGGCAAATAAGTTTTAAAAACATGCTCTAGGCATATTTTCCTCTCAAAATTTACATAAAACACACAATTTTTCACTCTAACAGCCTAGAATTTTCCCTCACATAGTCCACAATGTAGCTACAGATAAGACTACTCTGCCTCAAAATGTAAACATAAGGAAAAAAAATTAAGAGCACCTGCATAATATTCTCTCTACCACAGCCGTTGGGTGGAAAATAGAAAATTAACAACAACAACAAAAAAAAAAAAAAAAAAAAAAAAGAAGAAGAAGAAGAAGAAAGAAAGGTTCCATCTTAGATTCTCACAACCTTCTGTCCCAGAGTTCATAAATGTATGATGCTAAGGTGACAGTGTATGTAAGTAGATTTTTCCTTTCAGTGAAGGAGGACTGGGCAAAGATGTAATTATCTCAAGAGTTATCAGCTGGTACATGCTCCTCAAAGCTCTCACTCTCTGGAACTAGAACTTGTTCCAGGATCCCAGGCCCTTCCTTACAGCGCTGGCTATCTTCAGCAGCAAATTCATGGATCATCCCAGTTTGCTATTGCAGATTTTGATGCTCGCATCTCGAACCACGTGGCAACCAGTAAGCATGACCCTGTTTTGAACTTCACTGTACTGCAAGTTAATTACCTTGTTAAAAAGAAATGTTTTGCCAGTGGCACCTGTGAAACAAGTGCAGCTGAGTTCTGAGCGGTTTTATCACAGATACACAAGAAAGATTGGTGGTGGGTACCACCAATACGGTCAACGAAAATTCTGCCCATTTTTATCGTTGAAGTTCGAAAAATCCAGAGCGACTGTGACATTCGTGGCTTTCTACTGCCCTTTGCTCCTCATCTGGGACCAAGCCCTTCCGCCACCAGATTAACAGTATCTTGATGTGCAAAAATGTTTAATCTTGCTGAGATTGTTATGATTATTTTCTTTATGGTGAATATTTTTTTCTGCTTGCATATCTCATCTGAAAAATCTTTGAATACTTCACGTAGAGGAAGATTATTATTCTATACATTCTATTAAAAGCTTTATAATTTTGGTTTTACAGTTAAGCCTGTGAACTATTTTGAATTATTTTTCTATGTTTTCCAGATTTTGAAATGATATTATTTTTTCCCTATTGAATTGCCTATGAACCTTTGTTAAAAATCATTTTCTGGTATATATTTAATCTACTTTGGGGGCTCTGATTCTTTTTCTTTAATCTATTTCTCTGCCCTATGTCTACACATTCCTATTTTGATTTTTGGTAGTATTTTGGGGGAGGGGGGCCTAAATTGTTCTTCCTTTATCTTATTTTTTTGATTCTGTGGTTCATTGATTCCCAAATAAATTTTATATGGAATTTATCAATTTCTAAAAAATGACCGGTGGGATTTTGACCAGGATGAACTTGTATTTTTAAATCAAATTTAGAGTACTTGATATCTTTAAAATCCAAAAATATGGTAAATCTCTTCTTTATTTAGTATTTCTTTACTTTATCTCAACAATATATCATATTTTCAGTGAAGATGTCTTCACCATCTTTGTTTAATTTTTTTTAACATTTTACGGTTTTGAAATTATTATAGCTGACATTGTTTCCTTAATTTCATTTTCCAATTATGTAGTGCTACCATATAAATAATACACTCGATTTTATTTATTGACCTTGTTCCATGTGATCTTACAAGTTTATTTATTACTCTTAGTATTTTTAAAAATATATAGATTTATCAAGATTTTTTATAGATATAATCATTACATCTGTAAGTAAATACAGTTATAATTTCTTCTTTTGCAATCTTTGTGCCTTTATGTTTTTCTCTTTCCTTAGTGCAATGTTAAATAGAGAGAATGATGGCAAGCATTCTTGTTCTCGAAATCAGGGAAACACATTAAATATTTAACCTTACATAAGGGGTTAGCTATGGGCTATTTGTGTATGCCTTCTATTCAAATTTGTTGCATTTTTCTCTGGATAGGTATTGATTTTTAGAAAATGATTTTTCCACATTCATGAGATGAACATATAGATTTTAACCTTTATTCTGTTAATGTGGTAAATTACATTGATTATATTTTGAAGGTTAAACCAATCTTACATTTTTGTGATAAATTCCACTTGGTCATGATGCATTATCCTAGTTATACAGAAAAATTTTATGGAGATTGTATTGTTATAAATCTTTCGTTTATTTTGTAATGGTCAGTTTATATACTTTGTATGTTTCCACCTTTAGAAATGTATTGTAACTTATTCTATAGCCCAGAATATGGCCATTTCTGGTGAATTTTTATGAAGATGTAAAAATTATGCTTATTCTGTAGTTGAGATAATGTTCTATAAACATCAGTATGATCAATTTGGTTGATAGCATTGTTAAAATCATCAAAACTTTTACTTACCTATTCTATCAATTACTGAAAGTATTGTTTTAAATCTTAAGCTAACAAGGGGATGTTTTTACTCCCCTCTTTGTTTCTGGCAAATCTTGCTATCTGTAGAGATAGGACAGGAGGGTAGTGATATTACTGAGTTGGGGGTGCAGGGTTGACAGATGGGTAGATTGGGAAGGGTGGATCAGAAGGTCCAGGATACTCGGGGAAGGGTTGGGAGTGGGACCAGGTGAACACTGGGGATTTGTGGGTATGAGGTTGAAAATACAGAGGCGGGAATGCTCTTATGGCAATAACCTGGAAGGGTCACTGGTTTAGGGTGTTGGTTGGGGGAGCATTCGGGACAGGGCACACTTGGAGTAGGCTTCTAGGGAATGTGTGAGTGATCATTCTGTAATAATGTGTTGTATCAGTGGGTGGAAACCTACATAATGAGGGAGGAGTTGGACTCCCTTCTTTAGGAGGACCGATTTGTTCAGAAATAGATAGGCAGCAGTATCTCAAGAGCAAGAACGGTTCCTAAAAGGGGAGGACAAACCAGTGTGTCAAGACCTCTTGTTGCATGTAACCATGAATCTTGTCATCCAATGTGTCAAGCCAGGGGGTCGTCGTGGGCCTTGTGGGGATGGGGTGGGAGGAAAGAATAGATCAAGCAGGGGGTATTTAGTGGTCAGTAGAAATGTCCTTCATTACCATACAGTGATGGATACAGGACATGGTAAATATCACCAAGATTTATAAAAGTGTACTGTCTAAAATGTAAACCATAATGTAAACCATTGACAATGTTTAGTAGCTATGTTTCACTATTTGCATATCAGTTATAACAATGCTACCATCCACATATAAAAAGGTATTAATATGGGAGGGGCGGAGGAAAGGGGGAGGATGTTGGGTATATGAGAGTCTCCTGTATTCTGTGTGTGACTTTGCTGTGACCTAAAACTTCTTTGGAAACAAAATGAAAAATAGTGAGACACTGGGGAACGAGAGTGGGAAGGTGCCATGGTACAGTGATGAAAGGCAAAAGGTCAAAAAATTTTTATTTTATATTTTTCATTTTTTAAATATCTCAATCTTTTAAATTTATTATTTTTTAGTTTTAAAAAAAATTATGTATTTTATCTCTTACATCTAAACTTATTTTTTTTTTTCATTTTCCTATTAATTGTATTCAGCTGTTGTAACAGCTTCATCTTTGAAGGAGCTTTGGATCACAGAAGGCTTACAACTGGGGTAGGGGAGGATCATTGGTGTGGGATGTCAGGGATGGGGGATGCATGGGAGGAAGTTCACCTGAACATAAATACAAGGTATATAAAAATGTTTAAATGTTCACAGATTATTGTCACAGTGGGTGGATAATCACCCAATAAATGAGAGAATACTGAATTCCCATCATGGAGAGCTCTGCCACATTCTCTAAGGGAACAGCAACAGTCCCCCAAATGCAGAGGCACTGTCTGGCAAAGGAGGAAGCTTCATTGATGGGCTTTTGTTATTGATAACTAGCCTTATGAGTCTTTGCTCCTAAAATTGAAACTTAGCCTATTGTTATGGGGTGCCAAAGGGTTGCCTCCTGAGAGCCTCCTTCTTGCTCAGGTGTGGCCTCTCTCTAAGCCAAACTCAGCATATACATGTATTACCTTCCTCCCAGCGTGGGACATGACTCCCAGGGATGAGCCTCCCTGGCACCAAGGGATTACTACCAAGCACCAACTAGCAATGCAACTGGAAAAATACCTTGAATAAAAGGGGGAAAAGGTAAAGACAAATGAGTTTACATGGCTAAGAGACTTCAAAGTGAGTCGGGAGGTCATCCCAGAGGAACACTTATGCACATCTCAGTAGGACCTCATAGACTTCCAAAGTGGATATCACCCCAAATAGTGGGGCTCCTGAGGGCTCTGGAGACACCCGGTCCTATGTCAGGGCAGATAGTGCCTTGAGAGTGACAGAGTTGGACTCTACTATGTCTTCCCTGCACATGGCTCATCTGTCCCTTCTATTCAAACCTATACTTGGTGCTGGAGTTTGTAGTTGTACATCCATAGACTTGAAACTTTGGGCTGTCTGTGTGCCAGCTGGGCCCAGAACCTCAGTGGAGTAGTAGCTCCTACTGTATAGTTCCTTGGACTCACCCAGGACAACTGGTAGGGAGATGATGATGGACAATGGGCATCCCAGGGAATGGAGAGAGTCTGCAGCTGCAGGCATGATAATCCCATCCATCTTCCCCATGGGATATAATCCCCCTCTCAATTGGAGGTGGAGTGGACATCACCATCCCAGACTCCTCAGTATGGGGGGAAGAGCTATGGACTAGAGTGGACTTACTGGTATTCTACTATGGAGATATTGTGATTCAAGCAATGGAAGAAATGACAACTTTGATGGGGAGCCAGTGGCCACTGGAGGCTCTGGGGACAGGGAGAGAGAAAAGCAGTTGTAACACAGGGGCTTTTTCGGGACTTGGGAATTGTCCTGAGTGACATTGTAGCAACAGATATAGGTCATTTTATATCATCATATAACATGCAGAACTGTGTGGGAAAGAGTGTGGTCTACAATGTGAACTATGGTCCATTCTTAATGGCAAAGCCCCAGGATGTGTTTATCAATTGCAATTAATATGACACACTAATGAAGGATGTTTATGTGGGAGGTTGTGGGAGGTGTGGGAGGTGGAGCATATGGGAATCCCTATATTATTTGTGTAACATTTATGTAATCTAGGTATCTTTAAAATAAAAAATAAAAAAAAGAGAAATTCAGCTTAATAATCATCATGACTTCAGATGAATTGATACTTCTATTATTATGAAACTTCTTTGTTTTTCTCTGGTAATACAACCTATTTTGAAGTCCACTTTGATACTAACATGGCCATACCAAATTACTGGTTTAAAATGTTTGCAGAGTATATACATTTTTATACTTTTACTTTAAATCAGTGTCTTTATATATTTAAAATGTATTATTTAATACCATTTGGTTCATGCTGGTTTTTTAATCTTGTCTCAAATGACAATCTGTACATTTAATTTAGAGTCTTTTTTACATTTTCACTTAAAATGATACGATTGAATTTAAGTTGACCAATTTAGTATTTATTTTCCATTTACTCTACCTTTTAAAAATTTTGTCCCTGTCTTTTTCCTTTGCTCTTTCCTTTCAAGTCAATCAAGAATTATTAAATTAATTTATTTTATTTTATTTATTTTTAAAGCTGCTTTAGATTACATAAATGTTATATAAAAAATATTAGGGATTCCCATATGCCCCACTCCCTCCCCCTCCCACACTTTCCTACATCAACAACATTCTTCATTAGTGTGGTATATTTGTTACAATTGATGAACACATATTTAAGCATTGCTACTAACTATGGATTACAGTTTACATTATGACAAAATACACAATGGCCTGTATCCATCACTGCAATGCCATGCAGGACAAATCCAATGTCTCGAAAATGCAGCAATATTACACCTATTCTTCTTTCTCCCATCCCTCAGACCCTCTGCTGGCCACTGCCTTTATATCAATGATAAGAGTTCTTCCATTGCTAGAATAATAATAAGTCTATAGTATAATAATAATAAGTCTACTTTAGTCCTTTGTTCATTCCCCTTCTTGAGGATTTGGGATGATGATGCCCACTCTGCTGCTAATTGAGAGGGAGCTTAGATCCCACAGGGCAGATGGATGGAAGTATCTTGCTTGCAGTTGCAGACACTCTCTGTTCCTTGGGATGGGCATTGCCCATCACCATTTCCTTGTTAGTTGTCCTGAGTGAGTCCCGTGAACTGGAGAGTAGGTGTTACAACTCTGATGAAATTCAGGTCTCAGCTGGCACATGGACGGATCAAAGGCTTAAGTTTCTGGGACATATATTTATCAGGCATAATGCTAATTATAGGTTCAAATAAAAGGGGCAGAAGAGCCAGGTGTAAAGAACCTATAAATTCAGGGCTCTGCTGGCACATGGACAGATCAAAGGTTTAAGTTTCTGGGACATATATTTATCAAGAACAATGCTAAATATAGGTTCAAGTAAAAGGGGCAGAAGAGCCAGTTGTAGGAAATCTATAAATGTGTCTAACTCTGTTATACTGAGGAGTATAAATTCCAAAGTCAGGCTCACTGACAGGATGCTGAATTCCTGAGCTGTCTGCCCTGCTTATATTTTCTGGATGTCTCTAGAGCCCTCAGGAGCCCTGCTGTTTGAGGCACTGTTTGCTGTGTCAGTCAATGAAATCCTGCTGAGAAATGCATAAATGTAACCTCTGGAATGACCTCCCAACTCACTTTGAAGTTTCATAGTCATAAAAACTCATTTGTATTTCCCATTTCCCCCTTTTGGTCAAGGTCTTTTTCCAGATGCCCTTGGTAATAATCACTCAGTGCCAGGGAGACTAATCCTGGGGAGCCAGGCACTGAAGGAAAAATATTACATGACCTCAGTGATATGAATTAAGCAAATTGAGCAGACTCACAGAGCTAGAGTCTGGAAGATAGGTTTACAGGAGACAATAAAGGAGTAGAGGTTGGTGAGCAATGCCCATATGGGCAAAATCTATGAAATAATTTATTAATATATTTTTACTTATTAAAATTTGAATTTTTACTCTAATTTTTGTATTACCTTAGTAGAGGTAGTTCTAGGAAATGCAACATACATGCTTAAATGATTAGTCTACTTATAATTGATATTAATCTACTTGTAATTGATATTGCAGCTCTTTAGTTTAAATTTTTATTATATCATTCCACTTACTCTGCCCTCTGATCATTACACTATTATTTTGTAAATAAATTTAAAAAAACAATGTTTTTATTTCATTGATCAGTTCTTTTTTATAGAAATTAGGAAAAATGTAAAGTATGTTATTTTATATATATCAGTATTTTTACCATTTCTGGTTTTTTAAATTTGTTTTTATAGAATCGATATTCTATATCACATTTTTCTTAAGCTTGAACTTCTCTTTACATTGCTTTTATAGTAAGTATTTTAATGTTTCATTCATTGTTTATGCAATTTTAATGTGTTTGCATAGTTTTATATTTGCAGATTAATTTTATTGGATATTTAAGTCTAGATTGACATTTTTTCTTTCTTATGAGCACTTGAGAGTTATTATTTTTCTAATGAAAAGTTTACTCTTGTCCTTTTATTTCTCTGTTTTTATAATGTATCCTTTTTCTTTGTCTTCTTTTAAATATTCTTTTCATTTTTGGTTTTCAAAAATTTTACTATGATATTCATGTGGTTTTCATTTAATTTATCATGTGTACTGTTATTTCTGTATTTGTAAATTCTTTTCAACATATTTAATATATATCCATATATACACATGCCTACATATAAACATATGCTTACATACACCCAAATATATATTTATCATGATACATGCATACATATATAATTATATACACATATACATGTATATTTAGTCCATTTAAATGTATGTCAGTTATTTTACTTGTTTTTGCTTTTCTTTGGAAAAATATTTTAGTAAATGAACTTTAGATAAACTGGAATAAACTTAAGTCAAAGCGAAGTACTGAATTGTGGATAAAATCCTAAACTATATACTCTAATCATCACTTATCAGTCTTAAAATACACTAGTTCATATTTAATGTGTTTCACATTTATTATTAAAAGTTTGTTCTAAAGATATTTACTAGAATGATTATAACAAATGTTTTAACGTAAGTAAAGGAGAGGCAGAAACTTATATACAATTCATGTATATGATTTCCATTACTCTTTGGAAATGCTATACTCTCCTCAAGAAAATTAATTAAATTTTCATAATATGCTGAAAATGTAATATAAACTTAACTGAACACAAGAAAGAAATGACAAATATATAAGATGTTAAAAAGTTAACAAATTTTTTTTTGCAGTTATATACATGATAGGAAGAGGTACCAGATCTTTCATTTGTAAAAAGTAAAATATGATTACCATGTGTAAACATTAAATGTAGAAGGATACTGTCCATTCCATATATTCATCTTATTAGATCTTTCTTCTTATGAGTAAAAAATGCCTCCAGCCTGTCTGTAATGCATACAATATCCTTTAGAAAAATTCTTACCTGCTGCGAACAAGCAACAGAATATTCATTCTTCTCAGTGTGTTTATTCCCGGGTACCTAATAATACTAATACTTAATAAAACTCATACATTTTTAAATCAGAAGATACTGAGTCATTATCATATCTTTTACATTATTATATTTTATGTAGATTTTGCCTACAAAACCACATGCTTAAGTAATGCAAAATATGAAATCAACATTGCAAATATAGTCAACACAATATCATTAAAAGCAAATATATAACCTTTTTGGTTTTTATGTACTTAGGTGAAAAATTATTTTCCATTAGTAAAAAAATATCTAGAAAATAATTGTCCCATTAAGTAAGGCTATGAGCAGATTCTTTTACATAAGGGGGATTCAGGAGGAAATTTCTTTTTGCTCACAAGTTCTTACAGCATTAGGATCACTTAAAGTCAAGTTTATGGTTTTTAGAGAGGTATTTTTCTTTGGGGGCCATCATTTATTGTGTATTGGAAAAATAGTAGTCTGGAAATCATGATAGTAGATTACAATCTTGGGTTACCTCTGATTCATTCTGAGACCTTGGGGAAATCTTTTTCTTAGGAACTTTGTTTCCTTTTGAAAAAATATCACAAACTTAATTTAACTCAGTGATTTTCAAACTTTTTCACTATGACCAAAAGCAAGAACACATTTAACATCCACCCTGCAATTCACACATACATATAAGCATTATTAAAAAAACAAAAACTTTTACCAAAAATGCCTTTATTACATATGGTTCTCTCTGACCTCTCTATGATATTGTATTATTTATTAATGCTAGTCAAACCCCACTAAATTGAATGCATTAGATTATAACTGGTTATATTTATAATTTGAAAAATATTGGTACCAATGAGGCCTAAATTTCTAGCAGTAATAATTACATAATTAGTAATTACATAATTCAAAGTACATAATAAAACATTTCTACTGTATTTTAGCTCAAGGCACTGTTTTGAGCTAAGCTCATAAACATTTTGCCAATGGTAATGCCTAAAGACCCTGCTTTAAGACACTGGCAAAAATGATTTTCACTAGCAACATGTCTTTGTGAATAAATGCGTGTGTGTGCTATTATATATAAGAGCAACTTATTTCTATATCCTTTTGGCAGTTAATCTGATTGGAAAACTACTTTTAATATAGATTGTGCAAAGACAAAGATGAACTTTATTTTATATCAAGCCCAAATTATCATAAATCTTTATGGAAAAATGTAGTTAAGTTTTATTTTATCTGTAGTATTTGATATATTGTTGATTCATATTGGCTCTTTATTTTACTAAGCTGTTTCATATACAGTTACCTTGTTTCCTCATCATGTGCCATTCAAGTTGCTCAAATTAATTTCCATTGATTTGAGTATTTACTTCATTTGAATAAGCTATATGTGTTGATCTTTATTAGAGCAAAATGAAAAATGTAAAGACTTAAAATTGTATTTTTTGTAATGCTGAACTTTTCCAATTAACTCTTAATTTTATTAACAATATGTACAATCTCATCCTTCTCCCACAACATTATGCTATAGGCAAGTGCTTTATGTTGAAATATTCAGTGACCATTCCTAAGGGACCTATGTATGTAAGTTGATGATGTTTCCCATCTCATTGATTCTTCTTTCCAACTGTTAAATGATGATATTGAAAAAACTTTTGAGCAACAAAGGCTGTATATTTTCAGGCTTGTGGCAAAGACCAAATTAAGGGTTTGGCCTCAGTGTCTATTTATGAATCTGCTGAGTCAATTAAGTGGGCATCCTGCATATCCTTTCAGTATTGGCCCACTTAACTGAAGGTAAGATTTTACCAAGGAAGTCTAATAAATTCCTGGTGACCATAATTAAGTCTGGGAAGAAAGACATTTCTCAAGAAATATGGGTGTGTCTAATATTACTTTGAATTACTTCTTTAAGTTGTTTCTTTATCTTAGTGAACTATCGTGAGGATTTTCACAATTATAACATTTTAAATAATTTTTAATTTTAGATATCTGTTTAAAAAGTACATTTATTATAGAATCATATATGAAGGGAAATAAGCAAGTGATACTGAAATATAATAAGTTAATGAGGAACATGCAATATATTTCTTCAGTCTGCCTCCATATGTGTAATATGTGCATTCAATCCTTATTGACTGAACAATTACCTTCAGTCAACCAGTATATAGTATATACCTCACCTGTATATGTTCTTGACATATTCTGGTGAAGAACACAAATATGTGTTCTGTGTTTTTCAGCTACAGTCTTTTGTGCTTTATGACAGTAATCAGATCTTTAAGTTGAATATATCTATAAAACATTAGAATAACTGCAAAAAGTAATAAAAGGAAAACATGATAGTGACCATGTACAATTTTTCTATTCCATTAGAAATTAGTATAATTATGGTCCATATTATATTATTGACACAAAAAAACACACATGCAGGGAGAGCTTTCTTAAGTTGTCTTAGAACAGAACATAAAAATATGAAAACAAGCCAATTTTTTAGAGTATCAAAAGCAAGAATTTCCAACATTGGTTACTTTGGTCTATTTTGAAGGGGCTAATATGTTATTAAGTTTAAATATTTATTTTAAGATATATCATTCCTAAAACTAGACAGACCATAATATTTTAAACGTTGCTTTCAGAAGTAAAACTTTTTATATAACTAGTTATGGTAAATTCAAAACCAAATATCACTTATTGAACAGGAAAATGTTGATATGTGTCTATGTTTTATTAATATTAAACATTACTGTAAGTGAAGTAGTATTAATTAGCTTACTGATTTATCATTAAAACATTTTACATAAAAAGTGTTTTTAATCAACATGCCTAACCACTTCCTACAAGGCTTTATTTGATCTGGGTTCTGCCTATCATTCTCAACTGTTACCTTCTCTCATTGAACTCCAAACTCATGGTTCTTCCAAGCCAAGCTCTCAGCTCTTATTTGGTTCATTGATAATATGCTCTTAATTTTTGTACATTTGTTTGGCATTTTAAAATCTTTCTTCCCCAGCAGAATGTAAGCTCCGTGAGCTCAGCATCATGTGTGTCTCATTCTCTGATATTAGTTTCCCACCTACAGAGTGTTTGTCACAAAATTCTCTCTCTCCCTTATGGAACTCTTTTATATGTTAGGCACTTTTCAAAGAACATTATATTTTAATGATATTCCATTCTTATAATATCCCTAGGAAGAGAACAATATGATTATACACACTTTAAAGAAGAGGAAACTGAGAAAGCTTAAGTTACTCGTCCAATGTTTCAGAACCAGTGAGTGGCAAAGCAGGGATCTGGACTCAGCTAGCCTGAATTCAGAGCCTCAACAGCTAAATACAAATTGTAGTTAAAGACCAGCTGTTGAATGGATCAAATATATACACCAGATTCATAGGATATTTTTCTTTAGAAATTTACAAAAATTATATAATGCCTCAGAGCTTGCAAACTCTGGTATTTAAAAAGGTGTATTTTATTTCATACATTTTAAAAATAATTAAATTGAATTTTATGCTTATTATTTGATAATGAATTTTGAAAATGAAGTCAGAATAACTTAGTTTGAATTATTCTGCTCAAAATTTTTGTCACAATTCCTAATCTGAATAGAGTGTGTAACAAATATTAACTGTGTGCTTTCAGTCAATATACTTCTGTATGTTTTCAGTGAAATTAGAATTCAGATCTAGGCTGTGTGGACCATGGGTTTGGCTCTAGAGGGAAGATGATTCCTTTTAATATTTGAGCTTTTATTTATTATTTATTGAAACAAATATATGTGAAAGCTTGATTTAAATACACATGAAAATAAAAAACAAACAAACATGAAACTGTTTAAATGCTTGAATTCATGTTATAAAGGAAAGTATCCCTATTTTCTTTCTTTCTTTCTTTTTTTGCATGGGGAAAATGGGTTTTAGTTGTAGGTACCTATTGGACATCCCAGAGAAGGTGTTAAGTAAACAATTTACTCTCATAAATTTGAACTTATTTGGAGATATCAGAACTGATACTGGACCTCACTTGAATATAGATGGTATTTAAAGCTAATGGATGTGGATATAGAAAAGTAGAAATCCTAGAACTAAGCCTTAGAACACTTCATATTTAGTAGCCAGAATGAAGAGGGACTTCAGGCAAAGGAAATTGAGAGACTCAGTCAAGGAAGCAGGAAGAGACACAGGAGGATATTGTGTCACGGATGTTAAGAAAAAAGACTTTCAAATATAATGTTTGAAATGCTGCTGAGGATACACATAGAATGAAAAATATGTATATATAATCTGTCATTAGGATTGGTAACATGATGTTGCCAACTGGCACCAAGATCCCAATTGTAATTGGAAGGCTAAATGGGAAAATGAGGAAGTGGTGACAATATCTACAGAAAGAAAGATTTTCTGTTTATTTTATTTACTTTTTTTGCTATAGAGAAAAGGAAAGAAAAAGTAAGTGTAAGGGAATGTGAGAGATTTTAACTCTAAGTATAATGTTGTACAAAGGTGTTTACAAACTCATCTAAGATATGTTTTTGTCCTGGAAATGCATACAATCTAATAAGGGAGAGAGAACACATATACACAGAGATACTTTATAATTACCACAAGGGAAAAATAAAGTTGAAGAAAATCTGAAAAATACTATTTTCTTGCAATCATATTTAATGATGCATTTTGTTTATGTTTTTACACTTAGCCTTGAGTTCATCCTGCATCAACTCTGATGGCTGATTTTTTTAAACAACCAATTTCAATTCTCAGAGAGCCTTTTACAGAAACCCTTGTTGTTTACAGTATTATATGACTTTTTACCTTTCATCTTCTAATATTGACAATATGACAACATTTTGATAAAGGTTTCACCTTACCAAGAGGGAAAAATAGCTCACTGCCTTCAAGTTGTTCAAAAACACATATATAGTTATGAGTCCTTCAGGCATAAAGCATTCAGGTCCTGAATGGTAGATACACAGTATTCTAGTGGGAAAAAACACTTGAGGGTTGGCAAGGTTTATGGTAAACAAGCATACACCACTTTGAACTCAGCCAAGCATGGCCAGCAGTAACTATATTCCCATTCTGGATAGTGTGAGCTACATGTAACAATGTGATTTTTTTAAAAAAATAAAAATGCAACATTCTCTTAAAACAAAAACTTACAAATATACCCACATGAATATATACAATATGCATGAAATTTTCTTTTTATTAATTAACAGTCTTAATGTTAACCTTTTAAAAACTACCAATGCAATTTTAGGGGTCTTGTCTATATTAGTAAACATGGATATTAGTAAGACAGAAGTTCTAAATATCCTTGTGAGAATGGCAATTTTATAGTTGATAATAAGCGCCAAATGGCAATTTTGAAGTAAGGAGAACCAGACCACAAACATTTTTTGTTTATTTAGTTCAAGTTGTTCACACAATTGTAATATTTTCCAGTATTACTCTTTCCACTAGAATTGGGTATAAACTGATTCAATTGACAATGACTTAAAAATACTGTCTTTCCTCCCTCAGCTTAGGGTGTAATTTTTCTGCTAACAGGATGGCTGAACCCTTGTATTAGCAATTACATGTATAAGAGCCTTTTGTTCTCACTTCATCTTCAGATGTCAGAGTGTGATGTCATATGTGACATTAGAGACATAGCAGTTTTACCTTGTCTTTTTTTTGCATCTGTCTCTGATCTAATCCTATTTTAAGGTGATAATGCCTTTTTTGCTTTTCACAAGATCAAATTATTTTTTTCATTCAATAGTGCATTTTTTGGCTTGGTCATGATTTGCACATATGACTCTCATATCTTTTAACCTCATCTCAGTAAATAATTATTAGCAAGTATCTGGATCTGTGTGGAGCATGAAGAAAACTCTGGGGCTGATGGTGTGTCTAGCTCTGATGTGTTTCCTTTAAGGGATGGAGTATCAGAAGAAGCACATTAACCTTAAATGTGTAGGATTTTCCTTAGAAAGGCACAAGGAAGCAGGGAGCTAAACAGTAAAACAAATGTTTTCTATATATTCCAGGGACAGTTTAAAATACCAAAATGTTTTCTTCGTGTACACATTTTATACTATGATGTACTCAATCAAATACAACATTTACAATTGATATATGGTCCAGACATTCTTCCTGATAGATGGGAATAGGAAAATTGGCAAGCAAGTGAGGTAAAACGCTGTACCCAGCAGTGTAACAAGAATTTATAAAAATATATATTATTATTATTAAAACATTTGACTCATATTTTAAGCTATGAAAAAGATCCTTATGTTTTCCTTTATATTGTGAATGAATAAAACCTTTTTCTTTCACTAAAATAACTTTAATTTGCTATTATCTGTAATAAATTATTATAGTAAAAATGACAACTTATACATATAGCTTTTAATATTAAATCTGCCAGCTCACTTAATCACAGGGATTGGATTTAAAAAATAAAAATCAGATAGAAAATCAAAGTGCATTTGCAAACACAACAATCTATTGGACTCTATCTATTTAAAGTTATCACCCATGTAAGTGCCTACATATATTAGTTATAGGAAAATCATTTTGTAGGACTCAATCAATACATCATATCTGGCTTATTCTTAGAACATACATTTTTATATTGACAATTATTTAACAAGGTATACCAGAGTGTGCATTTTTAAAGCTGTAAAAAGGGAAGAGAAGGTTTCAGAGATATTACTGAGAAAAAAAAAAAAAAAAACCACTGCTATTGTTGGTTGTTAGGTGTATTTGTGGGTTTCTTTTTTGCATTGGTATAGTCATTTATTTTTTTTAATGTAAAGAAATGATAGGAATTCATAAACGAAGAGTTGGAGATGTTTCCCTGTTTTCTGTATAAAATAATGCCAACTTTCTTAAGGAGTATTTAATCCTTCCTCGGCAGAAAGAGAAACAATGTATTAGAAATTATTCTTGAAGTCAGGATGGCATAGCTATTTTAAATGGAGAAGTTTGAGTAATAAATGACAAAAGTAACCACTTGAATTTATACCTGTCTCCAAGGTAGTAGAATACATTTTACGCAAAAGTAAAAAGTAATGAGATGAATAATGAGCTAACCTCTCAGTTTAACAGAATGTGTTCTTGCACACACTTATGCAACAAAAAACAAGTTTTTATAATCATTGTATATGTGAGCTCCAAATTTTAGAATGCAGAAAAATGATCGGATTTGCTTGTTCAAACTACAGGTTGTGGTGCTTCAATCCCAGAGATATGGATTCAACAGATATACAGTGAGTACTAAAACCTTCATTTTTGTTAAAGACACACTGTAATAAATTATAGCTGGATTCTAAATTTCCTAAAAAAGAAATATGGTGCAGACCTTTCATTGTTCTAAAAACTAATGGCTCCCAATGGTAATAGCTTTAAAGAAAGAAGCAAACAAACATACACTGAAAGAAAAAAGAAAAGAAACAAGGAAAAAAAAAACTTCTTTAAATCCATGAGCTCTACACTCTCAGCTGTAGTTGATTGTTGCCAAGAATCATATACCTGAGCTTGGTATATTTATCAGAAAAGGTTACAGCCTTGCCAGAATGAAAAGAAGAATAAAAATTATCAGCAAATGCTCTCATATGTATCCCTGACAATCTAAGTTTGCTAAACCTTAGATATTTTTAAATTATCAGATATAATAATTTGCTTTGATGGTCAATACATTCTATCATTTTCAACAATTTTGCATAATAATAATTTATCGGGTTTTTTTTTTTTAATTGCTGTTGTCTTGTTTGTTTATAGCATCGGTACTAAGAGACAAAGTTTCACAGCATGGGTACCCTTGGTGGGTCACATTTGAAGGTTAGTCTTTTATTAAAAAAAAAACAAAAACAGAAGATATTCTCTTGAAAGATAAATAGTGACAGCATTTCTCAAAATTACCCTATGGTACATTGAAATCAGAGAGTCTATAATCTATAAAGTGAATATATTTAGAGTCAAACCTAGGGGAAACATGTATTATAAAGTCCTACCTTTGGGAAACAGTGAGGTAAAATAATGTATAAGTACATAGCAATAGATAAAATCATTTCAATGGTAGAACTCCCTAGTGAGACTAAGAAAGAGAAGAGTTTTGCTTAGCAAATGATAGTATATTCATAGTAACATGTTGTTTAAATGATAAGAGATTTACATGCCTGCCTTTGAACCAGTCACATTATATTAAGTGAAATCAAAATGATTCAGAATAATACATTTTGGGGTATTGTGTAGAAATTTTCATTCTTTATATCCTTGTATTTTGTGTCACATAACTCACCCATTAATCACTATTTCATATTGAAACAATAGATAAATCGTGATATATATGTAGATTCAGTGTTATATGAAATGATTCAAAACAAATACCCTCAGTAGAATAAGTAGCTACTGCAATTTGTAAGGACAAAAGATGTGACAGGAAAAAAATATGTTGCTCTATCTTACCCAGAATTCTGAAAACCAGGTAATCAAAGGTACAGTTGGCCTTTGCTACTTTATATGTGAATATGTCTTTACATTTAAGTTTGATTAATGCCATTAGGCCTCAGGAGAAAATGTAAATGAACTAATTATTGCTTTAACATCAGTGATTTTAAAAATTTTAAGTACCGAGTTGAAGTCGATTTTTTTCTTCAGAGAAAAATAAATGAATGTTCTTTCCAAAAATAATGTACACAATATTTCTGATGAATTGTCAACAATATCCTTCTGAATAATTCTAAGGGTAAAGAGTTCATTACTTTGAAAGGAAGCTCATTTCATCATTGGATAGCACAAACAGGGAAAATACATATTTTATATCTCCAATAAATATATTCCCCCTTTTATTATAATGTCTTCATTGCTGTTATGAGTTTTGAAGTAAAAGAGATAGGAAGCTTTCTCTAACTCTCTTAGATGTAAAAACAACTTTTCTCATGTATTTTTTTCCACCAAAAGAGTCTCCAGATTCATAGCACAGCATTTGACAGTACACTTTAAGGTTTTCAACGAATCTCTTCCATTTGTTAACTAATAGACCTTTAGCAGACTATTTTCCATTCTCAACTTCACTTTCTCATCTTTAAAATGAGGGTAAATGGCAATAATTTTCATTTTAGGAAAGGTGTTTGGATTCAATGGCATACAAAAAAATAGAACTGAATATGAGCTCAATAAATGTGTCTATAATTGTAATTGAGTTCACATTTACATAATTGTAATTCAGTGATATTTATAAGACATGTTTAAATAATTTGCTGAAATAAATACACAGTATAATTATGTACTATACCATCTATCTTTATTTGTCTATCATATTTATCTGATTATTCTAGTACTATATCAAAAAATTAAAACGAGTTAAGTTTGTGAATATTTTCTATAGTTTCCTAACTATACCTTTTGCTTGTAGCTTTTCTCTAAGTGCCTCCAAATGATCTAATAATGGCTTTTCAATGTTGCCAAGATTTAGCATGATGCATAGAGTTTCCAGAACTTGCTCATTTATTATACTATAAAATTGGAACAAATATACACAACTCAGACTTCTACTAGTCTTACTTCTCAGAAGTATTTTAGGATTAATGCTATTTCTAAACTCAGGTGAATCAGAGAACATTTTGTGGCACTAAAAATCAGATAGAAATACTTTCCAATACATTGACCTATTATCATTATTACATCATGCAATAAGCAACTTATAACTAAATAAAATTTCATGACAGAAATTCAGTGAAATTCTATTTTATAAAAGTGAACATTTCAAATTCAAATGTTAGTTAAAACCTATAATTTTTGAATAATCTCAAAATTTATCAACATTCATTTATTCTCATGACTAATTACCTCAAAATTTGGTTTCTCTATTCACTTCTTGATTGTATGATTTTCTTTAGAATTGCTCAGAGATGAAGATTACCTCCCTCCACTACATTAACATTTTCCACTCATGGACTGATTACAATATTATGCAAAGTAGACCTCACCAAAAATAATTTACAGAGAGGGCAATAAATAATTTTAGCCCAAATAACTCCAGGTGTGGGACACTTTCTTTGAAAGGCCAAATGCATGGTTTTGAATGCCCTGTTACTATATATTTAGTGGGTTGATGAGCTATATTATAATATAAATTGTGAATTGTTTAACGTGTTCTTCAACTTCAGGTCTAATTACAATGTAGTGAACCCTTGATTATCCATTGTCATGGGGATAAGAATAATAGAGATGAATAAATCCCACAGATTTTCCCACACTTTTAAAAACCAATGGGTTTGATTTTTTTTCACATGCAACCTTTATCTGCCCTCCACATTCTCTTGTCCTCAATCTATTCTTAACAAATAATGAATTGAACAGAAATCTCTGACAGGCATGCATTAGCCAGGTCTCATATTTGATAACAATTACTGATTTTTAAGGTCAGTATCTACAGTTTATATGTCCCTGTAAAATATGGAAACTTGAAGTATCGAATGAATATATCCCATTGTATATTGTTATATGTTATAATTTTGTCATTATTATGCTTGCTGAGGAATTATCATGAATATTCAATATAAATACCCTATATAGTAATAGAGATAGCTAGATAGCTAGTTAGATAGATTGATTTGTCATTTTACATTGGGAAAAAATTTGGATGTCTGTGTCCATGTCCCTGATATTTCTTCCTCTTATTTCTTAGGTTTTTGGGCCACCTGCCATCTAGGTCCCAAATCCAATTCTAGAAGTAGGGTCAAAGAGTTTAAGGAAATCACAATAAATGTAAAGATTTCCATATCCTTCTTTCAACTAAAACTAGACAGCAGGGAGGGTTGTAGCTCAGTGGCAAAACACCTGCTTCCCATGTATGAGGTCCCAAGTTCAATCCCCAGCACCTCCAAAACAAAAAACTGGACAGTAACTAGGAATAAGAAATGTTTCCAGGATAAAAAATTCTTTCAAGTGATATTTTCAAAGATTTGACAAGATCTTTTAATGGCCAAGGGATGGGGCAGGCATTAAGAGGTCAGCATTCATCAATATGCTGAAAACTACTTATATTGGTTTCCAAAAGCTGATTCCTATTATTTCAGGAATATCACCAGTGGGTTGTCCAAACATTGATAGCTTGAAATAGACCATGATAGGAATACATGCACCACCAGAATGAGCAAAGATTAAAAATATAGGCTTTTTCAAAATAGAATTTTGGGTCTCAGGTCAACCAAAGTGGTGGCATGAGATGTGTCAGGGTGCCATTCCCCCTATGAATCTTTGAACAACTGGCAAAAACAGGGAAAGATATCTTCCTCAGAACTCCAGAAAAGAGTTAAAGGGCTGCAGTAAGTGAGTAAGAGCTGAAACAAGAAAAGACTGCTGTGTAAGAGGAAGTCTGAGAAGGACTACTGATGCTTAATGTATGTAGAAGTTTTAATTAACTGTAAAAGTGTAGAAATGGATAGAATTGATGATAACACATTATAGTAAGTGGCAGCTGGTTTATAAATGGGATTGTGGCTTAAAAGGTTGTTTAAGGATGCAAATGTCAGTTGAAAGAAAGCTAGAGAATAATCTTGGAACCAAAAATACAGTGAACCCAGAGGTGGATGAGAATTGTGGTTGATGGTGCAGATGCAAGGGTGTCCTTCTGTGAACTAGAGTGGATGTCTGTCACTATAGCAGGGTGGTGGGAACGCAGAGAAGCACAGGAAAAATACAATTGGGGTGACCTATGGACTGTCATTAACAGCAATATTGTAATATTCTTGCACCAAGCTAAAGGTGTACTGTGTTGATAAAGGGGGAGAGGGGTATGGAAAATGTGTGCCAAATGTACATTATGGACCATGGTTGGTGGTAATAGTCTGATGATATTATCTCATAATCTGTAACAAATGTTCCACCACGGTGTGGTGTGCTGTTAAGGGGTGTTGAATGGGAATTCTACACATGTGCATGATGCTTTTGTAAGTTCACAACCTCTGTAATAAAAATATATTAGAAAAAAATAATAGGGTGGGTTGGGGTAAAAATACACCAAATGTAAAATATGGACTATAGTTAGCAGTAATATTTGACAATGCTCTTGCATAGTTTGTAACAAATGTTTCACAACAATATGAGGTGTTGGTGGTCAAGTGATGTATGTGACCCTTGTATGATGTTATGCATGTTTATTTTGTAAGTTCACAACTTTTACTATACACTTATTGTCTATATATGTTCATGTGGGAATGATATACTGAAATAAAATAAAATAAAATAAAATAAATTAAATTAAATTAAATTAAATTTAAAAAGTTCATTTTTAAAATTCAGTAGGAGAAGTTTGTGCCACTCTTGCTGGTCCCTTCTCCCTTTTCCTGGCATGGTATGGAGCCAGCCTATGCTCCCATGTGGATCCCTGGTCTTGTTCCAGAAGGAGCAGAGCACCCCCTTTGCACATACTGGAGCGCCTGTGGATCAGTGCAAGTTTATCCCATGGCAGCCTCTTGTGAGTATGTGAATTGCCCTCATACTCAACCCGCATAACTTGCCCTGCAGGCAGAGTAAGCTCGCTGATGGCTAAAGCAGTATAAGGAACAATTAAGACAAAGCTACATGGGGCAAAGTAATACCTGCTTTAAGACAAACAAAAGAGACAGAATTCTCCTAAATTGATGGCAAGGCTGAATAGAACACACAAGAATGAATTTAAAAAGGATCTCTTCCTAGTAACAGGGTCACAAATCCCTAATTCTGTTTTGAGGTAGTGGTCCAAATTTAGATGCATTATGAAAAAACAAGGAGTCAAATTGATGATTAAGGGGGAAAAGTAATAAACACATGAGAAGCCATGAAACACAAGCAACAGACACCCCAAGTGTTCCATGTGATGATAGGAAACAATGGAAAATGTGTGAAAAATATGCACTCTGGACCAAGCATAGTGGTCATAGTCTGATGATAATATCTCATAATCTCTAACAAAGTTCCATCAAGATGTGGGGTGTTGATGGATGGCTGTTGTATGTGGAGTCTTACCATATGCATGATTGTTTTCTAAGTTCATCTTCTATAATAAAAATATGCTTTGAAAAAAAAAAAAGACAAACAAAAGAGCACCCAGGATGGGGAGAAAATCTATTTCATAGGGACCTGTAAAAATGAGAAATTCATAAGGCCAGAGACACAGACTAGGACAATACTCAGGCCCAGCACTGAAAGGACCATGTACATTATATTTGCCTTGCACAGATCTTCTTGATTGGAGGGCTAAACTCCAAAGGAGAGCACAAGTCAATGCAGAGTCAATTAGGAAAGACTATGGAAAGAGTTTATGTGTTGGTTTCTTTGTATTTTATTAGCTCCCAGCACTCAAGGAAACTTTTTTTCTATCAGTAGCTGGATGCAAATGTAAGGAAGAGACAGTTCCGAGATTTTATGTATAAAATAGATAAAATAAACTTTAAGCCAAAATTGATATGAGGGAGAAAAAAACATTCAGTATGTAAGGATAATGGGTATATTTAACAAAAAGACATAACAACTGTAAATATAAATGCACCTAACAGGAGAATCAAAACATATGTGAAGCAAATATTGACAAATTTGAAAGGAGAAATAGATGGTTCTATTTTAATAGTAGGGACCTTCAATAGGCCACTTTCAATAATGGATAGAACATATAGAAGGAAGATCAGTAAGGAAGTAGAAGACATAAGATACTATAAACTAAACACACCTAACAGACATATATGGAATATTTCACCCAACAGCAGCAGAATACATTCTTCTCTAGTGCATATGGATCATTCCCTAGGATACAAAACAAGTCTCAATAAACTTTCAAAAAATACAGAAAATATTCAAAGCATAAAAGGTTCAAGGAAGATTCAAATTTTACCCCATTTACAGATGACATGATCCTACATAGAGAATATCCTGAAAAATCTACTAAAAAGCTGCCAGAGTTAATAAATGAATTCAGCAAAGTGGTGGTGTACAAGATGAACACAGAAAATCAGTGTTGTTTCTATATACTTGTAATGAAAAATCTGAAGAGAAAATCAAGAAAAAAATTCCATTTACAATAACAAATAACATAGCCAAATATCTAGGAATAAACTTAACCACCGTTATAAATGACTTATACATGGAAAACTACAAAACCCTGCTAAAAGAAATAAATGAAGACCTAAATAAATGGAATGACATTCTGTGTTCATACACTGAAAGAATAAATAATGCTGTTATGTCAATTCTACCCAAAGTGATACAACAATTCAGTGCAATCCTAATAAAAATTCCAACAGCCTTCTTTGCAGAAATGGAAAAGCAAATATTCAAATTTGTATGGAGGGGTAAGGGGCCCTGAAACACCAAAACCATCTTGAAAAAGAATTACAAAGTAGGAGGGCTCACACTTCCTGATTTTAAAACTTATTAAAAGCTAAAATAATCAAAAGAGCATAGTGTTTATACAAGGACAGATATGAAGAACAATGGAATCAAAATGAGAATTCAAAAATAAACCCTCACATCTATGACCAACTGTTTTTTGAAAAGGGTGCCAAATCCACTCAATAGGGAAAGAATAGTACCTTTAAACAGTTGGTGCTGGGAAAACTAGATATCTCTAGGCAAAAGAATGATAGTGGATCCTCCCTCACCCACACACAAAAATTAACTCAAAATGGATCAAAAACCTAGTTATAAGGAACAAAACTATAAAACTCCTAGAAGAAAACATATATAAGCCTCTTCAGAACATCATCAAAATTAAAATCTTTTGTGCAACATAGTACATCATTATAAATGTAAAAAGACAACCTACAGAATGGGAGAAACTATTTGGAAACCACATATCTAAAAGGTTTAATATTCAGAATATATTTTTAAAATTCTACAACTCAGCAACAAAACTACAAACAACCATATTAAAAAAACAGTGGAAGACTTGAATAGGTATTTCTCCAAAAAAGATATACAAATTGGTAATAATCACATGAAAAGTTGCTCTACATCAGTAGCTATTATGGAAATGCAAATCAAAATCACAATAAGATGCCATTTTAAACTCACTAGAATGGCTACTGTTAAAAAATGCAAAATAGCATGTGTTGGAGAGGAGGCAGAGAAATAAGAACACTCATTCATTTGTTGGCTGGAATGTAAAATGGTGCAGCCACTGTAGAAGACAATTTGGTGTTTCCTCAGAAAGTTAGGTATAGAATTACCATCTGACCCAGCAGCCCACTTCTAGATATATACCCAAAAGAGTTGAAAGCAGGGACTGGAACAGATATTTGCATGTTCATAGTGGCATTATTTATATTTGCCAAAAGATGGAAGCAACCCAAGTGTCCATCAACAGATGAATGGATAAATAAATGTAGCATATACATACAATAAGATATTATTCAGCCGTAAAAAATGACTGAATTTCTGATACATGTGACAAGATGAATGAACCTTGATGACATCATATTGAATGAAATAAACCAGGCACAAGAGGACAAATATTGTTTGATCTCACTGATATGAAATAATTAGAATAACAAAATTCATGCTAAGTTACTTGAATACAGGTTACCAGGGGCTAGTGTGAGGTATGGACTCGGGAGTTAATGCTAATTTGGTACAGAGTTTCTATTTGGGGAGACAGATACATTTTGAGAATGTATGGTTAAACATTGTGAATATAATTAACACCAGTGAATCATATAGTTGAATGTAGTTAAATGGTAAAATTTTAGGTTTTCTGCACGTTATTAAAATAAAAATTTAAAGGAAACAAAAACCTAATAGGACTGTACAACAAACACAGTGAACTTTAATGTAAGTTATGGACTATAGTAGCTAATATTATAATTATAATAACATTGCTTCATCTATTGTAGCAAATGTACCACACTAATGCAAAGCATAAATAATATGGAAACTCTGTGTGAGGGGGGAGTATATGGGAACTCTGTATTTACTCCATGATTTTTCTGTAAATCTACAACTTCTCTAATAAAAAAAAAATTGTGAAATTTTAAATACATAATTTCTCAGAGATCATTATCAGCACACCACTGTCAGCATTAGGTTAATTTCTTATTTCTTGATAGCCAGTGATAGAAAATCTGAAAGAGTTTGGAGTTGGGATAAGAAGAAGGAAAGAAATTAATATTATCCTCCATTATAATGTGAAAAATCAAGTCCTTTGTGAAGGAGACAGCCTTTAAAATTCTGAATTACATTTAAGTGGCTTAGTTAAAATTATGCTTCCTGACACCATACCACAGTCTAAATAATTACAATTACACTTTGCTTTTCAAGTCCTACTTGAAGGAGAAAATCCTTGTTTTATTCTCCTTTTCTCTAGATCCTGACACATAAATTCCATGCATTCAAGTTCTCTGTGTTATAAAGTTTACAGTAATGTCCTTGGCAGCTAGCCCAGTGCCTAGTATATAGTAGTTATTCACAAATATCAGGTTATTGAATGAATGAATGAATATCTTGCACAACACTAGAAGCTCTGGAGTCTAGCCTTAGTCTTGCTAGCCTCCTTGCAACTAATTTCCAATAAATGTATTCCTAACTCCAATATTAAGAGCACTAAGACCTGCCAATAAATTTATCTGATTCATGCATCTCATACATCTAATACTAAAATATATCCTCTGTGTCACTGTGTGCTTGGGGTTCCAGCTCTTTTGGGTTCAGGATATTATTGCCTTCTTGCTTCCTTTATCTCCTTGTGCTTTTTTTTGTTACTCTAGGAGAGTGTTCTATTCCTATTGTCAGACAGATCCTAGATTTATCAATTAAGAGAAGAAAGAAATAAAAAAGAAAAATCTCAAAAAAAAAAAAAAAAAAAAGTACCACCACAAACTGCTTCCTTGTTCCAGTAATAATCACAAGAAAATCACACTGTGTTACAAGGTACTGTTGAAAGGAGAAGGCAGGGTTTTTTTTTTTCTCTAATGATTTGATATGTCTTTTTCATTGAGAAAGTAGCTTAGCAGCCAAGACATAGCTTTTGCTACCTCCCTTCTAAAACTGGACTCTTGGCTTTGTAGCTGCTCCTTCTCTGGCTCTCTACTGATCCTCCACAGAATGGCCAGGCCAGCTCTACAAGACAGAAATTAAGTTATTTTTGTTATTGCTGGGTGCTGGCCTTGCTACTTCATCTCCAGCTATTCCTGGTTACATATTTAAACATTTCTGATGCTGCCTGTTTGATTGAAGCTGGAAACTAGGAAATTTCTCATGAATTGTGCCAAATCAAAGTATTTGGGAGGCAGTGTGAAAGGATTTCATTTTACTATATGAGAAGTCCTAAAGAATTTATTGTAAGTACAAGATAAGCAAGAAGAACATGAATGAGAGCAATAATGTGCTTATAAAAGAGAAGGATAATATGCTGTTAAATTTTATCCCAATGATGGAAAAAAAGAGCATTTTTCCTGCCTATTTTCGTCAGACCGTTAAATCCTGCCACAACCTGTACAAGGACAACCAATTGAAAGGACCACATAAATAGATAAAAATGTGCTGTCAGTCTTGCCAAGAAGTATTAAAGAACATATGCTGAGTACATACCATGCCCTAACATAGAGCACAGTGGCACTCTGCTCCTACATTGAAAAATATCTCTGAGCAGAGAAAAAATGTCTGTAGAGATTTGGACCAGTGTATCACCACTGTACCAATATATGGCAAGCTGATTAATACATGTGTCAACAGTAACAGTGAAGCATGAACAAATGCTACCCATACAGTTTATTTTTAAAATGCATGTTTTATTTTTCAATTTTATTTTTCAATTGCTTAACCAACAAAATTGGTAAATGAATAAAAATAACTTAAATTTTGAAAGATTTCCAAAGAAGTTTTTAACTTATAAGATTACATGTTCAAATGAGCAGATTCTGAATCATAATACCAGTAGGTCCTCTTTCTTTCTTGGACCTTTACATTCAGTAGGAATGATCTCTTATGGAGGCCTATGGATATATATGGCATTTATGAAAATTGCTCCACAAAGTTAAACATGGAGCATTCCTTTTTTATTCTAATATGGATGAAGTATGGGATTTTGTCATTTTTATTCTTCAGTAGGTATTTGAAGCATTTGATATTGAGTCAGATCCACTCAATAGCAGTGTAGTACCTGGTTTCTATGTTTAATGCATACATTCTCAATGAAGAAATGTCACCTCCAAAAGGCCAATGGTTGGTTCTTGGAGGTCACAGAAAAAATTAATTATTACAATGATTTGTGGCCTTCCCAAAAAGATGCAGGATAGAAGCAGATGCATGATATATCTATGGTGTTAAAATTTCATGGGTGGGGTATCAATTAGGAAAAAAAATCTAAAAATTCTCCTTAGGGGAGTGATAATGAAAGAAAAAAAGAAAGATTGACTAACACTGGATTGATGCATCCTAGTTCTATGAGACTAGAATCAGATATCAGAGCCAGAAAAAGGGAGCAAGAGTGCATGTGAGCAGCAAAAAGAGCAGGTGATCACGTAGCAGGTGTTTACTTGGTGTAAATAGTGTGATCAACGAGCTTGTAGAAAGTGATATGCCCAGATAAAACACCTGTTGAAACAATAGAGTAGGGTTGTCAGCTAAAATATAGGGGGCCCATTTAAATTTGAATTTCAGATAAACAATGAATAATTTGGGGCAAAGGTATAATAATTTGCTGTTTATATAAAATACAAATTTAAATGGGCACCTTGTATATTTATTTGATATTTCTCATAACTCTTTTCTGCCAAAATGCCAGTTATCTTTTGGAAAAAGGAATGCAAATAATTCAGCCTTCTTCAAACCTTCTGTTATCTGTCTAATAGTCCATGACCCTTAAAAAGACTCTTTGTTCCAAAAAGTTATTTTATAAGTTTAGTAACTTATCTAAACTCAAAAAGGATGAGCTACTTCATTTTTCCCCATTTCCCCTGTACCATCCCTTTCACTGTTGACCCAGATCACTCTGTTACATGGGAACCCACTTAAAAAAATATATATGTATACATACGAAAATACACACATACACACATATTTAAATATTTATAATCACATCACAAGGAATCCTTAACAATCTGTGTTAAGCAGGAGGATGGACAGCCATTCCATTTGCTCCTCATCATGAGCATCATCTTAAATTTGCATTTGACAGATAGGTAAACAGGCAGAAAATAGAAAGAAATAGCTAAGTCAGACCTCTGATCCACTGATAAATAAAAAATATACTGTCCATAAATTTATAAGTCTTAGCTTAAATATCTCCTTGAGTTATGAATTGCTTATCAAAGGAAGATCAGTTATTTGGTAGTCTCAGGAAGTCCTCAGACATTGAGGATTGCTATCTCTGCCTTCTTTCCTGACATATTCCTCTACACCACTAATCACTTCTAATACTGAGTTATAATCAGCCCTTACCACCTGTAACTTAAGGACCTAGGTTACTGTTTGGCAATATAATACCTCACTTTTTTTGAAAGACAACAAGAGTATATCTGAAAATAGATCATCCATTGGGCAACTGACTTTGTCACAACCCCTCTCCCCACTTTACAAATATTCTTAAATTGAGTTAACATTATTTCTGTCTTCAGTATCTTAAGGGTCCTTAACAAACCTCCCTGTTTCATTCATAGCAATTGCAGCCAATCAGGGAGAGAAAAAGGGAAAATCAATCAGCTAACAAAGTTTTATTTAAAATTATGATTTTTTTTCATGGATTTTTCCATTAATTTCATTTTTAAATATTGCATTAAAATATTTTATTTGATTACCTTGTATTTTGGAATCCTCTTAAAATTTGCACCCTAAACATGTGTTCACTTGCCTTTCTCACTCCAATCTAGACCCCACCCTGACAGAAATAAGAGGTTTGGTCAGATTTCTTGCTCACGTTTCAAAGATAGATAGATGAACATTAAAAACAGAAAAAAAAATACATTGGTAAGAACATAATTGATAAATCTATGTTTACCCTTATGTATATAGCCAATGTAGAGATTTCTCTCATAGAAATCTAATATTAATCAGTAATCTGAGGAGGCAAGATGGCATCGGGTTAGGAGGGTACTTCTTGACTGGCTCTCTGGGGACTGCCAATTGTGGACGGGGTCCTGCCCGAAGGTCTGTGCTGTGTGCACATGGAGCAGGAAGCTTGGGTCATCTAGAAGCAGGCAGATGGACGGCTTGGAGTGATCAGTGGAGATTCGTAACTTAGAAAGAAGCAAGGAAACAAAATAAGAAGAAAAAGTGTCAAAGAGAAAACTTAACACACACACAGAACCACCAGCTAAATAAAATTCTAGTGGAGAGAGAGAAGTTAATCAACTGAATAAACCCAGCAAGATAAAATGATGACTAGAGGGCAATATAAAATTACAAATCACACTGAGAAACAGGAAGACATGGGCCACTCCAAAGAACAAACTAAAAACCAGGAATATATGCAGAACATCGAACAACTAACCAAAGATTCCCAAATAAATATCATGAACCAATTTAATGAAGTGAAGGAAGAGATTAAGGATATAAAGAAGACACTGGGAGAACATACTGAAGAAATTGTAAACATACGCAAAAAGATAACTGATATGATGGTGATCAATGACACAATCCAAGAAATCAAAAAGATGCTAGATTCAGATAACAGCAGATTTGAACAGGCAGAAGAAAGAATTAGTGATGTGGAAGACAATACATCTGAAATCAAACAGATAGTAGAACAGATAGACAAAAAAACAGAAAAAATCCAGCAGGGACTTAGGGATTTAACTGACAACACAAAATGCACAAACATATGCATTATGGGCATCCCAGAAGGAGAAAAGAAGGGAAAGGGAACAGAAAGAGTGTTGAAGGAAATAATGGCTGAAAAATTCCCAACCCGATTGAGAGAGATGGATGTGCAGATCCAGGAAACACAGCGCACCCCAAACAGTATAAATTCTAACAGGCCAACTCCAAGACATGTACTTGTCAAAATGTCCAATGCTCAAGACAAAGAGAAAATACTCAAGGCAGCAAGAGAAAAGAAAACCATCACATACAAGGGAAGCACAATAAGATTAAGTGCTGATTTCTCATCTGAAACCATGGAGGAAAGAAGACAGTGGTATGACATAGTCAAAGTACTAAAAGAAAAAAACTCCCATCCATGAATTCTTTATCCAACAAAACTGGCATTCAAAAATGATGGAGAGTTCAAAATATTCACAGATAAACAGAAATTAAGAGAGTATGTCAATAAGAATATGGCACTTCAAGAAATACTAAAGGAAGTTCTACAAGTTGAAAGAAAAATCAAGGGAGAGAGAGTTGGAGGAGAGTTTAAAAACAACTAAAAAGACAAAATTAGAAACAAAACAACATATGACATATATTAATCCAAAGAAAATATGGCTGAAGAAAGAAATTCATTGCGAGTAATAACACTGAATGTTAATGGATTAAATTCACCACTCAAGAGACACCGATTGGCAGAATGGATAAAGAAATATGATCCATCTATATGCTGTCTACAAGAAACCCACCTTCGACCCAGGGATTCAAGGAGGCTGAAAGTAAATGGCTGGAAAACAATTTTACAAGCTAACAATAGCCAAAAAAGGGCAGGAGTAGCTATTCTAATATCAGACAAAATAGACTTTAAATGCAAAACTATTGTAAGAGACAAAGATGGACACTATATATATTAGTAAAAGGGGTAATCTCTCAAGAAGAGAGAACAATCATAAACATTTACACACCTAATCGGGGTGCCTCAAAATACATGAGCTAAGTGGAGAAATAAATACCTCTACAATTATAGCAAGGGACTTTAATACACCAATATCATCATTAGAAAGAACATCTAGACAGAGAATCAACAAAGAAACAAACACCCTCAACAATACATTAGAGGACCTGGACTTAATAGACATATACAGAACACTACACCCAAATACAGCAGGATTTACATTCTTCTCGAGTACACATGGATCATACTCCAAGATAGACCACATGTTAGGCCACAGAAAAACTCTCAATGAATTCAGCAAGATTGAGATTATACAAAGTAATTTCTCTGATCACAATGGAATGAAATTGGAAATCACTAAGGGTCAGAGAAACAGGTTAGGCACAAGGATATGGAAGTCAAACAACACACTCTTCACAAACAGTGGGTCAAGGAGGAAATCTCAAAAGAAATCAGTAACTACCTTGAAACTAATGAAAACAACAACACAACATATCAAAACCTATGGGATGGAGCAAAAGCAGTACTGAGAGGGAAGTTCATAGCCATAAATACATATATTAATAAAGAAGAAAGAGCTAAAATTGAAGACCTAACTGCAAACTTGGAAGAGTTGGAAAAACAACAACAAACTAAACCTAAAGGAAGTAGAAAGAAGGAAATAACAAAGATTAGAGCAGAACTAAATGAAATAGAGAATAAGAAAGCACTAGAAAAAATAAACAAAACCAAAAGCTGGTTCTTCGAGAATATCAATAAAATTGACAAACCCATAGCCAGACTAACAAAGAAAAAAAGAGAACAGATGCAAATACACAAAACAAAGAATGAGCAAGGGGATATCACTACTGACCCCACAGAAATAAAGAGTATCATAAGAGGATACTTTGAAAAATTATATGCCAACAAGAATGATAATTTAGAGGAAATTGACAAGTTTCTAGAAACGCACACACAACCTACATTGATAAAAGAAGAAATTGATGAACTCAACAGTCCAATTAAAGGTAAAGAGATAGAATCAGTCATCAAAAACCTCCCAACTAAGAAGAGCCCAGGACAAAATGGCTTCACAGCTGAATTCTACCAAACATTCCGGAAAGAGCTAACACCAATTCTACTTAAGCTTTTCCAAAAAATAGAAGTAGAAAGAATATTGCCTAACTCATTCTACGATGCCAACATTACCCTAATATCAAAACCAAACAAAGATACCACTAGAAAGGAAAACTACAGACCAATTTCTCTAATGAACCTAGATACTAAAATCCTCAACAAAATACTTTGTAATCGCATTCAACAACATATCAAAAGGATTATACACCATGACCAAGTGGGTTTCATCCCGGGTATGCAAGGATGGTTCAATATAAGAAAATCAATCAATGTAATACACCACATAAACAGATTGAAAGAAAAAAATCAGATGATCATCTCTATAGATGCAGAAAAAGCATTCAACAAAAATACAGCACTCTTTCCTGATAAAAACGCTGCAAAAGAGAGGAATAGAAGGAAACTTTCTGAATATGATAAAGGGTATATATGAAAAACCCAAAGCTAACATCATCTTCAATAGTGAAATCCTAAAAGCCTTCCCTGTGATATTGGGAACAAGACAAGGATGCCCACTATCACCCCTCCTATTTAACATTGTCTTAGAAGTATTTGCTCAAGCACTGAGGCAAGAAAAGGTTATAAAAAGCATCCAGATTGGAAAAGAAGAAGTAAAACTTTCATTATTTGCAGACGACATGATCCTATACATAGAAAGCCCAGAGAAATCTACAACAAAGCTCCTAGAACTTATAAAGGAGTTCAGTAATGTTGCAGGCTATGAGATCAATGCTCAAAAATCAGTAGCATTTCTGTACACCAATAATGAGCAATCGGAGGAGGAAATCAAGAAAAAAATGCCTTTTACAATTGTAACTAACAGAATCAAATATCTAGGAATAAATTTAACTAAAGATGTAAAGGATTTATATACATAAAACTACACAACACTGTTAAAGGAAATCAAAGAAGACTTAAATAAATGGAAAAATATTCCCTGTTCATGGATAGGAAGATTAACATCATCAAGATGTCTATCCTACCCAAACTAATCTACAGATTTAATGCAATCCCAATAAAAATCAACACTGTATTTTTTAAGGAACTGGAAAAACTAACCACAAAATATATTTGGAAAGATAAGAGGCCCCAAATTGCCAAAGACATATTGAAAAAGAAAAATGATGTTGGAGGTATCACATTATCGGGCTTTAAAACATATTACAAAGCTACAGTGACCAAAACTGCATGGTATTGGCACAAGGATAGACCTACTGACCAATGGAACCGAATTGAGAGTTCTGATATAGATCCTCGCATATACAGTCATCTGATATTCGACAAGGCTACCAAGCCCACGCAGTTGGGAGAGAATGGCCTCTTTAACAAGTGGTGCTTGGAGAACTGGATATCCATATCCAAAAGAATACCATCTCACACCATATACAAAATTCAACTCAAGAAGGATCAAATATCTAAATATAAGAGCCAAAACCATAAAGACCTTGGATGATAATGTAGGGAAGCCTCTACAGGACCTGGTAATAGGAAATGGTTTCATGAACTTCACAGCCAAACATGAGCAGCAAGAGAATAAATAGATAAATGGGATCTATTCAAAATTAAAAACTTCCTCACCTCAAAGGATGTTATTAAGAAAATAAAAAAGCAGCTTCCCAATGTGAGAAAATATTTGGCAACCATATATCTGATAGGAGCCTAATATCCTGCATATATAAATAAATCCTACACCTTGAAAATAAAAAGACAAACAACCCATTTAAAAAATGGGCAAGTGAACTGAAAAGACACTTCTCCAAGGAAGAAATACAAATGGTGTAAAAGCACATGAAAAAATGCTCAACATCGCTTGCTATTAGGGAAATGCAAATCAAAACTACAATGAGATACCATCTTACACCCATCAGAATGGCAGTTATTAAAAAACAGCAGACTCTAAGTGTTGGAGAGGATGTGGAGGAATAGGAACCCTCATCCACTGCTGGTGGGACTGTGGAATGGTCCAGCCACTGTGGAGGACAGTTTGGCAGTTCCTCAAAAAACTAACAATAGATCTTCTGTATGATCCAGCAATTCCACTGCTGGGTATATACCCAGAAGAACTGAAAGCAAAGACACGAACAGATATATGCACACCAATGTTCATAACGGCATTGTTCAACATTGCCAAAAGTTGGAATCAGCCCCGGTGCCCATCAACAGACGAATGGATAAGCAAAATGTGGTACATACATACAATGGAATATTACTCAGCTGTAAGAAGGAATAAAGTGCTAACACACGGAATAACGTGGATGAATCTTGAAGACTTTATGTTGAGTGAAGCAAGCCAGGCATTGAAGGATAAACAATATATGACCTCATTGATTTGAACTGATGAAAGTGTGCAGTATCGGAGAACCATTGTCTGAAAGATAGGTTAACAAGGGAGAGAAAGAAAAGAGTAGGCTTTGAGCCATCACCCATATGGACATAATCTCTGGTAAAGGGATAGAGTATAGTTGCATATTGAAGGATAAGACAGATGGGTAGTGATATTACTGGGTTTGGGGGTACAGGGTTGACAGGTGGGTAGATTAGAAAGAGCAAGTTGGAATACCCAGGGCATGTAACTATGAATCTTGTCATGCCATGTGTCAAGACAGGGGAGTGTCATATGCCCCACGGGGATGGGAATTGGTATTTAGTGATCATGGGAAAGGTTTTTCATTACCTTACAGTAATGGACACAGGAAACGGTAAATTTCATCAAAAATTATTAAACTGTACCGTCTAAATTGTAAACTATACTGTAAACATTGACAATGTTTAGTTGCTGCATTTTACTATCTGTATAACAGTTATAACAATGCTAACATCCATTTTTTAAAAAAAGGTTTTAATATAGTGTGGGGAAGGGGGAGGGAGGTTGGGTATGTGGGAGTCTCTACTACTCCATGTGTGCCTTTGCTGTGACTTAAAACTTCTTTGAAAATTAAATGAAAATTTGGGAGACACTGGGGAATAAGAGGGGGAAGGTGTCATGGTACACTGGACATCCGATAATACAGTGATAAAAGGAAAAAAGAATAATTTTTTTAAAAAGGGATTTTTTATTTTTTGTTTTTGTTTTTTTCCCATTTTTTTGAATGTCCCAATTCACTAATTATATTTTATTTTTAGTTTAGTTTTTTTTTTTCTTCTAAGTTTCCTTTTACTTATCTCTTACATTTAAGCTTATCATTATTTCTTTTTCCTATTAATTTTATTTGGTTATTATATGGGCTTCATGTTCAAGGAAGGTTTAGATCACAGAAGGGTTACAATGGGGGCTGCAGAGGAGCACTGGTGGGGGGTGTCTTGGATGGGGGATTCATGGGAGTAAGTTCATCTGAATATACATGAAAGATATATAAAATTGTTCAAATGATCAAGGGATGGGGCATGGTCACGGTGGGTAGACAATCACTCAATAAATGAGGGACTACTGAATTCCCAGCCTGGAGAGCTCTGCCACATTCTCCAAGGGAGCAGCAACAGTCCCCTAGGTGCAGAGGCAGTGTCTTGCAAAAGAGGATGGCCCACTGATGGGTTCTTGTTATTGATGACTAGCCTTATGAGTCTTTGCTCTTGTAATTGAAATTTAGCCTACTGTTATGAGGTGCCTAAGGGTTGCCACCTGACAGCTTCCTTGTTGCTCAAATGTGGCCTCTCTCTAAGCCAAACTCAGCATATGAATGCATTACCTTCCCCCCAACGTGGGACATGACTCCTGGGGATGAGCCTCCCTGGCAATGAGGGATTAATACCATGTGCCAACTGGCAACACGATTGGAAAAAGACCTTGAATAAAAGGGGGAAAAGGTAAAGAGAAATGAGTTCATGTGGCTAAGAGACTTCAAAGCGTGTCAGGAGGTCATCCCAGAGATAATGCTTACGCACACATCAGTAGGATCTCCTAGAACAGCAAAGTGGATATCACCCCACACAGAGGGGCTCCTGAGAGCTCTGGAGACACCCAGATCCTTTATAAGGGGGGATAGCCCCAGAGATTGATGCCTTATCAGTGGTCTCTACTTTGGAATCTGTGCTCCTGAGAGTGACAGAGTTGGATTCAAATAAGTCCTCCCTGCACATGTTCCAACAGTTCCTTCTATTCAAACCTATATATGATGCTGGAGTTTTTAGGTGTACTTCCAGAGACTGGAGCCTCTGGCCTATCTATGTGCCAGCTGTGCCTGGAATCTCAGTGGAGCTGCATCTCCTACCCTACAGCTCAATGGACTCATCCAAGTCACCGGGCAAGGAGACAACGATGGGCAACGGCCATCCCAGGGAATGGAGAGGGCCTGCACCTGCAGGCAGGATAATCCCATCCACCGTATCCATGGGATATAAGCCCTCTCTCACTTGGAATTGGTGAGGAGGTCACCATCCTCAGGATTGGGGAAAGAGCTACGGACTAGAGTGGACTTAATGGTATTCTGTTGTAGACATATTGTGATTCAAGCAGTGGAAGAAATTATAACAGTGAGGTGGACCCAGTGGCCACTGGACGCTTTCGGGGCAGGGAGGGGAAGGGCAGTTGAAAAACAGGGGCTTTTTTGGGACTTGGGGGTTGTCCTGAGTGGCGTTGCGGCAACAGATGTAGACCATTTTACATCAGCATATACCATGCAGAACTGTGTGGGAGAGAGTGTGGTCTACGATGTGAACTGTGGTCTATGCTTGGTGGCAAGGCCCCAGGATGTGTATATCCATTATGAGTGATGTGCCACATTGATGAAGGATGTTTGTGTGGGATGTTGTGGGAGGTGTGGGAGGTGGGGAACATGGGAACCCCTGTAATTTCTGTGTAATATCTAGGTAATCTAAGCACCTTTACAAAATATATATATAAATAACATTTATGTAAGCAAATGCACATATATGCAATTATATTTAAATATCATTTTACAATATTGATATGTATTGTGAAAAATTTGATTTTTACCCACAATAAAAAAATAAAAATTAAAAATTAAAACAAAATTTTAAAAAAAATCAGTAATCTGATATTTATTGCATATTTAAACTTATTTCAAGACCCAGTCTAAAATTCTTTTGCCAATTCATGATTTTATCAGTGCTGTCATCACTGAACTTAAAAAAAAAAAAAAACTCATCTGAATAGAAATGGATTCTCTTAAATGAGTATTGGGTTTGTTGCAAAATACTTGAACAATAAGGGAGACATCAACAACACCGTCATTTCTTATTTTTTGTATTTTTATGGCACATCGTGGTAGGGACATGGTCATAAAACCAAAGATTAGGGTTTTTTATCTCATCGTTTTTATATTTATTTTCTTCTATGAATCACCCGCTGGAAATTATATCATTATTTGAAAGATTTCCCTGATATATTATCCTAAAATATTCAATTTACCACAAAACTGAGTCGAGTTCAGTCGGAATAAGTTCTATAGTTCTTAATAGAAATATCTATGAATCAGAGAGAATCAAATGCTGCAAATATTGTAAACAATGTGCCAAGTGTCATCAGTATATTTAATTAAACAACTTTCTACATTTTACAAATATTCTATATATGTTCAGTGTAAGTGAGAGCCTTAAGCTTCCAAATAAACATTAAATAGATTGGAAGTTACTTTTTCCATATTATAAGACCTTTACAAAAAAATTGTATAAAGTATAAAGGGGCCAGATATAGAAATAAAGAAAAATCATTTATCAATTTATTTCCAAAGCTTTTCTCATAATTCTGAGTAATTAAACTATATTAATATATTATTTAATTACCAATATAGTGGTACCTCAGTACTCATGGTTAATTAGTTTCGGGAGGTGCAACGAGTACCAAAAACGAGTACTAAAAAAAATTTTCCCATATGGAATAATGTAAATAAATTTAATGCTTTCCCAAACCAAAGACAATGCACATTTTTAAGGCAATATGTAAGATAGGATTGCATAGCATTACTTTACATAAGAAATACACCTAAAACTTAATAAATACTTAGATTAAACAAAAGTAAAACTTCACTTTACCTGTACTGAGGAGATTCCATGGCCTAATGGGATGGTGGGAGGAGAGAGGTTAGGAGGAGAGGTTACATGGAATATTGCCTAGAAGGAGAGTTCCCCTCCAATAGAACATTGGGCACTTGCACTTCAGGATTTCTTTCTCTTTTCTGCCTTTTTTCAACTTGCACCACAGGCTCTCACACACTCTTTGTCACCTTCACTAAAAACTTGTTCATTGAGGACTGTTTCTGTCTTCTTTGCAGAATTCCTCAAACGTGTGATATTGTTTGGTCATTCAATAAATTCACATTTCTGCTTGTGAGGGCTTTGTCTGGATGGTACTTCTCTGCAAAGTGTTGAACTTCTGCCCATTTTGCACACATTTCTTTTATCAAGGACCTGAAGACATCCTCCCTTGTCTCCTCCTCACCTGAAGAAATCTCTTCAGCCACCTTTTGTTGCTGTTCCTAATGTAGTCCATGGAGCTCCTCAGTGCTGACCTCTCCACGATGTTCCTCCACTAACTCCTCAACATTGGCAGCATCAACCTCCAGACCCATGGATTGGCCCAAAGATACAATATCCTGCACAACTCTACCTTCTGTACTTGTAGGCTTGGGGTCAGCCTCAAACCCTTCAAAGTCTCTCTGAGTCGCAGCTTCTGGCCACGAATTCTAGCCTCGTAATGTCTTCTCCTTTTTTGTGATGTAGATTCTACTCGGCATTTTGTTTTTGTTTTTGTTGTTGTTTGTTTCAAAAACCTCTGGTCTCATCAGAGTTAAAACTTTGGTGGGGAATAAAACCCTCAGCCTCTACGTAGTCTTGAAATTCACTGATGAATTCATAGGCAGCCTTTTTATTAACATTTGCTGCCTCGCCATGTCTCAAGACACTATGGATGCTGGTCCTCTTTTTAAAATTATCAAACCAGCTATGGTTGGCCTTAAAATCTTCAGCACTCTCATCACTCAGTTCCGATTTGCTTCTTTCCCCAAAAGATCAACATGCAACCCCTTTCACTTTTTCACTTATGTCTTCCAATACACTGTGGCCCACTAACTGTTTCTTGTTTACCTAAATTAATAACAGCTCTTCAACTTCCTCAAGTATTTGGGAATACTGCTTTGTTACTGCTTTAACTCCTTTCACAACATCAGCCTTTTTTAAAAAAATTATTTAAGTATGTCACTCATACATAAACATACATAAACAATAACTGTAAAGTAATCGTTGTGAACTTACAAAACAAACATACAAAACGTCATGCATAACCACTACCTTGCATTGTTGTTAAACATTTTTAACTAATCATTAAAGATCATCTTCAAAATATTACTACTAACTAAAGTATTTTCCCCTAACCCACTATATTATTGTTATTTTTATATCATTTATACATAAACATACATGAACAATAAATGTATAGTAAAAGTTGTGAACTTACAAAGCAAACATGCATAACATCATACAGAGGTCCCAGGTATCTACCCACCACCAACACCTCACATTGTTGTGAGACATTTGTTACTAATTATGAAAGAATATTGTCAAAATCTTACTACTAATTATAGTCCTTATCTAACATTTGGTGTATTTTCCCCCCAACCCACTCTATTATTATTTTTTAAATATATTTTTATGACAGAAGTTGTAAACTTAGAAAATAATCATACACATGTGCAGAATTCCCAAACAACACCCCTCTATCAACACACCACACCGTTGTAGAACATTTGTTACAGATTATGAGATAATATCATCCGATTATTACCAGGTCCATAGCATACATTTGGCACACTTTTTCCATACTCCCCTGTATTAGTCAGCCAAAGGGGTGCTGATGCAAAATACCAGAAATCTGCTGGTCTTTATATAGGGTATTTATTTGGGGTAGAAGCTTACAGTTACCAGGCCATAAATTATAAGTTTCTTCCTTCACCAAAGTATCCTGCCACGTGTTGGAGCAAGACAGCTGCCGACGTTTGCCAGGGTTCAGGCTTCTTGGGTTCCTCTCTTCCTGGGGTTTGCCTATCTCTGGGCTCAGGCATGCTTCATGCCACAAGGCCAGCTGTAGACTATCAGGCAAATGGCTTGCTTCTCTTCCCAGAGCCTTCTCTCTTTCCTCACAACCAAGCTCCTCTGTACATTTATTAACCCGGGCTCTAGATCAAGACTTCACATCAGAATTCCAACTTAAAAAAACTCCAACTCTGTCCTTTGCCATGTCTTTTATCTTTGAGACCCCACCCACCAAGGGGCGAGGCTCAACACCCTATTGACGTGGCCCAATCAAAGCCCCAATCATAACTTAGTCATGCCCAGATGAACAGATCAGTTTACAAGCATAATCCAATATCTATTTTTGGAATTCATAACTATATCAAACTGCCAAACTGCTAGATCCCCCATTATCAACACAGTTCATCTTTGGCATAGATAAAAGAATATTACATTACTACTGTTAACCACAGTCCATAGGTTACTCTGGTTGTATTTTTCCCATGCTTCTCCACATTTCCACCACCCTGCAATAGTGATGTATATTTGCTCTTGTTCACAAATGACACTCTTGCATCTGTACCATAAACCACAATTCTCATCCACCTCTGGGTTTACTGTGCTATTGCGTCCCCAGATTATTCTCTAGCTTTCTGTCAATTGACGTTTATATCCCTAGACTACCATTTTCAGCCACATCCCCAGCTGTTACTCACTACAGTGTGTTACCATCAACTCTGTACATTTACACACTTTTACAGTAAAGCTAATTAAAACTTCTACATACATTAAACATCAGTAGTCCATCTCAGTCCTCCTCTTATCTCCTTTGAGAATCCACCACCTATCACCAGGTCTTGAAGATCTTTTCCTACATTTTCTTCTAGAAGGTTTATGGTTCTTGTTTTTATATTTATGTTTTTGATCCATTTTGAGTTAATTTTTGTATAAGGTGTGAGAAGGGGTACTCTTTCCTTATTTTGGCTATGGATAGCCAGTTCTCTCAGCACCATTTGTTGAATGGACTGTTCTGCCGATGCAGGGTGGGTTTGTCAGGCTAGTCAAAATTCACTTGATGTGAGGGTCTGTTTCTTAACCATCAATTTGGTTCCATTGGTCTATGTGTCTGTGTTTATGCCAGTACCATGCTTTTTTTTGTTTTTACCACTGTAGCTAGGTAATATGATTTAAAGTCTGGAAATGAGAGTCCTCCAACTTCATTTTTCCTTTTTAAGATGTTTCTAGCTATTCAGGACCCCTTATCTTTCCAAATAAATTTGATAATCATGTTTTCCATTTATTTAAAAAATGCTGGGGAAATTTTTATTGGGATTGCATTGAATCTGTATATCAATTTGTGTAGAATTGACATCTTAAAAATATTTAGTCTTCCAATCCATGAGGATGGAATGTTTTCCTAGTTATTTAGTTTTTTTTTTCTTTTTCTTTTAACAGTGAGTTGTAGTTTTCTGAATACAATTGTTACATCATTGGTTCAGTTTATTCCTGAATATTTGGGTTTTATCGGTCTTATATTATTTTTACCACTATTTTGACACTTTTAGTTACTTTTATTGATATAATCTTCTTTTGTAGACTGTCTTCCAGACATCCCTCTCCTGTCTTTTCTATTCAGGCTATCACACACCCTTTAGTATTTCCTGCAAAGCTGCTCTCTTGGTTGCAAACTCTCTCCGTTAATGTTTATCTGTCAATATTCTAAACTCACCCTCATTTTTGAAAAACAATCTTTCTGGGTAAAAGATTCTTGACTGGAAGTTTTTCTCTGGCAGTATCTTAAATATATCATACCACTGTCTTCTTGCCTCCATGGTTTCTGATGAGAAATCAGCATATAATCTTATTGGGTATCCCTTATATGTTATGCACTGCTTTTCTCTTGCTGCTGGCGGAATTCTTTCATTGTCTTTGACATTTGAAATTTTGATTAATATGTGTTTTGGAGATAGTCTGTTTGGATTTATTCAGATAGGAGTATATTGTGCTTCTTGGATATGGATATCTATGTCCTTCAATAGCATTGGGAAATGTTCAATCATTATTTCTTCAAATATTCCTTCTGTCCCTTTTCCCTTCTCTTTTGGGGCATGCATGATACATATATTTGCATGTGTCTTGCTGCTAGTTCCCTGAGATCTTGTTCAATTTTTTCCATTCTTTTCTTCATCTTTTTTTTTTTTTTTTTAATGTTCACTTTCCGAGACTATTTCTTCAAGTGCACTGATCCTTTCTTCTGCGTCCTCAAATCTACTATTATATGATTCCAGTGTATTTTTAAATTCACTTATTGCAACTTTCATTCCCATAAGATCTGCTGTTTTTCTAATTATTTTTTGTGCTTATCCAATGTTTTCTTAATCTCTGTAATCTCTTTAGCCATCTCAATGAATTTATTGAGGAGATTTGTTTGAACATCTATGATTAGTTGTCTCAACTCCTTTATGTCATCTGGAGGCTTATCTTGTTCCTTTAACTGGGCCATATTTTCCTGTTTCTTGTTGTGGATTTTAATTTTTTATTGATCTCTTGGCATCTGGCTTACTAGAGTATTTATTCTGGGTGCAGTTTTTCTCTTTAGTTTGGGACTTTCTTGTCCTTTCTCCCTTGCTGGTTGTGAGGTAGGAGCCAAAGATGTGTTGGTGCTATAAGCTGTGGAAGCTCAAGCAGCCCTCATTGCCCCAGGGACCAATGAAGCTTCTCCCAATTTTCTCCTTTGCCAGGGGTAGGGCCATAGCAACAGCTGTGTGTAATAATCCAAGTCGTGCAGGCCTAGACTGTAGTTGCCCAGAGATACTGGTGAAGCTTTATGCCTTTTTCTTCCCTGCCTGGCACAGGGTTGGAGCTGCACATGTCATATAGGTCCAAGATTACTGCCGTTGCCCCAAAAGACTTATATTATTAAGTCTCTGCCAGCCAAATGTACCTGCCGTTACCCAGAGAGGCTGGTGCAGGGCCTGCCAGCTTCCTTCCTGCTAGAGGTGGGGCTGAAGCCTAGGCTAGGGCTGTAAGCCAATCTGGGTGAAAGAAACCGGTCTCTACCATCACTGTGATTTTCAGTCAGCCCAGCTTCTCCTCATCCTGGGGGTGGAGTCAAAATGGTGGCTACTGGCCTCTTTCTCACTTGGACAGTGTCAACAGCCAAACTTACTAGTAACTGAAATCAGTTGTCAACCGTCTCTTCCTCCTCTGTTTTTGGGAAATATAGCTTCCAATTCTAGCCACAGAATAGCTCCTTGGGTGGCTTGTGCTGCCAAAGTAGGAAGATCACTGGCTTCCGCCTTCATGGCATAGCCTGTATTTTCCCAGAGGGGCTGGCACAGCTCCCCACCCAGCGTCCTCCTTGCCAGAGGTGGGGCCGGGGCTTATGCTAGAGCTGCAATCTGATCTGGATGGAAATAAGCCAGTCCCTACCAACACTGTGATTTTCAGTCAGCCCTGTTTCCCCTTGTGCCAGAAGCAGATGGCAGCTACCAGCCTTTTTCTGACTTGGACAGGTTCAAGCTTTAGCTCTTATTAGGATTATACTTTAGCCTTCCAATTTTACTAATCAGTACTGAAGTTGTTGCCCAACTGTCTCTTCCTCCCCCATTTTTGGGAAGTGGAGCTTCCAATTCCAACCGCAGAATAGCTCCCAAGGCAGCTTGTGTCTCCAGTGGAGGATTGCACCTGGCCTCAGGGTCATAGAGTGCTCCACTTAGGAATCTTCTCTGCAGATGGGCAGTCTCCTCCTTCCATTCCTTCCATGAGGTTGCAGGATGCTCTTCTGGTCTGCTGGAGCCCGGAAACAGGTGCTTTACGTAATTCTGGGTGATTACTAACTGCCCTGTAGCACAAGCTGATTCTAGGAGCTCCTTACTCTTCTGCCATCTTGCTGGTTGTTCCACATGAACCTTTTTTTTTTTTTAATCACTTTTGTAATCTTAATGATGGTGGAAACTGTTGTTCTAGGCATATCATGCTCCCTAGCAAGATCAGTAATGTGAATACTGCTCTCATATTTACCTATTCTTTCTTTCTTTTTTTTCTCAATGTTGATGCAAAGTAAATTTTTTTTCTGCTCAGTGCTATCACTGCTCATTTTCTTAGGACCTTCTATGAAAAAAAAAAAAAGCTGCAAAAATATACAAAATGACCACAGGAACAAAGATAAGACTACAATGGGATGTGCACAGGGCAAGAACTACCATGTGACTAATGCATGACCCTTTGTTTTGGCTGGAAAGAATAGCAAGTCAGGAGCCAACTGAAATGGACAAGTTCTAGCTTGCAGGTCAAGTACCAGGGCAAAATTTCCATGTCAAAATGCATCAAGTACCAAATTCTATGAGTTTCAAAGCAGTTGAGTACCAAGGCATGACTGTAAGAGGGTATTTCAGGGCTGAAATAAACCAACTTCCAAGTCCACAACTGAATTTCACATTTATCACAGACTTGAAAGTGAAAAATTTGAAAAATTTTAATGATATTTATATAATTACATTGAAATTTGAGACTATATGTTATATAGTTGTGTTTACAATCACAACATGCTTTCAATATTCTGATAAATATGTAAATAACTGTATATATTTTTGCCAAGTGTTCACTGACAAGTGAGGTACATATTGAATTAAAGTAACGCTTTATAATTTTTGAAAGGAAATAATTAAAAATATGCTAGATCCTATCTTAAAGAGCCATAGTATTTATTTATCTACTTGGTGCTTTTTATCTGTTGGATCCTATTTTTATTTATGCCTTTGGAAAATAATTTCTTAAAATACCCTACATAAATTCTAAGAAAGCACTAATATAAAATCTTCCAATCTGATCTGAGGAAACTAGGTAATTAATTGACAAAGCTAGTTTTGTTTGTTTAGTATAAGTGGTCTGAATAAGGGGCATTTGATTTTTCAATAATGATAACTAACCTGAAGCAAATTCTGGTATCATTTTACAAGGTTTTTAAAAAATGAGACCCTACTTCTGTCATCCAGCGATCAAGTTATTTAGCTAATACCTTATATTCCCCTAACTCCATATGTCTTAATGCAGAAGTGAGCACATATAACTGTAATAAGGGGGGAACAGAGGGAGAGAAAGAGAGAGAGAGAGAGATAGACACCTCATGGTATATTCACACTTTTGGAAAACTCATGAGCTCATTTACTCTAATAATACAAGTATTTCCTTTAAGAAAATGACTCCAATATATCTATCTTCTGCATCAGAATTATAATAAAATTCTGGTGCTCTATATTGTTGGGGAAATGTAGTTTTAAAAATATCCTGCTAACCCAGAAAACCTCTCTGCAAAAGTAGTAGAAAAAAATAAAACCGTCTTATTATTGAACGAGTATTAAACCAGAATATGTCACAAATTTGAGGCAACCCACTAAAAAGATTGCAAAGACGAAAAGAAATCTCACCCTTTTATACAGCCAAGCAGATACAAACTGGTACACATATGTTCTCTGAATAAGAAGACTTAGCACAATGTGTCATACATAGTTAATCCTAAATTGACCTGGTAATTGGGGATTATCTGTGTTAGCTAATTGCCTAAATCCATAGGAGAAATAAACTTTCCATGTGTTTATGGAGGTTGTTTTGTAACGTAGGGCCAGGGGTCCATGGAAGGTAGGTTCCTACCCTCCCACAGAAACTGGGAGATAAGTCTATCATTTTCCTTGTTGATTACATTTCAAAGAGATGGCTCCCAGATCCTTGAGAAAGACATTTTGAGTTGTAATGCTGGTGAAAGGCTTATTTAGATTTTTTAAAATTGTACATGCATTTCAAAGGGACAGAGAAAGAATTTACAATCCCAAGTTTTTTAAAGTAAATGCTCCAAGAAAGTGGGGGGAGGGAGCTCTTTCCTTTTTTGCAGCAGGGATTTTTTTTTTTACTTTTTCACTTGGTATTTGTTCTTACAGTATTTAAAAGGAAATGGACTTTACTATTTTGATTTCTGCTTAGCACATGAAAATGACATTTTCAAAAGTGAAATTTCACTAAAGAGGATTACCAAGGTTTATTGTCCTGCACTCTTGTAAATTCAACTTCAGGCATGAAGCATTATAAAGATATGTGAGAGATTGAAAAATAAAGAATCAGAAACCTGACAAAAGATTTGTATATTTCATTTACTATCAAGTAAAACTTTTCAATAAAAACTGAAAGAAACATGGGTTGATAATGAGCCAACCACCTTCTTGAGAAGTGACCAGAATAAACTCAAAATGTGAACTGCTCTGAATCCATATATATATATATATTAAAGATCAGTTTAAAATGAGAGTGTTTTAAGGTGAAAAGAAAGGGTGATGTTCTCCCCTTCTCCTAGGTTTACCTGCTCTCACAAACTATGATATTTCATACTTCAATATTTTACTTAAGCACTTCTTTCTGCCTGAATTATTTTAATAGCCCACTTCTCCTCAGTAAATCTGATTCTTCATTCAGGACTGAGCTCAATAATTATCCCCTCCAGGAACCCTTCATGAAGTACTCCAGATATGTCACAGTTTTCTAAGTTATGTTCTTCTCCTACCTGGCATATACTATTCTGACCACTCTTTCTTCACTATGGTTTGCCTAAACAAGTAAATCCCAAGGTCATGAAAGGGAGGGGCCCTGTTTATTCTTTTTTTTTTCCCTTCTTCTATTGTCACTACCAACAAGAGTTCTGGCAGTAATAAATGTTGCTTAACACATTCATTCATTCATTCATTCACTTATTCACTCATCTATTCATGCTATTTTAAATATTTTTTGAGGACATACCACTGGATAGGTGCTGTGTAAAGAAGAAATAGACTCTCCCAGTCCAAGCCCTAGAGTACTCTAACTTTTAGTGGTGAAAGTGCCTTACGAAATGTCATTGATTATTATAAGGAACAGAAGATATAAGAGTAAGCAAAATAAATTCCTTCCCTTATGGTGTGTGGGGAGTGATAATAACCTTAGGCGTTGTAAAATAAAGGGATAGGAGTTTGCCTTTTTATATAAAGTCATTGTAGAAGGCTTCTTTTTTAAAATGACATTTAAAGAGAAATTGAAAGAAGGGAGGGCACATTCTATACGAATATCCTGGGGAACAGTGCTTCAGGCAGAGGAATCAGTAGGTACTAAGGTACAAAATCCCTGACTTGAGTGCATTTTTGAAGTGTTTGGGACAACTAAACAAAGAAGTCCATTGTAACTGGAACAGAGTTCTCCATGGGAGAAGGGAGAGCTAAGATCAAAATGGTAGTAGTTGGGACTAGAGCATTTGATTTATGGGACTTGGCCATCTAGGCTCTTGTAGTTCCTTTGGTTTTCATGATGAATGAGATGGAAAGGTATTGGAGGATTTTGAGCAGAATAACATCACTGACTCTTGTTTGATAAGAATAACTCCAGATTCTGTGTAGATGTGTAAGGAAAGGGGACTCAAGCCAAGAACTGCAACCCTGTGGTGATATCCTTAGATAACTGGAGCCCTGGAGATGACTCTTGGCCAAACCTGAAAGAACGGTGTTAACTACTGTTTATTATGGTTCTGTACTAGGCAGAATAGAAAAAACTGTACAAACTTTTACTCGTTGTTTTTAGAAAAATGTATAGAATGTTGGTTTGTGCCCAGTTTCTTTTATGATTTTATTATTAAAACTTTCACTGCTAAAATAACTATATTGTTTCCTTCTCATGATTATCCTCAAACCAACACAATAGTAATTACATGGCTCTGCATTTTAGGTTATTACTTAAGGGCTGCCTTAAGGTTTCAGTGTCTTAAGAGATTTTGCTAAAACACCTCTTTTATTTTTCTCCTTCTCCCAGGAGGGACAAGGGAAAGCTAGAGAACAATTAGATGGTTCACATCATGCATTATTTTTGTGGTTGCAAACAATTTCCTATTGGCTATAATTTTGCACTTTGCTTAAATGTGCTATTTTCTGGAGGCTCATTTTTCCTTTCTGAATGATTCCTGGTGGCCCATACATGACTGATTCCTAGGGTAAAACCAGCTAAGTTTCTGAAACAGGGATGTAGAATCTATGCAATTTTGGAAAATTCTCAAGAAACGTGCACACGCAAAAAAAGTGTTTTGCAACAATTCGTTATTAATTGCCTATCACAAATGTGCATTGTTTTCTTTTATTCATCCACATATAGGCAGAAAGGATCTTAGTTATCAGGCAGAGGGCAAATCTTTTCACCCAAGAGAACCAAATATAATTAGCCTGGTTACTTGAAGAAAGTTTCAAAAACTATACAAAGGGCAAAAGAGTCTTACTGTATTTTTTAATAGCCTCCTGGGGGGCTTTTGTCACAATGCCTCCTCTTAATCCTGAATTGTAAAAAGCTGTGGGGAATTTGAACTCTGCAGTCTTTTCAATGTATTTGATCTATTTGCATAGAGAGAAAATCTCAGTCTCAGTCATCTGTTACAATTTCTTTTCTTCATGTAATTACTTAGTAGCAGAATAAACATCAAGGGCATTTGCCATAGAATACGATGCGGTTAATGTAATTTAGTAAAATTCATGCAGTATTAGTGGATTATATAAACAGGGAAGCATTTTCTTTCCTTCTGAATAACCTTGGCCTTTGAAATGGAAGAAGTGCAGGTGGGATAATTACTCAATGAGTTTAGTGAACAAAATTTTAGAGGAACAAAAACAACATAAAAAATAATATTTACACATATATGTAGCTGTGAAATATATGAATATATGTATATGTAGAGTCTATATGAAATATAAGCTTTAATTTGAAAGTTATTTGTAAATCTGTCACTTTTGAGTTAAATTTATATCTACACTATTGTAAACTGTTCAATTTGTTAATTACTTGTGCTCAGATTTTGACTTTGGAAATTAATATCTCAGGGAAATTCTGCGTTTACTTTGTTTTCATTACTTTTATAGCAATCTAAGTTGTTATTGACTTCCAAAAATCGCAGTCATTGATACCTCTAATAAATAATAATAAATATATCTATTTTTTTTACAAAGTCTTTATCTATAGACAAATCCTAAATGCACAGATGTAGAGAGGAGGGTAAATAGTAAATTACGATTTGGGGTTTATTAATGTATTTTTAAATACTTGTTACCTAATAACACAGCTTTGGGGTAAAAAATAAGCAAGGCCTTAGAGGGGCCCCAAAATGATGATTCTTGGTGGCTCTATGTATTCCCTTAAAAGGTTCACATTCTCAAGCTGTGACTTTGACCCACTCATCTTGAGCCCTCAAAAAGAACAAACTTGTCAAATAAGCCATAACTACAACTGTATAATGCATTGTTAATTTATGTCATTATGGGAGATTCAGAAAGTATTTTGAAAAACCTCTCACAGATGAAAAAGGGATTTCTGAGACATATGAATGAACTTTCCTTTCTTTACTTTCCATCTAAATAACCAAAAGAAAAGAAGAAAGGAGATGAAAGAAAAAAACACATTGATTTTAAAAAAATTTTTTTCTTATTTTTTTATTTACCACTGCAGCATTCCTATTATTTTCAATTCTTTTCATGAATGAATGTGCATTTATAAGCCTATATAACCTGTTAAATGATAGACCATGTAGTGTTGGCTCAAGGAAGAGAGTAGCTATGATACCACCGGTTATCCCCTGGAACTTCAGCTGTCATGTCCATTTAGGGAAGCGTTGATTGCAAGTGTGAATGGACTCCAGGAAAATAAAGTAGTCTACCGGAGTGTTGGAATGGAATGTGTGATATATTCATATTTGGGCCATTTGAGAGGAGTTTACTAAAAGAAGTATTTACATAGATGTAGGCAAACTTTAATGAAACCTAAGGGATTGTGCAACATTCTGGGGTTACTAAAGGTAAAAAACTTTTAGCATCTTTAGACTTAAAGGAGCAAGGGGCTGGAACAGTTGCTACAACATAGAGATACTAAATCTACCTGAGAAGACCTGTGGGTTCTGTTCAAATGAAGCTCATGGTAATTTTAATGGAAGAAAGTATCGGAAAGAGGTGTGGCAGATAAATCACACCTCATTCTCTTCCCTTCTTCTAATCTCCTGCCATATTCTCCTTCCTGTACAGAGCAAGGGGACTGATGAATGCAGTCCATATTGATCAGCCTCCTCCAGTACAGAGCAAGTTTCAGAAGTATTGAAATTTGTATCTTAACTAAGAAACAAACTGAAGCTATCCAGCACAGTGAGAAATAGTGACAAAGAATAGAGAAGGGGAGGCATGCCACAATTATATGTTTTGCTAGGGAAAATATATGTAAAAAAAGGAACATGTAGTGAATTCCCGAATCCCTTGCTTCCTTAGTTAAGTTGTTGCTGTCACTGTTGCTAATGTCATTTATTTGATTTTAGTCTTTTTTTTTTAATTGGAAGAACATCTTTGGATCAATATAGTTAGGGTCATCTCAAATTGTTCTATTCCGAATTGCAGGAATGTCCTCAGTTCTTGGAAATATGCATTCTCTCTAACTAAATTTCAAAAGTAATGATCAAACAAAAACACCAAAAAACAAAAATAGCATAGAAATCACATTATCCTTTGGTGGGGTTTTGAAGGATAGTTTCAGGGATTTTTTTGCTGTATAAAAATTATCCAAAAACTTAGCAGCTTAAACAATTTAATATTTCTTATGATTCTGTAGGTTGACTGAACTCAGCTGGGCAGTTCTGTTCTATGTAGTATTCTTGAAGTTACTTGGAGTTTTATCAGCTGTGAGCTTAGCTGGGGTTGGAGCATACACAATTGCTTCTCATCTTCTATGGTCTCTTATCCTTCCGTAGTCTAGTTTGAGTTTTATTACCTCATGCAGACTGGCTTTTAAAAATATTCCAAGAAGAAAAAGTCCATCAAGCAAGTGGCTATCAAACATCTGTCAGCATCACTCTTGTTAATGTCTCATAGGTCATTATTAGAGATGACTTAAAATAATAGCACTTCATTATTTCAAAATTCTGGAAGCTAAAAGTCTGAAATCAGGACAAGCCCATGCGCACTCCAAATGTTTTGAAGAAGAATCCTTCCTTGCCTCTTTCTTGCTTCTGGTAGTTGGGGGCAATTATTGATATCCCTTGGCTTGCAGCTGTATCTCTCCAATTTCTGTCTCCATCTTTACAGAGGTTTCTTCCTGGGGTTTCCTCTGCATTTTCAAATAATTCTGTCATCAGGCATCAGTAATTGTGTTGTGGAGCCACATTAATGCAGTATGGAATCATTTTAAATAGATTACAACTACAAAGACCCTAAACCCAAATAAACTCACATTCACAGAGACCCAGGATTAGGACTTCCACATTTCTTTTTGAAGGGTGCAATTCAACCCACAACATAGAGCAACCTTTTATGAATGCCAAATACAGAGATTTACACTGGATATTGCAAAAGTAAAAGGGATTAAATCCATGTATCAAGTAATTTGCAATGCAATGAATGAGAAAGGTACTTTCACTGATGTGCTCTAATAAAATTTCTTATGAAATATTTTGAGAAATCTGAACATTGAACCACAAATTTAATCTGGGGAGTGGAGTAGGGAAATCAATTTTCTTTTTTTTTTTTTTCTGTGTCTTGAGAAAAAAAGTAGATCATCATGAGGTATAGGAGTAATAAATTAAGGTATTTCGGGAAAAGGATGAGAAAAAGTATTGTGTCATGACTATTTACAATCTGTTGGAAGAAAATTGATAAGCTCTGTCTGGAGTTAAGATGATTCTGAAAAGGAAAGTTCAGTTCAGTCTTTAAAATATTGGTAATACCCAGCTGGAATATTTGTAAATTTAACTACCCTTGAAGTGCTTCTGTGTCATATATGAGAATGACATATCTGATGTGTGGTAATTGAGGACAGTGTGGCCTACATGGTATTGCCATTAGCAGAAAGAGAATGCCCAGGTTCATCATCAAGACACTGGCTAGCTGGTGGAATTTGGGCATTTAGGTGTGTGTGCATGAAGCAGGCAGTCCATTTCACAGTGGTGAGGAGCCGAAGTCATGACCTGGAAGACAAATATCTGTGAAAGAAAAAGTAATGGAGCACTGTAATTAAAAATTGGATATAAGTCATAGATATAGTATTGACTAGGGACAAGTCAATTATTTCTAAATGTCTCTGAAAGTTGATTGCTTGTCAGCAATTTGGAGCTAATGATATCTATCTCAGACTATTGCTTTAAGAATTAACTTATAATGTATATAAAGCATTTTCTGGTGTGTTTATAAAATGGTAGGTGGCACTTAATTTTTCTACTTGCTTTAATAAGTAACAGGTACCTTATTGAACTTTTTGCACATTAATTTTAATCCCTATAACAACCTTATAAATTAAATGTTATGATTCCTGTTATATATATATATGCAAAATGAGTCTCAGAGACATTAAGTCTTTTTCCAAGTTCATAACAGTAGTCAGTGGAAAATCAAGCATTCATACCCAGGTCTCGCTAATTTAATTAGATTTTGTCACAATACCCCAGGAGTATGCCAAAAACAGCAGTTTATTATGTATAAATTGATGGGTAAATATGAATGATTTTGTCCTTAGCCTACCAATTTTCTGTAATTGCTAGGTCTGTTTTTTAACTAAAAAAGATACCTTAATTAAGATATACAAAATATACAGTGAATAGAGAAGGTACAGAGTGCCCTTAGTTAAAAAAAATATATTGGTTTTGAATAAGAAATTAAAGTTTGGGGTATATGATAATCCATTTGAAGTTATCTTTGTATATATATATATATAAATATAGGTCACCAGGGAGGACTGTCAAGGAGAACATCAGGAGCAAAATGAAAGATCTTCACTGTACTGCGAGCAACACTCTAAGTGATAAAAGTACTTTCTTACCACTAGTTTGTACAATGTTCCTTATGCCAAATAACCAAGAAAATACATTTTAAGTTAAATAGCTGCTTCTGTGAACTAGATGAAAAAAGGAATGCAGTACTTTTTTCATAAATATAACACTCTTAATAAAGTAAGCTAATCGGTTAAAAACAGAAATTTTAAAAACTTTATTTCTCTTTATCTTTCTATTTCATAGTATACTAATCTAGCTTTAGAAGCATTCTTTATACAAAGTAATGCATCGATTATGGCTATAAAAATAGCTTCAACAAGGGCATTTAATACACCACCAAGAGTATGTTATATCTTCTGCCTACACATTTTCCCATCATATAAATAATTATATGTATTACTTTCTTGCCCCTATATTCATAGGTTCATCATTTTAAAAAATCAAGCTTAATAATGTTGCAGAATGTTATGAAATCATTGCCAAAATAATTTTATCTCATTAGAGAAAAATGCCACATCTAATGATTCAAGAAACACAAAGCTTCAGTAACAAAATTGGTCATCTTATGGTTTACTCTTTGAAAATAATACAGAAAATGAAATAATTTGAAAATTCCAGATAGAGTTTTGGATTTGTTTCAGATCTACAATGAATTATAATATATTCCAATGTGGATTTTTTAGCATCTGACTGAAATATTAATCAAATAATTTCCTATTACCAAACGAGATTATTGACTTAATAAAATTTAATTATATATATATATATAAAACATTCCTACTTGACATGATTTTATTATTTTTTCTAAAATCTTTGCAGGTATAATTTTGCTTTTTTTCTGACAAACTTTATTCATCTTCGTGATGGATGGCTATGGATTTGAATGTTACTCTGTCACAATGCTAAATGTTATCTTTGACACTAACATGCATATCTTTTATTTACACATAATAAATATAGCTTTTATTTCTGAAATTCAAAGAAATATGTCATTGGATCCTGAATATTATTCATATTTGGATGAAGAAATACTCTCTAGGTTTAGTCCTCAAGAATATTGATTCTTTTTACTGAAAACCTGTTGTTTTGCCAAATATTTTTTTCATAGGTCCATTAAATAGTCCATTAAATGGCAATAATTCATATGCATTTCAGTTAGGAATTAAATCTGCCAGATGTATTATAACACAGTTGACTTCAGCAATTTAGAATGTTATTCATAAATATTTGTCATCTTAAATCTTGTCATGAATATCTTTCATGTAAGTGTTTTTCTTTGCAGGGAATCAGTTACTTACATGGTCTTAATTCTTTCTGAGCTAGTACTTTCTTCTACATGCTCATTAGTTTTCCTCAAGTAGATTTGCAGAGTAAATTAAAGGTTCCTATGCAAACATTGCCATTTAAATTTTAAGTTAGTTTTATCTCACTCATAATATAATAATTAACTATGGTCTCAAGAAGTCAGAGACATAAGTGGTAGATAAGTTTTTGAAAAGCATACAATTCTATTCCTAATGAAAAAAGTTCTTTATAAATAATGCTAAATCCATTTTAAAATATGTCACTTAGTTAAAGAGACATCTTTACATATGGAGTAGCTAATGATAATATACCTGACATCAGTTAATTATAATCTTATAATCTGAGGTTACTCTTAGGTAATATAAATGTTCAGAATTTGATTACCTGAAAATTCAATTTCTGTATTAGCATGATGATTTAGTATGTAATTTTAAGGCTGCACTGTCAGTGAAATGGAATACATTTTAATGAAAAATGCATATTTGTGGAGTACAAATAAATAGCAAGTAAATTTACCATGTCCAAGTATGTTTTTTTTTCAGAGTCCTGGGAAACTGAGTTCCAAAACTTCATGTACACAATGATATATCATGCTAAATATGACAAATATGACAGTACATGTAGAATGTATAATTCATCAGTTCATAGTCCAAAAAGTATCAAAAAATTAATATCTTTTGAGGACAGATCTTCTGTATGAATGTTTAGAGAATTTTTGGTGAACGCATAGAATATGTGTATACAAAAAGCTTACAGACACGTGCCTGAAGAGAAAAAGAGCAGAAAACTTTGCATGATCCCTGTGCACCAGTGGTTTTGGTTGAAGAAAACTGCAGTGTTAATCCTTCAAGTTCCTTAGCTATGCTATAGAATATGTATATCAACTAATAAAATAATACATTTTAATATTTTATGAATACATGCAGATCAGCAATGCATAAAATATTTTAATGAACCCCTGTATACAATTTTATCTTTAATATTTAGCAGATATTTTAAAATCAAAAGTTCAAAAATGCTAAATATTTTATTATAAGTTTTTATTTTTAATTTTGGGAATTATTAATGTTTTTCTCCAAACTATGAACTCAGGCTTGCCTATTTCTTTATCATTATATGATCTCTAAATTTGATACTATTTGTATCGAGCCAATTATTTTAAGTATAATACAGATTAGAATTCTCCTAACAAACATTCTGACATTCTTCCTAGATTACCAGCCTAGACATTTCCACCACTACCATACAGGAATTGCAGGAAATATTTTAGTCATGGCTATTCCACTATGATCCCAAAGTTATACTCTGTTCTATACATGAAAAAATTTATGAAGAATAAAGAAATAAGTTGATATTATTTTGATTTTCTTTGAATTTTGTCACCATGGAAAGTAAGTTATGTACAAAAGTAATATCACAAATATTTAACAACCAATAGGACATGGGTACCACCCAATAAGTCAATAATAATCTTATTCTAATGTGTCTTTAGCTGAAAAAAAACAAAACGTGTACAAGGTACATATTGGGGGTTTTTTGATGACTAATTCCATCTTACTATAAGTGATTAGTCTGGTGCATTCTTCTATTTCTTCTTTCATAAACGTAGTTTGCTTTTGTGTTTCAAGAAATTTGTCCATTTCATCTAATCTAAGTCATCCAACTTCTTGGCATACAATTTTTCAAAGTATCTTCTCATGATACTCTTTATTTCTGTGGAATCAGTGGTGACATCACCTCTCTTGTTTTTTATTTTATTTATTTGCACCTTTCCTCTTTTTTCTTTGTTAGTCTATCTATGGGTTTGTCAATTTTATAAATCTTCTCAGAACCAGCTTTAGATTTTGTTAAAATTTTCTAGAGTTTTTTATTCTAATTTCATTTAGTTTTTCTCTAATCTTTGTTAATTTCTTCTTTCTTTGGGATTAGTTTGTTGTTCTTTTTCTATTTCCTTCAGGTGTACAGTTAAGTCTGTTTTTATCTCCTCCTTTTTTAATATAGGGATGTATGGCTATAAATGTCCCTTTCAACAATGCTTTAGCTACATCACATACGTTTTGATATATTGTGTTCTCATTTTCTTTTGTTTGTTTAATTAGTTACTGAATTCTTTTGCAACTTCCTCCTTGACCCACTGATTTTTTGAGTGTGTTGGTTAACTTCTATATAATTGTGTCTATTCTGGTTCTATACACCTTATAAATTTTCAGCTTCATTCCATTGTGATTAGAGAAATTACTTTGTATAATTTCAATCTTTCTAAATTAGCTGAGACTTGTTCTGTGACCTAACATATGGTCTAACTATCATCCACGTACATTTGAGAAGAATGTATATCCTGCTGTTTTGTGGTACAATGTTCTGTATATGTCTATTAGGTCTAGTTCCTCTAACATATATGCAAGGTCTCTGTTTCTTTATTAACCCTATGTCGAGTTGTTCAGACTAATGGTGATATTGGTGTATTATATTCCCCCACTATGATTTTAGAGACATCTATTTCTCCCTTTAGTTTTTCCAGTGTTTGCCTCATGTATTTTGGGGCACCTTGGTTAGGTGCATAAATATATATATGATTGTTCTTTCTTCCTGATAGATCATTCCTTTTATTAATATAGAGTGTCCTTCTTTGTCACTTGCAATAGTTTTGCATTTGAAGTATGTTTTGTGCTATATTAGTATAGCTACTCCCATCCATTTCTGGTTATTGTTTGTTTGTAAAATCATTTTATAACCTTCTATTTGCAACCTCCTTGTGTCCCTGGGTCTAAGGTGAGTTTCTGGTAGTCAGGATATAGAGAGGTCATATTTCCTTATGCACTCTGCCAATGTGTGTCTTTTCATTGGAGAATTTAATCCACTAACATTCAATATTATTACAGTCCAAGCATTACTTACATTAGCCATTTTTTCTTTAGGTTTATATATGTCATATTTTGTTTTTCTTCCTCTTTTTTATCCTTTTAGTTACTCTTCCTTTCTATACTCTCCTCCAACCCTCTCCTGTTTTTTGTTTTGTTTTGTTTTTTTCTTTTTCTTTTAACCTGCAAATCTCCCTTTAGTATTTATTGAAGGGCAGGACTCTTGTTGACAAACTCTCTCAATTTCTGTTTACCTGTGAATATTTTAAACTCTCCCTCATTTTTGAATGCCAGTTTTGCTAGATACAGAATTGTTGGCTGGCAGTTTTTACCCTTTAGCACCTTAACGATGTCATACCACTGCCCTCTTGCCTCCATGGTTTCAGATGAAAGTCAGCACTTATTCTTGTTGAGCTTTCCTTATATGTGAAAGATCTCTTTTATCTTGCTGTTTTCAGAATTCTCTCTTTGCCTTGTGTGATTGACATTCTGATCAGCATGTGTCCCTGGGTATGTCTGTTAGGATTTATACTGATTGGAATGTGCTGCACTTCCTGGCCATGTACATCCATGTCCCCCCATAAGAGTTGGGAAATTTTCAGCCATTATTTCCCTCACTGTTCTTCTGCCTCCATTCCCTCTTCTTCTTCCCCTGGAATGTTTATAGTGTGTATGTTTGCGTGTTTTGTGTTGTCATTCTATTCCCTGGGTCCTTGCTGAATTTTTTCTTTCTTTCTTTGTTTCTTTGTTTCTTTTTTTAAAAAAAACTATCTACTCTACTATCTGTGCAATTTCAGGTGTTCTAGCTTCAACATCACTAATTCTTTCCTCTGCCTGTTCAAATCTGCTGCTATGTGCTTTCAGTATACTTTTCATTTCTTACATTGTGCCATTCATCACCATCAGATCTTTTTGTATGTTTATAATTTATTCTGTATATTCCCACAGTGTCTTCTTAATATCCTTTATTTCTTCCTTAAATTCATTAAGTTGTTTCATGATATTTGTTTGGACATCCTTGATATGTTGTTCCATGTTCTGCATCTCCTACTTCTTTTTAGAAAATAATGTGTATGTAGCAGATTGAATTATTATTTTTTAATTATTATTTTTTAATTTTTAAAGAAGCTCTAGATTACATAAATATTACATAAAAAATATAAGGGATTCCCATATGCCCCACCCCTTCCCACACTTTCCCACATTAACAATATCTTTCATTAGTGTGGTACATTTATTACAATTGATGAACAAATATCGAAGCATTGCTATTAATCATGGACTATAGTTCACATTATAGTTTACCCTCTGTCCCGCACAATTTTATAAGTTAAAACAATATGTATAATGCCCATAGCCATCATTGCAATGTCATGCAGGACAATACTAATGTCCTGAAAATGCCCCCATATTACACCTATTCTTCCCTCTCCCTCCTCTCAGAAACTGTGGTGACCACTACCTTTATATCAATGATAAAAGTTCTTCCATTGTTAGAATAATAATAAGTCTATAATAAAATAATAATAAATCTACTGTAGTCCATTGTTCATTCCCCAGTCTTGAGAATTTTAGGATGGTAATGCACACTTTGTTTCTAATTGAGAGGGAGCTTAGATCCCATGGGGCGGATAGATGGAACTATCTTGCCTGCAGTTGCAAACACTCTCTGTTCCTTGGGATGGGCGTTGTCCATCATCATCTCCTTGTTAGGTCTCCTGGGTGAATCCAGGGCACTGAAGAGTAGGTGTTGCAACTCTGCTGAGATTCAGGGCTCAAGTGGCACATGGACAGATCAAAGATCTAAGTCTCTGGCACATATATTTAACAAGTACAGTACTAATTATACTTTCATATAATGGGGGAAGAAGAGTCATGTGTAAGGAAACTATTAATGAGTCTATCTCTGTTCCACTGGGGAGAATAAATTCCAAAGTGAGGCCCACTGACAGGGTGTCGAGTTCCTGATCTTGTCTGCCCTGCTTATAGTGTCTAGATGCAGATTGAATTATTAGACCTAAATATTCAATCATCCCTGAATCTATCCTTTTGCCATGATTTTATTATACATGCAGTGTACTTCATACCTTTCTGTGACTAGTACATACCTAGAAACAGATGGGTATAGGGTATGTTCTCCTCAACTGCCCATCCTGTGAGCATTCTTTACATCAACATTTAATTTTGGGTTTTCTACACCATAAAGTAGTCTGAATTTGGACTTCAAAAGCCTCCTCTTTTGATAACTAAAAGGAGATGGTTTCTCTTATAAAAGCTACCCCCCAAAATAAGCATCTTTGAGATTTCTTCAGTTAAGGGCCCAGACTTATATATGAATCCTCTTATGCTGGAGTTGTATCCTTCAAGGACCCTGACCTTAGTTTGACCAATCCCTACCTTGTAAGGACCCAGGTGCTCCTCTGTCTCCCAGAATCCCAGGAAATCTCAAGTGTCCAGCCTGAATAGATGTTACAGCAGACCTGTTAACACTTTCAACTTCATGTTAGAATCCTTAATGTATAACTCTCAGGAATTCCCTTTCATGTTTCTTCTATACTTAGACCTGTATTTAGATGGGAAAAAAATAGTGATATCCTTCCAGCATATCCAGGTGTGGGAAAGTTTTAGCACTTCCTGGTTGACAATTTGTAATTATACACACACACACACACACTTTTTATGGTCAAATACGCAGTTTGATAGACCTGTGTAGAATTTCCCCAAGCAGATATTTTGGCACTTTTTCTGTACAGTAAGGAAATTTGGAACATTGTTCACCAATGTGTTTGTATTGTAATAGATTCAAAAATTTTTTTGTGAAGAAAATGTGTCTATGTATCTAAACTGCAGACTCTTATGAGGTAACATGGTGTTCTATTCAGGTACATGAGTTCCAGCTGGCTGCATAACTTGTTTTCAATCTTATAACAAGACACAAAAATACAAATGACTATTAAAACATATGTGTCTACATATAACTGGAAACTAAAAAAGGTTTAATCCAAGTTTAAAGTGGAAATTACTACCTTTACTCAAAAGTTTGGTGGAGAAGTATAGTATATATAAAGGTGTGATAAGGGGTATGTAGTATATTTATATGTAGTTTGTCTGAATTCTATGCAGAAATTAAGCTATGAAGAGAAAAGTGATCAATAAATCTAAGATCTGGGACAGTTGATTAAATTATTTTATAACAACCATTTATTGGAATCACTGTTGATTTCTTTCTTTCTTTCTTTCTTTCTTTTTTCTTTCTTTTTTTTTTTTTTTTGTTTTTGTTTATTAGAGAAGCTGTGGGTTTAGGATAATCATGCATAAAATATGGGATTCTCATAAATCATCCCAATATGAACAATTTGCATTGGTGTGGAACATTTTTTACAATTGATTATAGCACAATTTTTAAACTGTATTTTAATTATAGTCCATGGTTTATTTAAGTATTCACTGTGTAGTGAAGTGCTATAATTTTTTAAAACTTTTTATTCTGTTACTATATGTAAAAATTAACATTTCACCTTTTAATCACATTCAGATATGCATTTCAGTACTGTTAATCATGTTCCCAATGTTGTGCTAACATTACCACTACCCATTACCAAAATATTCCTATCATTCCAAATAGGAATGCTGTATATTTTAAGCCTTAACTTCCCATTCCCTCTCTTCATCCCATCTCCTGATAAACTGTATTCTAGATTCTGACTCTATAATTTAGCTTATTCGAATTACTTTGTATCAGTGAGGCCACATAATATTTATCCTTTTGTGCCTGGCTTATTTCACTCAACATGGTGTCTGCAAGGTTCATCCGTGTTGTCACATGTATCAACACATCATTCCTTTATATGGCAGGATTATGTTCCACTGTATGTATATACCAAGTGTTGTTTATCAATTCATTGATTGTTGTACATTAGTTTGATTCCATCTTTTGAAATTGTGATTAATGCTGCTATGAACACTAGTGTGCTCATAATTTGTTTAAGTCGCTGCTTTCAATTCTTTTGTGTATATTATCCAGTAGAGTGATTGCCAGGTCTTATGGTAATTTTATACTTAGCTTTAGAAGAATTGCCAAACCATCTTCCAGAGTGGCTGCACCATTTTACATTCCAACCAGCAATGAAAGTTTCTATTTCTCCACATCCTATCCAATACTTGTAATTTTCTGTTTTTTCAGCAGTAGCTATTGTCATGGGTGTGAAATGGTATCTCATAATGGTAATGAGCTACATATATCACTAACAGCTAGTGTATTAAGCATCTTTTAATGTGCTTTTTAACATTTGTATATCCTCCTTGTATAATATCTATTTAAGTCTTTTGTCCATTTTTTTTTAGGCCAGTAAAAAGAATTTATAGGGAAATGGAGGGAAAAAACAGAGCTTGCTGAGAAATGGTAGTGAAGGATGGAAATACACAGAGAGATTTGATATCTGCTCCTCTAGGCAGAGAGAGCAGGCTTTGGCTTGTGTGGTCACCTTTTAAGCTATTAATTACTCCTCCCCTTGCTAATGCTAAGGGAAGGGGTCCCAGCTGTTATTTGTTATCACACCAGTGAGGGGGCCAAGGATGAGTCCTTTTGTTTGGGGTTATCCAGGACCAATAGGGAGGCCTGTTTGGAATTATCCTGGGCCTCCTCTCAGCCACAGTAAGAGTCCCAACTGGGACCTCAAGGTCAAGATCAAGGTATCGGCAGTGTCTTGTGGCCATGTTGTCTGTCAGTCATGTTGTGGCTCGTCTTCTTCTCATTTCCCTGTACTAATCTGCCTCAACTCCATTCTCAGAGTTCATGCCCTTATTCTTAAGGAGGTGCTGAGGGACTATGGTCATTCTTCTGTAGTTACTTCCATGTTTGTTAGGGCAGTAGTCCCTGCCTGACACGGCATAAACCTCTCTGGCTTTTCTATTGAAGTTGAGGGAAGATGGATCTGGCACCCTGGTTGGAACTGAATGAAATCTCTTCATGACTAATAAGGCGTTGCTTCTGAAAGAAATAAACTTAATTAGAATTTTGAAATACACGATTCCACTAAAAGGATAAATAGGATGCTGATAAGTAGGCCTCAAAAGGGGGTCATCAATGGCATACTGTTTTGTCCATTTTTTAATTGGGCTGTTTGTGTTTTTATTGTTGAGTTGTAGGATATCTTTATATATTCTAATATTAAACCCTTATGGTTATGTGGTTTCCAAATATTTTCTCCCCATTGAGTAAGTTGTCTTTTCCCTTTCATGATAAAGACCTTTGGTGCAAAAAATATTTTAATTTTGATGATGTCCCATATATCTATTTTTCCTTTGGCTGCTTGTGCTTTGGTTATAAAGTCTAAGAAACCATTGTGTAACACAAGATCCCGAAGATCCTCCCCTACATTTATTCTAGGACTTTTATAGTCCTGGTTCTTATATTTAAGTCTTTGATCCATTTTGAGTTAATTTTTGTATATGGTGTGAGATATACACCATATATCTTTATTCATATATACTTTCATTCTTTATCATATGGATATCCAGTTCTCCCAACACCATTTATTGAAAAATCTATTCTTTCCCAATTGAATGGACTTGCTAGCCTTGTCAAAAATCAATTGCCTATAGGTATGGGGGTCAATTTCTGAACGATCAATAAAACTCCATTGGTCTGTGTATCTATCCTTGTGCTAGTTCTATGCTGTTTTGACTGCTGTAGCTTTGTAGTATGCTGTAAAATCAGGAAGTATGAGACCTACAACTTTATTCTTCTTTTTTTCAAGGTGTTTTTGGCTATTTGGGGCCCCTTACCCTTCCAAATAAATTTAATAATTGGCTTTTCCATATCTGCGAAGTAGGCTATTCTAATTTTGATTTGAATTACGTTGAATGTGAAAATCATTTTAAGAAGAACTGGCATTTTAGTGATATTTAGTTTTCCAACCCATTGACATGGAATGTCCTTCCTTTTATTTAGGTCTTTGATTTCTTTTAGCAGTGTTGTGTAGATTCCTATGTACAAGTCCTTTACATCTTTAGTTAGATTTATTGCTAGATAATTAAGTATTTTAGTTACTATTATCAATGGAATTTTTTTCTTTATTTTTCCTTCAGATTGCTTATTACTAGTTTATAGAAACAGTTTGGATTTTTGCATGTTCAGCTTGTACCTTTCCACCTTGCTAAATTCATTTACTAGCTCTACTAGCTTTGTTATAGATTTTTCTCATGTCATCTGCAAATAGTGAAAATTTTACTTCTTCCTTTCTAATTAGGATACCTTTAATTTCTTTTTCTTTCCTATCTGCTCTGCTAGTACAATGTTGAATAACAGTGGGTCCAGTGGTATCTTTGTCTTATTCATGATCTTAGAGGGAAAGTTTTCAGTCTTTCACCATTAAACAGGATATTAGTTGTGGGCTTTTTCATATATGTCCTTTATCATGTTGAGGAAGTTTCTTTATATTCCTAGTGTCCTAGATGTTTTTATCAAGAAGTGGTGCTGGATTTTGTCAAATGCCTTTTATGGCATCAAATGATATAATCATTTCCTTTCCTTCATTGTGTTAATGTGGTGCATTACATTAACTGTTTTTCTTATGCTGAACCACCCTTGCATACCAGGGATAAATCCCATTTGATCATAATGTACAATTCTTTTGATATGCTCTTGATTTTGTTTGGTAGTATTTTGCTGAGGATTTTTGCATCTAAATTCATAAGAGGTATTGGACTGTAGTTTTCTTGTGATATCTTTATCTGGTTTTGGATTGCGAGTGATGTTGGCATTATAAAATGAATTAAGGTTAATTCCCTCCTCTTCAATTTTTTTTTTTGGAAGAGTTAGGACAGAATTTTAGCTAAGTTTTCTTAGAATTTTTCACAGAGATCCCTTAGAATGCCATCTAGCCCTGGGCTTTAGTTTATTGGAAGGTTTTTGATTGCTGATTCATTTTCTTTACTAGTAATTGGTTTGTTGATATATGTTTCTTTTTGAGTCAATGTAGGTGATTTGGGTGTTTCTAAAAATTTGTCTATTTCATCTAGATCATCTAAATTATTGGTGTACAATTGTTCATAGTATCTTCCTATAGTTCTTTTTATTTGATTGGTGTCAGCAGTAATGTCCCCCTCATCATGTCTGATTTTCATTATTTGTATCTTCTCTCTTTTTTTCTTTGTCAGTCTAGCTAATGGTTTGTTGACTTCATTGATCTTTCTAAGGAACCAACTTTTTGGTTTTATTGATTCTCTCTCTCTCTTTTTTTTTATTTTGTTTTTTATTTCATTTATCTCCATTCTAGTCTTTGTTATTTTATACTTTCTGCTTGTTTTGGGTTTAGTTTGGTAATATTAAAATGTGTGAATGGATTATATTCAGTCATAATAAGACACATTATAATTATTTTCTTAATAAGGTATTTAACAATCAGAGACTTTGATATAAATTCTTATAATTTTATTGTACATAAACATATCCTAGAAACAAAGTCTAATTTAACAAATTTCCAGATGGGATAACTTTTAATGTGAGCTAATTGAAACTACAGTTCATTATAGTCCATTTAGTTCGATGTTGAACTCATTGAGCCATTCATAACTTTGGCTCATTAAAAATAAAACAGATAAAAAAATAATTAATACTTTTTCTACATGATGGATATTAAAATGTGCTTACTATATCTAACATGTGTGTGTATATACAATGCAGTTTTAAAACCAAAATATAAGCAGATAAATATGATATGTTGTTTACCCTTATGTCTAGACCTGATAAAATGCCTCATATTCAAAATACATTTACCTAGGTATATTCTAGAACTGTGTTAACAATTTTAAGTTCTGCATGACTTCTACAATATTAGATTTAGGAAGATTTATAAGTTTAAAAATTGAGCTATATTACATCTAATTCAGGGATTTTTTCATATGGTAAGCAATTTTCAGAACTCACAAGACAGATAATAAAGTAAAATGCTAACATATATTGCAACTTATTCTCTAAACTTAAATCATATATAAGGTACTATTGTAATAAGTCTATACAGCAATTAAATATTTATGTGAACATCTATCTGTTACTGAATAATTCACATCTTTAGATATAAGAATATGAAGATAATGTTGAAACATAAACTGACAGCATTTCATACAAGTTGCAAAAAATAAATGCAAACGTCTTTTTATTTACTTTTTTTCTCATCTCCCAGAAGAATACTACTACCCGCTTTCGATGGCTAGCTAATGAGTTTAATTTCATGCTTTTATCTTATTATTATTTTGGCATGTTGTTTAGGAGTTATTTTACTTTGTATTAAATAGTGCTCATTTGAATTTATGACCCCCTATCCCCAAGATTTATTATTTTCATAGGAAAAATTTACAACAAATAGATAACCACTTTCTCATTGCTATTTATTTCATAGAAAGAGTGCTGTTTAGCATCTATAACCCTTCCCTTTAATGTAAACTATTCCATCATCCTTGTACCAATGGTATAATATATAATTATTTGAAAGGAGGATATGATTAGGAGAGTTATTCTCATCTTCTTGATTTCCCACTTCCTCAGTGGGCAAATTGTATTACTCTATATCCCTTTTGAAGCTCTTTTCTATGTTCAGGAGGAAAAATAAGTGAATTAAAACACTTTCAGAAGGTTTTCCCAAAAATAGAAAGAAAAAGAAATGACAATAATGAATGACCTTACTTGATGAAAATGGAGGAAATCCATCAATTTTTAAGAAGAAATGTAATAAAACTACCCTCATGCTAACAAGTTTAATCATTCTGGCAGAATAATTCTTTTTCAAAATTGAGGATAAAAGAAGGAGGCTGCAGACAGTAGTATGGCTGGTGGTATGTGAAATGGTGTATACTGTGATTTGTTAGATTATGGCATTCTCTGCATTTTCCCCTTCCATCCTTTTCCACTTCCTTGGAAAAGGGAACCAGGGAAGAAGAAATGTAAAAACAAGCAAATATTTTCTTATTTTTTGAAATTCCAAGCTCTCATAGCCTGATATTAAAAAATGATCTGGAAGAATACTTACCTGTCTGATTTCCTCTTCCCTACCACTGTCTTCATCATAAAGGGAAGAGATACAAATTTGTTGGCTTGCAAGAGAATTTAGCAATTTAGGTTATATTAATGAGAGGTTGGTAGTAGCTGTGGTATGGTGTTCATGTATTCCTTCGGGCTAAATGTGATGTAGGGGATAAGAAGAGAATGATAGAAATCTTCCTTAAATCTGAGGATATGGCTTCAGAGTAGACGGGTTTCTTATTCCTGAATGGAGCTAAGATAGATAGAAAGTTCCAAAAAAAATGTTGCCAGACCATCACAGTGTAGCAATAGTAGACTAGAAAAGAATAAGGGGGTAGTTTAGTGCCAAATTTCCCAGTAAACCACTGAAATGTATTAAACATTATAAGATTCCCATAAACTGAAAGGATGGCAGAAATTAAAAGAGGAGAGAATTTTCAGGGGGGTCTCCCTGAGGCTGGCATGAGAGCATAACAAGAGAATGATCTAGCTCATCTAGAGATTAGGATGGAAATTTACTTGAGTCTCTGAGAAGTGATTGTGAAATGGCAATATGCTTGAGGATCGGAAGGAATAATTACACCCCAGCAGACTCCATTAGTTAGAAATGACATCTTTCTTCACAGAACACTCCTACTGGAATACTATAAAATTTCCCAAGAGGAAAGTAGATAAACAATAATTTGATTGAAAATATACTCACTTTGCCTAAATTTACATAGATGTTACTGGATTAAATTTTCTGCATCAGGAAGAAAAAAGTACCAGAGATAAAAATTCCATCCACATAAGGAGAAATAAAATTTACACTTTGAATTATTGTTTGAAATGCGGAATAAAGAACAGATTCCAAAGCCAAGGATATTTAAAAAACAATATATCCAGCTGTTTTAGTTTACTAAAGGCTGCTTGGAACAATACACCAGAAATGGGTTGGTTTTTACAATGGGAATTTATTAGGTTAAAAGCTTACAGTTCTGAGTCTCTGAAATCATCAGGAGATCCTTTCTCCCCATCTGCAACTGTTGCCAATCAGGCACATGACAATGCCCACTTCTCTCTCCCCTTTCCTCCAGGCCTTCTTGCTTTCAGCTTCTAGCTTAAGTGGTTTCCTCTCAGCTTCTAAGTTCCATTGATTTCAACTCAGGTTTCTGGAGACTTCTCTCAACTTCTGGGTTGCTGTCTATCTCTGCAGCTTTTTTCCTGTATCTGTGGCTTTATATTCCTCCGTTTTAAAAAGGACTTCAGTAAGAGGGTTAAGACTCACCCTGGATCATGCAATCTAATAAAAGGCCCTTAAGGGAAGTAATTTAATCAAAAGGTCCCACCTGCAATAGGTTTACATGCACAGTAATGGATTAAACCTAAGTACATGATTTTCTGGGGTCTAGAATATTTTCAAACTACCACACCAGCTTCATAGAATAAAAAGTTACAGCATCAGTCCAGATCCTTTATAAATACAAGTAGGAAAGCTTCATAATTAAATGAGACCTAATTACTAAATGGAAGCAGCCAAAAGAAATTTCATGGAAGGTTCATAAAGAGGCTTAGAAATTCTAGTTAGAAATTTTATCCCAAATTTAATGTAACCAATGATTACTGATATTATGCCATAGATCTTCTGTGTGTATATTCTAATAAAATGAATAGAATTAAGACAAGAAAAGATAAGGAACCAATATATAAGAAGAGGATCATCTTACAACTCTTAAGGATTAAAATGCTTAATTACTTGAAAGTTCAAATTTTTATAAGGGAATTTTATTAACAAGAGTTATATAAAATAATAGAAATGGGGACTGTTCAAAAGAAAAGAAAAAAAATGGATAAACAAACTGTGGTACACAGTGATACAATTGGATAGTATTCAGCAATAAAAATAAATGTGCTATCAAGCTATGAAAAGACATGGAAGAACACTGAATGCACATTGCTGAATGATAGAGGTGAGTCTGAAAATGCTTCATATGATATGACTCCAAATATATGACATTTTGGTAAAAGCAAAATTATAGAGGAGTAAAAGATCAGTGTTAATCAGGGGTTGGGGGTGCTGTGCTGGGGAAGGGTAAATAGAAGGATATGGGGTTTTCAGGGCAAAGTATTCAGCATGTTAAAGTATTTGGAGATACATGGTGCTATGCATTTGTCAAAATCCTTAGAACTGTACAAGACAAATAGTAAACCATAGAGTAAACTATGGACTTTAATTAATAATAATATATTACTATTGGTTTATCAGTTGTAGCAAATGTACAACACCAGTGCAATGGAAGATATTAATAATAGGAGAAACTTGTGTGGGGGGGTGTATATGGAACTCTGTACTTTCTGCTCAATTTTTCTTTAAACTTAAAACTGCTCTAAAAACTAAAGTCTATTAATTTTTTGAAAAGTGCTATGTAAGCAAAGATTTTTTTAAAAGTACCTCCAGCTTTGGGAGTGAGGAGAGGGTCTAAGGCAAACCCTAACATATCAGTTACAATCTGGAACAAAACATTTTTGTACTTACCTGTGAATGTATTTTAAGTACAGTAATGTTTGTGGAGGAGATTAAATTGTGAGGTATCACAGGTCAGATTATTTCAAACTAAGTTCCACCAACAATAAGTACTACAAATTAATTGCCTCTCTTGACAGAACTATGCAAGATTAGAAACGTGGGCAAGCTGCCCTCTAGCAGTTAGACAACAAATTAGATAGATGTGTTTATAAAGACATGTCAACAATATCTATCAGACATTAAAGTTTAAAGAAAGAATAGCCGTGAAAAAAACTGAATTAATTAATTTACAAAATTAAAAAACTAAGATGAGGAAATTATACTTTTAAAAACAGCTTTTGCAACTAGCTATGTGCAATTGAGAAAGTACTAAGCCATTGTGATAGAATGACCCTGATAAGGAATAAAGAGATCAGTTGCCTATTGTCTAGGAAAAAAAAAAAAAATGACTGAACAAAATTTAAAAGTCTTACAAGAAATCTATAGGAAAGGAAAGTGAGTCTTCTCAGAAGAGCCCTTTAGTGTGATTAACCTGTTTATTAATGTAAGCTTAAGATCAGGTAAAGTAGTTTCTGTGATTTATTGCTTCATTAGAGAGAGAACCAACACTTTATTCAAAAATAGGGAGTGGGGGAAGCGGCTGTGGCTCAATCAGTAGGGCTCCCGTTTACCATATGGGAGGCCCCAGGTTCTGTTCCTGGGGCCTCCTGGTGAAGGCAAGCCCGCCCGCACGGCATGGTTAGCTGACCCAGCGAGCACAAGCAGCAAGGGGGGGATAAATGAATAAATAAATAAAATCTTTAAAAAAAAAAAATAGGGAGTGGTTTTTGTGTAATTATATCTTCCCAGAATTTCTGGTGCTCTGAAATTTTAAAATATGTAAAATAATATTAAATGGGACATTTCCTACCCTGAGATAAAACCTCAAACCTGAAAATTATAAGTGTCACATATCTGGAAATTCTAAAGAGAATTAGTGCTTGCTCTTAACTGACTCAAAACAATTCTATTGACTATAGATATAGATGAGAGTAGTAGAAGAGCTCAGTGATATTCCTTCTTTTCCTCAGAGTGAAGGAGAAAAGCATTCCTCATCCTTTTCCCCACAAACCAAGTGATAGGGTTCTACAGTTGTCAGTGCAAACATGGACCAGGAGAGAACATAGTGGAAGAGTTCCAGGAAGATGTTCATAAATATTCCTTCAGTCCAGAGTTCACAGTGACTAGTCCTAACTATTCAGTAGCTACGGCTCGACTGATTGATGCCAAGGACAGAGGTAGAGTGAACTATAGTGCAAGTATGTTGCACTTTTATCAGCATCAGAGTCAAGGTGATTTCTTCTAGTAGGCAAAGTGAACCCTGTTGGAAGTTACTTGAGCTAGAGTTGCCCTGAGAAAACACTTCCAAGAAGATTGCATTCCAGAGTAAGGACCCTAGCAGAAGAGCAGTTGTATGAAAATACTGTCAGAGTACGCTTGAAAATGCTTTGCCCACCTAGGGAAGTATATTGTTTTGGAGATTACCAGCAGAGGCAGTCTTTGAAGAATACAGAAAAGAACTTGATGAAGAGAAAGTACCATCATTTGAGCATCTGTCTTTCACAAGGCTCTCATGAAAGGTTACAAAGCTCCCACTCCATTAAGATACTTTTGTCCCTTTACTTTTCCTCCTTCCTCTTTGTTCTAAACCTGGACTAGACAGAGACATCCACTAATATATAGGGTAGGAGGTGGAATCGGGAGGGAAAAGACACATACCTTGTACTGTGCTACACTTCCTACCCTACTTTCAGATCTCTCAATTTAAGGTTAGTCTAAGCTTCCAAGAAGGATAGAAATCCACAGTTGACTGAGCAATTGAAGTTCTTTTTACAGCAGATTATACTTTGTAAAAGTGAAATTGAGAGTATTCTTATGCTTAAAAGTGAAGAGAAAAAGTTGGTATCATTTAAGGGTAGGAAGGGAGAGTTAACACTCACAAAGAAACATATTTCATGGCAGTTGAAGATGAGTTTATTATTTTTTTTTGCATAAAATTTTCTCCCAGGCACTTCCACCACCATATTTCCTTCATGTGTATTTAGGTTAGGATGAGTTCCACTATAAATCTTTGAACACATAACCAATGGGGACTTATACAAGTAAGCTATTTACCTTTAATATAAGAATTTAGTAGGTAGGTAGCTAAAAGCTGATGCAACTGATCAATTGCATTATCGAGTCCCAGGTACTTTTTTCTCTTCTTGTTTTGCAAACCTTACCTGTTGACTGTACCCGCCGCTTGTTCTCAGGCATGTTTAGGCATCATGTCAAAACTTTTCTAGTGTTAAAATTTAAGGATTAATTTGGCAACATTTCATTAGATATAAAAACATCATGAAAAGACCAATGACATAAAACAGTCATTGAATTCTTGTTTCTCAGAGGAATGAGTGAATGAATGATGAAATGAATGAACAGCTATTTAAAATGCCTGGCACACATTAGGTACTAACTAATGTTAACTTCTTTCTTGTTTTGTTTATTTCCTTTTTTTTTTTTTTTTTATTTTCCACATCATCGAAAATTTGAATAATAAAAAAAAAGAGATTGGAAGAACTCAATTTTTTTCAGTAGTATTTCAAGAAGCATAATTTATTTTTCCACAACATCCACTTATGAAGTAAAGTGGATTCAGAATTGAAACTGACTAAGATGTCCTTTGTGTTCTGGCTTCAAATCTTATTCATGATGAAAATAAATGCACCAAATCATAGGGCTTTTGGAAAGAGTCAAAGAAATCATGCAAAATATTAGAACTATCCCAAAAACTAGATAAGCAGTCAATATAGGTGAAATAATATTTTCTTTAACTTTTAAGACAGCTCTATATTAAAGTAAACCTAGTAGTGTCAATGGAAAGCTTCTCATTTACTCATATTTACAATAAATGGAAGGCATATGATTTAGTCATTCATTTTGGTATTTTTATCTAAATTAACTTACTTTTCTCCTTTACAACTTGTTGTTGTGAACAACTGAATTGTGGGTAAACAGAAGAGTTATCAGTGATTTGTCCTTAGAGGTTCAAGTTACAGAGGAATAAATTTTGAGAATTAGTCTATTCTTAGATTTCTATGCTTATTAATAACCAGAACAAAGTACTTGGAAATCTGCCCATCAGTTTTGCAGATGATACTAAATTAGATACCTGTTAATGACTTTGAAAGTGAGAAGTACAATTTTAAATAAATTTGAAAAATTGTAAATTATTTTTTTCTAAAGTTTAAATAAATAATATGTTGATAATGGCATTTTTTAGAATCAAAAAGCAGTACAATCATCTGGTATTATAATCATCGGGTGTGAAATAGCCAAAGGCTCAGAAAAATGGAATTGAGGTCAAAATTTGGGATAAGCAGAAAAACTATGTTAGTAATTTATTCTATTATGAAAAGAGACAAAATAATTTAAATGGAAATTAAATTTGTGTTGAGAACACATTTTTCCAGGAATGTTTGCATCATTGTTTTGAATTTTCTTAATTCCATTAGCATTTCCCTTAGCCAAAGATCTGAAAATACATGCAGTAATACTCTCTCCTTCCTTAGCAACCAAACTATTTGCATGAATTGTGTACATTCTTACTGGCTCCAATTACTCTTTTAAAAAATGACTTAACTTACTGAAATTTTATGTTTTCTCCCACCATTCTGTTGAATATACTAGCAATAAGATCACCCATGCCTTCCATAAAGAAATCTACCTTCTTCTTTTTTCCCCACTCACTATATTGTTTATCTCTTGAATGAGTATAAAGCTTATTCTACTGTGTTATGGCATAGTTGGGATTTAGAAGTTCTTGATGAAAGCCATGCTCCTAGTGCTAATAGTTAGATTGTGTTTTCTCTTAGGATGAATTTCTAAGGCATAGGTTCTCCATGGGATCACACAACACCCTAGAGAGCATTTTGGGACATGAGGGGGCATTATTATAGTAACTGATAGGTGAATACTATTGCCATTTGGTAGAAGTCACCATGTTGTGGGCTGCACAATTAAACTAAGTCAAATTAAGTATTTGCTGTTTGTTGGCTCTGCTTATTTATCATTTCCTAATTCATAAACTTTAGCTTGGTTTAATCTTAGCTGTATTGAAATATATTAAGAAAAAATTCTTATTTGCAGGATTAGGAAGACAGTTTAGGGAAAGGAAGTGCTCTCTTAATTATAGTTGAAGTGATTAAAAAAATAATTCTTGGAGAATAAGAAGGGAACCATAAAATCTAAGTCTTCCTCTTCTGCCAATTTTAAGGAGCCACTTTTGAATACCTAAAGTGACCTTTACACTATGCAAATTGCTAATTTCTATTGAAACAATTAGCCAATTGCCCCTTTTGCAAATCGGTCCTATCTAGGCTATTAATATACCCCACTCCTGTTTCTCATTGTCTCTTCTCAATCTCCATCGTTGAATGTTTGTTTTCTTGCCATACTTTTAAGTAATAATAATTGTCAACTTTCTAGTCTCAGTTTTTTCTCCCCATGATATAGCAACACATAAAATCTTACTCATTTATATGAATTTACCTCTACCCTAAACACTGATGAGTTCTAAACATAAATACTTAGTCCCCAAGCTCTATAGTTTTTCAATTGCCCGTTACACATTTTCTATCTGGATTGATCAAGTCTACTTCAAAATAAACATATTCATTAGTGAATCATTATCTAGCTTTCCCCTTCCACCAAACTGCGCCTCATCCTGTAGTTTATCAGGATTAATGAATGACACCACATTCATCTCTGTTTACTCAGATTTGGTTTCTCCATTATCCCCCCTCTATTATACACTAAGTAATCAAATTCTGTGAATTACACCAACTAAATATCTGTCTAATTGCCAGTTGCTTTCCATCCCCATTGCTATGATCATTACACTGCTTAGACTAAGCATTGAATTTATAATTGATTTGTTTTCTAACTAAGTCTCCCCCTATCTATACTCTTTATCTGGTTCCTAAAATAGAGTGTGGAGTGTGATTCAATAGCATACATAATATAATTTCTGTGGCAGTTTCGATATATGGCCCCAATTTTTGTCCTCCCTACCACTGAGAGTGGGAGGGTTAATGTCTGTGTCTGCTGCACTTGACCTGGGATCTGTGACTACTTGAACAATAGAATTTGTGGAACTGACACACTGTCAGTTTCCCAGCTTGAGACATAAGAAATTGGCAATTTTATCACCTGTCTATTGGTATGTTTTGTTCCAGAACCTAACCCCCATGTCTGTGGAGAGGCTCTGTGGAAAAAAATTGTCATGCAGCAACAACCTGCCAGACATTTAAGTGAGCTATCTTGGAATTTGATCTTCAAATTCCAGTTGAGCTGCCCCAGCTGACACCACATGGAGAAGACACAAACTATCTCCACCCAGATCTGCCCAATTTGTAAAATCATGAACAAAATAGTTGATGTTATTGTGTCATTCTACTATATTTTGGGGTGTTTTCTAATGCAACAATAGATAATTGATACAAGTTCTATTATATTTATTTCAGCTGACAAAAAATATTTTCCATTTACCAATATTTAATAGATAGATTAAATCTAGTGTCAACTGGCTTACAAGGAAGAAAATCAAGTTCCCAGTATAATAGATGAAGAACTTTGAAGGAGGAATAAAATCCTCAATTAAGGAAAGTTTGAGAGCAGTATCCTCCTGTGTTTACTTTCAGTGTGTTGCAAATCGTGCTAGTTAACCAGGTTCTGGTGAACACTCTTACAGATTAAAATAATTACTATTCTATAAACAAGTTTTCACAAGATGGGCAAATAAGTAGAAATATTTAAATCCTTGCTAAAACATTACATTGAAAATGGCTTTTGAAAGCTTTTACAAATGAACAGAAAAGTAGTAAATTGACAGCTTCACCCCTTATATAGGTCTATCATCAGTGATATAACAAGTTAAAAAACAATTATATTCTAATCCGATTTGACAGGAGCTGGCCAAAATGTTTTAAAAAATCAAAATTACCAGCAACATTATTTAAAATAGAATTTATATCAAACAATTTTTAATTGGCATCTTTGCTCTTTGTATCTATTTTAGCTTTAGATATTGCTAATAATAGACAAAGATATCAAATTTTCAAGGAGTATTTTAAAGTCCAGAATACAAAGATAATCATCTATAATTGTTGTAAGCAGTATTTGTATCGTATGACACTTAATACACTGCTGTAAAAAATTCACTGAACATAGTAGTAAATTATTAGAAGTCCCTCTTGATTTACACTATTTAACAGTGAAAGAAAAAAAAAATCCACAGCTTTTGAGAGGTAGTTTTCCTTTCTACTATAATAATTGTGGCTGAATTAGAATGAAAATACATACCTTTGCCAACAAATACTCCTAAAATATATATGATAAAGAACCATTGATGACTTTATTAACAAACATATAATAGAAACAGAAGGCTTATATTATGTTGCAGATAAGAAGTAAAGAAAAATATGCATGAAAGTGGAAGAACTCCAAATGCCAAAAGTAATTTTAAAAATCTTGCCACTTTGATAACTTAGTTCTTAGAAATTAGGCTGTGCCTGAATCAGTGCAGATATCAAGGGAAACAGAAAAAAAATGCAGGGTACTTAAATCAGTGTTTTTCAAATGCCAAATGAAGAACCATTACTGAGTAGCAAATCAACTAAATGGAGATGCTCCTATGACATTTTTAAAGAAATAGAAGAGAACAGAAAATTTTTGAGTACTTCAAAATTAATATTGGTAAGTATAGTTCCATAAATTTTTTCTTTCAGTTAAGAGCATGTGTAGTGTGTTTTTTGTTGGTGTATTAGACCTTCTATAAAATGTATGAAGCGGGTATTTTCTTTTAAAAAACTGAAGCTACTGCTTTAGATGAAGGATAAAAGATGGTTTAGAAAACACTTTCAACTAGATCTTGTAGAGTATAAATAAGAAACTTCTGAGGAATAAAAGAACAGAGGGCTATATATCAAGGGGTCTCAATATTTCAGAGATGAAATTAGACTCATTTGAACACAGCTAAAGGAGGAAAACATAAATTAAAATCATATCTAGATGTTTTAAGGAGGAAGCTGGATTAAAGGATGAGTTTTGGGTCAGAGAAAGTGACTGTTGCATAAAGAGAACTAACGAAAATAACTGGAAGAATTGGGAAGAAGAATTGAATGACCTTTCCCAAAAGGAAAGATCCAAGGTATCATTAAGGAGCACTCTCAAAACTGCAGTGCTACAGGGAATCACCTCCTGAAGACTGGATTAGCAATTTCCAAGTGGATATATAAAATTTGGATAGACATATGAAAGAAAGACTGGAAGAACAGAATAAAATAATCATAATATTATTGGGTTTCAAAATTTCAAATGATAGGTGGAGATATAGGTATACCATGGACTTGATATGTGAAATCTTAACCAGTTTTACAGCCTCTACATGCTCCTGGGGGCAGGGTGATTTATATTTTACAGCAGGCTATTCCTCCTGGGGAAATTCAAAACTCTACAAATTCTAAAACCCTAGTCAGATTATTTCAAGATATTTCTCAACTTTCATCAGGTCTTACCTTCATATCTTAAGTGTCCCAAGGTCTCTAATCTATTGACCTCATGCTTTTCAACCTAGCATCTTGGACATTGTTCCTATACCAAGCCCTGTGTTGCTCCAGTCTTTGTATTTGTCCTTGTCGGAATCTTAAGGCATGTAGCTTACCTTGTTTTTCTCTACTTGTAAGTTCTAACATTCCTTTGAATTTCTAACATAGCCTCTAACTAGTCTAATTCCACCTAAGAATTCAAACAACATCTAACCTGGACCTAGGATCTACCTGTTATAGTTCTGCCCATCCCCCTTTTAATTCACATCCTATCCTATCAGAAACTTCTGTGTTATTATAATTCCCTGAATCTCCCCTTGAAGCAACAGCCTATCCTCCAAGGATTGGTCAACAATCAAGGCCCATAGAATACCCACATTTGATATTGCAGGCATCTGTTAGCATAGATTAATGTGTTCTTACTGAGAAAGAAATGTTCAGAAAGAGGAAAATTCAGAAAGACACAGGAGACATAAGAATATGCAGTTTATAGAGGTTAACTTAAATGTGATAGGCAGAAACAGATAAAAATTGGATTTATAGAGGCTCTATAAATCTCATCTCTCTTGTCTTCTGTCTTCTGTTCTTTTTCTCAGTTCTAATGCCGTTTTCCTTCATTCTTTTCAAATGAATGAGCCATACACACACAATTCCTACTTGTGACCCTCATTGTGAGAACCCACTACTTAGTCTCAATTAAGCAAGCTGCTCTCATTGTGAATCTGCACCCCTGGCCTTTCAAACACCTATTCCTCATAGATAGGGTGGCAATGATATGTTGAGGGGATGATCTTTAAAAATATAAAGCAATTGGCTGGATTCTTGAAATGCTTATTTAATAGGGGATTTTTATGATAAAACTCCCATATAGGCTAACAAGAACTTTGTTATGGGGTTTCTGTGTGTTTCACTTTTGTTGGAATGACAATTAGATAGTGAATGGCAAGGCAGAGAAACCTTGCCTATTTTAGCTTAATGGTTAAACTGGTAAGGGGCTAGATTTGTAATCTGAACAATAGTGGCTGTCCATGAAATATACAGAGGGAGGACATATGGAACAGAATATGGATTTTCTTACTCATGGTCTTGCGCATGATCCCCTTACCATAGAAAAGCTAAAGGAAATCTGCCCAATTGGCATTCCAAATATCTGTTGTAAAGACTGCCTAATAATTCTGTAGTGGTACAGCCTATTTTCAGAAATCTAGTGTTAAGTTCATCTGAGGAAGGCTGACACTGGAACCACCATTTTCTAGGAGCTATTTATGGAATATTATAAACCCTGGCTTGGATTTGTCAAGAACTGCTTAATAAGGGGTCTGAGTAAACAGTATATTCTTGTCAGAAGAACAGCCTGACTGAGATAATTGTTAACCTGCTCCCTAAGGTGAACAGGGTTTATTTAAGCACATGTTCCTGGCTGTTTGAGATATGGTTAGAGATACTTCTCCTTGGGTTCCTTGCATTTCTGCACATCTTATAAGCAGAGGCATTGTTGACCTTTGGCCAAAAATATATTTTCAATGATTTATGTACAGTAAAGGGCAGGTTTGTTTACCATCCAGTTAAAAAAAAAAAATATGTCTCCACCCTAAGCCTGAGGTTGCTTAGCTGTGACATAGACCGCTGGGTATGTAGCACTCAACTTGGCCTCTCCACATTACATCCACGAGACTTCAGTACAGGAGGAGCCAGCATGAACATGAAGCTCACACTGTTTATTGTGCTGTAAATGATAATTCCTATTGACTCTGATCCAAGGGTCTCATCTTTTCTGTCAGGATCCAAGAAAATGTTGCTGGCAACTACCCAGGTCCATGAAGAATGCGGCCTGGAATGATAAATGAGCAGAAAGGCAGGAGTATCAGGTAGAGATTCTTATATATATTATATAAACTGCAAAAAAATATCAGGGCCACACCAACTTCATCTCTTGGCACTTTTCATTTAGGGACTAAACAGTGGCAACATAGAGATTCTTGGAAAATAGAGATACAGAGCTCACTATTGTTCATTGTACAATTACCACTCAAATAATACGGATAGGCAGATAAACCAAACCATTTGATTCCATTATAGGCACACAGGGTTCAGTAGTGCCCTGGGACTTGGAGAGCCAGTGCTAGCCACTAGTAGATGAGTCTAAATGATGTGATGTGCTGCAAATAATCTGATCAACATCATAGGGGTCCTCAATTGAAGATAGACTCTTCTTGGGTATTTATTTCCTATTATAAGTTAGATTCTCTAGTACATAAAATAGGATCCAGGAATTTAGGATGGTGCCTGAAAATATGTCCACCAGATACATGAAGTAGGCAGGTTAAATGGTTTTATGAGAATTCATGTACTATAATTATTTTCTAAGGAAGCACTAGTCAAATCTTCAAAATGATAATTGACACCTGATACACATGTGGGGCAATGAAAGGTGAATGTATATGGACATATTTGGCAGCTTCAAAAGGAAATAACCACAAACTCTGTCCTGGGAAAGACTTGTCAGCAGAATGAAAATAAAGAATATAAGCAAAAATCAAGAAATTGAAATTATAATATTTGTGGGGAGGAATTGTGAGTTGCATTTCTACAACACACATGTAAGTTGACGACCTCATGGAAAAGTAAGCTCTGGAGCTTAAAAATGCACTAGCGATTTTTTTTTTCTTTTACCAGAAGAAAAGCCTTTCAAAGCTGCTGGTTTGTCTGTGACAATATTTGGTTGCCAGTAGTAATCCATTGTGCAGTTGAATGGAAACTAGTGGTATAGCATAGTAGTTAAAAGCCCCAAACCAGGCAATATTGGTTTCAATCCCAGTTCTACAACTTAATGTATGGGTAACCTTAACAAATATTTTAACTTACTTGTGACTCAATTTCCTTCCCTCTAAAGAGGAGATATGAAGAGCACTTACTTCATTTGGTTGTTGTACAATTTAAATGAGTGTATTTATATACACCTACATTTAAGAAGAGAGCCTGGCACAGGTGACAATCAGTATTAAATATGAAAAAGAAGGTAATAACACCAGCCTCTCCATGAACGTCCCCAAAAAGAAGCATGGAAATCAACTATTTTGAAAATGGAAATTTGTAAATGATTTATTTTTTGTGTGTAAAATTTTTGCTGAAAAAAACTAAGTAGTGTTTTATCTGCATCCTTAAAATTTAGAAATATATATTTCTAACCAGATTAAAATTATTTAGGAGATATTTTATAGCATTTTGAGACCATTTGTTAAAATACAAACAAAAAAGGGCCCAATCAATATGCAAGAACTATGGATTAATAACAAGAAAGATACATATTTGCTAGACAAATTTCAAAGCTTTCATATAACCGGTAGAATGTTATTTGAAACTGAGAATCACAATTCATACGGCAATCCAAAGATGTGCTTCTATTTGCATCTTAATGACATTTTTCTTGTGATAGCCAGTAAACTAAACCAAACATTTGAACTTCTGTTGAAATGATAAATTAAGACTTTTAAACATTAAATCATATTCTATCACATTGTTAATATTTTATTATTTTAATGCTATTACTTCACTGAAAACAAAAAAGGGTTTTGAAGTGTTAAAAAATCAAGTCAAATTCTTTAAAATATTGTTATATTTATTATAACCTTATAAAATTTTTATATCTTTGCAAGTTCTAATGTCAATAGTATCTCTACAAAACAATAAAAATGTATTATTTATAAATAAATAGATATGTACTATGGTGCTCAAAATATTTTTAATGTTATGAATGTATAATCCTACATTTTCGAGGCCAGAATGACTTTTGTAAATTCTTTGAAAGAAAAACATATATCATCAACAACTTTGTCACTTAATAAAATTTGATGGAAAATGTACACACAGTTTGTAATGATGATTATCTCTGATTATGATATTAAAGATAACTTCCACTTTTAAAATGTTATTGGACTGTGAGGTTGAGTTATAATTTTTTAAAAGTTAAAATACAATAAAAAGTCCTTAGTATTTATAGATAAAAATATACTTTTTAACTTCTTAGCTTGATGCTTTCTTATTTGCTCTCTTCTGTTTGAACCCAGACTTCAACAGGGGCACACCAAATGACATTATACTTTCTTGACTTTGCTTGTGTTTTTATTTTGCCTTCACCCACTCCTCCTCATCTTGATGAATTTCTACTAGGTTTTCAAGATTTAGTACAAATTTTGCTCTCTAACAGACTAATACAAATGCATAACAATATATTTATAACACATTTAGATGTTAAAGTAGGACAAAATCATTATCAACTTAAACAACTCTAAAATGACTGACACATTTATACCACTTTATATTATTAAGCTATTAAAAAATGATGCTGTGCCGTGAGTACTAACTTGGAAAGATATTCATGACAGGTTGTTAAGTGAAACAAGCAAAGTGTAGAATAAGACATATCACATGATTCCATTACAAATGCCTGTATCTATGTTTGTATGAGGAAGAATAAATCAGAAAGAATATGTGTAAAACTGTCAAATTTTTTTTTTCTTCTGGATGTCAGGGATAAGAAATTATAGAAAAGCAGTTCCCTTACCTTTTTTACATATTCCAAAATTGAGAAAAACAAGGCTGAAATTAAAAATCATTTTGTATGTAATAAACTTTCTAATTTCAGAATAATTTCAGATTTTAAAAAATTATGATAATAGTATAGTACAGAGATTTTCCCTTGTTCCACACTCAGATTTCCCTATCATTAACCTTTTAAACTAGTATGGTATATTGTCAGAATTAAAGAACTGATATTGATGGGTTACTATTATATAAACTACATAATTTATTAAGATTTTCCTAGTTTTCATTTATGTCATTTTCTTTCCAAGGATCCCATCTAGGATACCACATTACATTTAGTCATCATGGCTCAGACTCCTCTTGCATGTGAGAGTTTCTTAAACTTTCCTTGATTTTTTAAAATGACTTTGGCGGTTTGGTGTATGACTGGCCAGGAATTTTGTAGAACATTACTTGATTGGCATGTGCCTTATTTTTTTTTCATGATGAGATTGGTGTTATGGGTTTTTGGAAGTAAAGTCACAGAGCGGAAGTAGCATTCCATCACATTTTATCAAGGTTATATATTTTCAATATGACATCACTGTTGAGGTTAATCTTGATCCTCTGACTGAGGTTTCTCCACTAAAGTTATTCTTTATTTCCCTTATCCATAATCTACTCTTTGGAAGGAAGTCACTATGCATGCCCACATTTGAGGGTAGAGTACGGACGTAAATTTGTTGGAATTCTTCTGAATGGGAGATTTGTCTATTCTCCCGATATGTTTGTTTGTTTATTCAATCCCATTATTGTGGAGTTTTTTTTTCTCGAGTATTTCTATATACAACCATCAGTATCTATATTAACCTAATCATGAGTTCATACTGATGTCTCCCACTGTAATCCTTTACTACATGGATTGTTTTCTTCTCTTCCCCTTCCTTATCTATAAACTCCCACAAGAGTAGTGAGAAAATTGGCTTCCACCATGCACCACCCACTGAACTTCATTGCTCACTTCCAGCATACATGCACAGTGGTATCATGCCCATGGGAAACAACTAGATTACAGTGCATCTGTACTGTTTCTTTTGTCTTTAGCCATATAGACTCCATTTCCACAGTTACTTAGGTCAAGAGCTTTCCCTCCATCTTCTTCAATAAGGTTATTTCATACATTTGTAATACAGTTTGACTGTTTTGTAACATTCTGCATTCCATCCAGGAATTCTAGACCACATAAATGAACTTTTAAATTTGCATACATTAAGGTTTAATCTTTGCGTTGTAAAGTTCTATGCATTTTGACAAATGCATTGTTTCATGTGTCAACCATTATAATATCATTGCATTGTTCCACTGCCCTAAAAATCCACTATGGTTTACCTATTCAACTTTCCACTCATGTAACCCGAAATCTCTGACAAATTACTGATCTTTTTATCATTGCTATAGTTCTTCATGTATACAAGTGTCATATAAATGGAATCAATAAGCATGTTGACTTTTCATACTAGTTTATCATGGACATTTAAGATTCGTCCATGTCTTTGTGTGTCTTGATAGCTCATTCTTTTGTGACACTCAATAGTATTTCATTGTATGGATATGCAGTTTATCCATTCACCAATTGAAGGAAATCTTGATTGCTTCCTATTTTAGTGATTAAGGATGCTAGAAACACTCATGTGCAGTGTTTTGAATAAACATAAATTTTTCAAATAACTTGGCTAAAAACCTAGTAGTGTGAATGGTGGATCACATAGTAAAATTATGTTTAGCTTTGCAGGAAACCTCAAACTGTCGTCCAAACTGGTTGTACCATTTTGCATCCCCAGCAATAAATAAGAATTCCTGCTACTACACATTCTTGCTAGCAATTAGTATTGTTAGATTTTTGGATTTTAGTCATTCACGTAAATGTTTACTGGTATCACATATTGGTTTATTCTGCATTTCCCTAGTGACAAAAGATGTTGAATACCTTTTCATATGCCTTTTGCCATCTTTATGTCTCCAGTTTTTTGATGAGGTGTCCAGGAGATCTTTTGCCCATTTTTAAAATTGGATTCTTTGCTTTCTTATTGTTGAGTGTTAAGAGTTCTTTGCATATTTTAAATACTTGTCCTTTATTAGAAATATTGCAAATTTTTTCTCCCAGTCTGTCACTTGTCTTTTCATTCTTTTCATTGTTTTAATAGCATTTTTGCAGAGCACAAGGTTTTAAATGTAATAAACACCAACTTTTAAGTTTAATAAAGTCCAATATTATCTTTTATGACTCATTCATTTGTGTTGTAGCTAAGAACTTACCACCAAATCCTAGATCATGTTGATTAACTCCTATATTTCTTTCCATAATTTTTATAATTTCCATTTCCATTTAGGAATATGTTCCATTTTGATTTTACTTTATTTTTTGTAAAGTTTAAAATATGTGTATAAGGGCTTTTTATTGCTTGTTTGTTTAAATGTGAACATCTAATATAGAAAACACAATTTGAAAAAACTATTTTTGAACTTTGAATTGCCTTTGTGCTTTTGTAAAATGTCAGTTGGCTATATTTGTGCGGCTCTACTTCTGGGCTCTCTGTTCTGTTTCCTTGATATAAATATCCAATTTTCTTTGCAATATTATGCTGTCTTGATGCATGTAGCTTTATAGTAAGTCATGAATTCAGGAACTGTCAGTATTCCAATGTTTTCCTTTTTTTTTGTTGTTAAATTTTGATAGATATTCTTAGTCATTTGACTTCCCACATAAACTTTAGAATCACCTTGTCAATATCTATAAAATAGGTTGCCATGATTTTGATTAATATTGTGTTCTATCTATAGATGAAACTGGGAAGAATTAAAATCTTGAGAATATTGAACATTTAAATCCCTGAACACATACTATATCTCCATTGATTTAGATCTTTGTTTCCTTTCATCATACAGATCCTATACATATGTTGTCAATTTATTTGTATGTGTTTCATTTTTGTGGCACTATTTCAAATGACATTTTTAAAAATTCCAATGCCAATTGTTCATTGTTTGTATATATGAAGAAAATTGACTTTTGTATATTGAACATTTCTATTTCATCCTGTTTATTCCTTCCAGTAATGTTTTGCAGATTCTGTGTGATTATTTATGTTGACAAGCATGTCATCTATGAATCAAGACAATTTCTTTTCTTCTTTTTGTCATTTTATACCTTTTGTTTCTTTTTATTATCTTATTGTACTAGCTAGAACTTCTAGTACAATTCTGAATATGGATAATGTGTAGATAGATCCTTGCTTTGTTCCTGATTTTAGGGTAAACAGAAGGTATAAAGGAACAGGTTAAATGACACAAAAGAAATGATGAGACAGCTAGAATATGGAGCATTGTAGAAAATAACTGGCCTCATTTCTTCAAAAAAACAATGCCATAAAAGGAAAAAGGAGGTAGGGTGGGTAACTGTTCTGGATTCAAAGGGGCTTAAAAGACACAAGGTCTATAAGGAATGTGGAATCTTGGATTGCACCCAGGTTTATAAAACCATCTATAAAAGATGGGAAACACTGAGGAAATTTGAAAATGGGCTGTATTTAAAATGAGGTAATTATTTTTAATTTTATGAGCTGTGATAAGAGTATTGTAGTTTATAGGAAAATGTTCTTTTTTAGAAAAAAATTTTTCATGCTGGAGTATTTAGGAGAGAAATGTTATAATGTCTTTAATATAGTTTAAATGGTTTAGTAAAATGTAGATGAGGGTGTGTCCATGAAGCATATATGGCAAAATGTTAATTATTCAATCTTTGTTCATTGTACTGTTTTTTTTTTCTATTTTCTGTATGTTTGAGAAGTACATAATAAAAACATCTACTCTTTTTAACTAATTAAAAATATATTTGCATCTGGTTCTGATGATTGCTTTGTTTCTTCAGAGGATTTTCTTTTCCTTGTCTTTTGATATGCCTTGTAATTTTTTGTTGAAAGACAAACATTTTATTTTAAGTAACAAGAACTGAGGAAATTAGACCTTTAATGTGAAGATATATGTTAATCTGGTCAGAAGCTGGGTTGTATTTAAGTTTGCTTTACCAGTAACTGCCAGAGACTTCAAATTTGTTTGTTGTCCTGTTTTATTCTCCCATCTTGACTTTGTGTTTTCCTAAATACTCCCTCTCAGAGGGAGTCTGTGTCTTATAGCTCTTTCAGTTGTAATCTATTATTACAATACTCGAACCCTATTGGTGTTGTGGAAAGGTGGAGAGAGAAGGGGAGCGTTCTATTACCTTACAATTAAATATCAATTTTATTTATTTATTTATTTATTTTTTAGTTCATGTCTTTGCTGTGACCTTCACAATTGCTTCAGCAATAATAGATCTTCCCTACACCTGGTTTCATAATGCCTTCCCTGGCTGCAACATTCCCAATCTATTTCCTTGATAACTGATCCCTATTGATTTTCCTTTTTCTCTTTAGGTGAGGTAGGACAGCTATATAGTGGAATGGGAAGAGTGTCCTAACCCCAGAAGAGATAAGGCTCTGGCAATAACTTTCCTTTGGAGAATAGCCCTATATTATGAAGAAGTCTCTAGGAGTATTTCACAACGATTACTCTTATCCTTCCCCTGCTAGAGCTAAGAATTTTTTACCTTATATTATCACTGTGAGGACCTGATAGTTTCCTGGAGTAAACACATGAAAGTATGTCCCCCCAACACACACCTTTCTGCCTCCCCTCCCCCAAGACTACAAATTCTAGGAGTTTCCCCTCTTACATTAATCCATACTTATTTTCCTGAATTCTTCAATGACCACTTATGTGTTACTACCAGTTTATGGTTTCAGAAACTTCTGCTCCATTTAAGCAGATCTTGGCTGTAGCTTTCTGGATGCGTTCTTGCCCATATTTGTGGTGAAGTTTTGGGGTGACAGTTTGCTCTGTGATCTTGATTCTCTTATGAGTTCAAGGAAAATTGTTGATTTTCTGGTAGCCCATCTTTTTCTTGTTGTAAGGTCAGGAGTGGCAACTTGCATGTTCTTTACACATTGCAGCAAAGCCAGAAGTTCAAAAGTCCAGCTTTAACCTGTTTCTTTTTTCCAGTATTTTTCTCTATTGCCAAACATTTTTAATAATCAATATATATTCTTTAACTAATTAAGACTTAAGGAAAAAAATAAGATTTCCCCATTCCTCCCCCCCCCCCACAAATAAACTGTCGTATTCTTTGAAGATGTTCTTTCTTTCTTTTTCTGTGAACACTCCTTCTATATTTTAGAATAACTTTTTTCCCTTTCAATCTTTGGAATCAACATTCTATTCCCATCCATTTCTCTCAACTAGAAACAGTGATAACAGCACAAAATGTGACAAGCTGTTTGCTTAAGGACAATATGAATAAGCCTCTGCAAGCTTGGATATGGTAGTGTTCAGGTTCAAGAACTTCTCTAATGGTACTTCAGGACAAAACTCAGTTTACTCGGTCTCTCTTTGCCATTGTGTACTAAAAATGAAGTGAGGAAGATATACTGGATTTTGATGAGAACTGACTGTAATGATGAAACACATGGGTAGTAGAGCCTGTGGAGAAAGATGAAGAGAATTCAATTCCCTCATATTGAGGAGGTCATTTATAACCTGGATTGTGGATACAATGTCATGAAGCAGTATGCTAAATGAAAGGGAGGTGCTTTGATTCTTAATAATTTTCAAGAAAATAAAGACAACTATCTTTTAAGGAGATAATATACATTATGTAGTTAATCTACAGTGGAAAACTGGACTGAATATATTTATTACCATTTAAGGATTATGGTTTTATGAAATTTGTTTGTTTCATATCACATTCTTTTTGACTTTTTATTCTTCAAAAGAAATTAAAGAAGCAGATGTGGCTCAAGCAATTGGACTCCTGTCTACCATGTGGGAGGTTCCCGGTTTGATTCCTGGAGCCTCCTAGTGAAGGCAAGAGGGCCCACGCGGAGAGCAGGCCCACGTGGAGAGATGGCCCATGTGGAGAGCTGGCACAAGACGCAACAACAACACCAAAAAGATATGCAGAGAAAAGGACAATGAGAGACACAACAAACCAGGGAGCTGAGGTGGCTCAAGTGATTGAGTGCCTCTTTCCCATATCAGAAGGCCCCAAAATAGATTCCCAGACCTCCTAAAGAGAAGATGAGAATAGAGGACAAGCAGACACAGAAGAACATGCAGCGAATGGACACAGAAAGCAGACAGCGAGCACAAGTGGCAGGGGATAAATAAAATAAAATAAATCTGAAAAAAAAAAAAAAAAAGAAATAATGGCATTAAGTTGGCTTCCTAAATAAGTTTCCTTGAATGGGAAAGAATAAGTTTATGGGAAACAAGAGGAAGGATACCTAGGTAAGTATAATTCTCATGGAAAAGGATTATGTTGGACTTCTATTTAATAAATTAGTGTTCTATGAGTTTGGTTAGCCTATGTCAGGCTGTGAGATCCTAATAAACCTTGGAGTCATGGAAAATAAGATCTGAAACTGAAGTAATTGATTACAACACCCTTAAGGACAATGATACATGCCAATGGAATTCTGACAATATAGGTAATTTTGGATTAACAAATATAAACTATTTTATTCATTATTACATTAAATCAGTTACTAGATACTGATGAGGAGACATCCTGACCTTGGAATTTAGCAGTCCCCAAAATGCAATACAACTAACTTAGCAACATGCAATTAGCTACATGGATTATTAATATAATCATTGCTGTGGGCACTAATTAAGATGAAAATTAATTTCATGACCTGGTATAAGAAAATATCTAATCACATAAATTATCACTGTTATAGAAAATTGTTTGTCTAGGAAGCCACACCTTGAAAAGAATGGAAATAAACCACCTTATGGAAATTGTTTTCCATAGCCATCTAGTTATTGCCCATGAATGCAAATTAAGTACTTTATAGAATTTTATATGACAAATATTAGGGTTAACAATGCTGTAAGTTTACTCTTTCAATTTTATTCTGTCTATTTAAAATAAGTGGAAAGCAAGCTAAATTATATGCTACATGAAACACTGAGCTTTTATCATTTGGTGTTGTTTTTAGAAAACTTAGATAAGTAAGGATTCATCATTCTTCAAAGTTGTCAGTTTCTAAGTGACTATAAGGCAATCCAAATTGTAAGGAAAGCTTTAAAAGATCTGACTTAATAGAAAAAAGTTTCATTTATAGAACAGTCCTTCACTTAGTAAATATTAGTTGAATAATGCTCTTGTGCTATACAATAGAAAAGCAAAGCAGTATACATCAAAAACATGTCCCTATTCTACACAGATAATACAGAGATAAATGGAAATTCAAGGCCCTCTGAGAGGTTATAATCCAGTCATAAGGACCAATTATTTCAACATAAAGAGAGAAGTAACAAACAGAATCATGAACACACGAATAAGTAATTACAAAGCAAAGAGTACAAGATAATGCATTGACTATTTTCCAGATGCTAGTCAAGTTATGAGAATTACTAAACATCATGTCCAAACTTTATGGGGAGTATAATATTAGTCTCCTTATTTTAAAGATAAGAAATCTGGAACTTAGAGAAGTTAAGCAATTTGACCAATTTATTGATATTAAATACAAGAGCCAGGATTAGAACACAGATATTCAAAAGCCAAGAGTACCTGTGTCTCATTTATCTATAATGATAAAGGAACATTTCATAGAGTGGCATGCATGAGGCCACACTAAAGTTGTTCCATAATAACAACTTCAAATATGGAAAATGTAAGAGAATATAAAGATATTTGAATACAATACTTTCTATCAAAAATATTAAAATATAGAAATTTAAATGGTTTTCTAATCTAAAAGATAATAATACTGCTATGCCACTACTTTAGATGGTATTTATTTGAAATTTTATATAATGGGGGAAACAATAGCTTTTTAAAAGAAGAAACTGAGGGAATTAAGTTATTTTAAGGATTATGTGCTTGGGTGATATCCAGGAGTAGGGTTAAGACACAGCTAGCAGATGGTGCGTTGAAATTAAGTGGAAATTTTAACATATTATAAATTCTTAGGAATAAGCAAAGAGTAATTCAAGAAATACATGTTCAGTCAAAACTTAGAGTTAAAAGTAAAAAAAAAAAAAGAGTGTGGGAAAAATTACAGAGTTCAGCTTAACAGCAAGAGGCATTAAGACATGAAAATTAGAGCATTAGCTCTCTTCTCATATAAAACAAATATTATTTTTGTTCTTTTAGAAGAAAGAAAGCCTGAACGGTATTCAAATGAAGTTGTCCAGGCCATTGTCCATATTATAGCAACACAATGACAGAAAGAAAAGGAAATACAAACATCCTTGCCAGACCCAGCACAGAAGCATCACTGCATGACCCCTGCCAGAAAGTTTTGGGGAGAGGATCCTGGGTGTATTAAAGAGAGAACAGAGGCAGGATTTCTGATTTTTTGCACATATGTCACGACTAGCCTGAAAGCATGAAGAATTCTTGATGCCATAGTCACAAGTCAGTATGAATGATTGAGTAAGTAGGCACATTGTCTCATTTAGTACCTCTCTAGGAATAACTTCCTGGACCCAGAGACAGCAGAGCTCAAGCTGTAGTTGGTAGTTCAGAAACAGAATTGGGAATGTAGCAATATGACAATCTGCTGACTTGACTTTACTGCTTTCACTTAATTACTGTCAAGGAGGATGGTTTCCTCCCCAAACAGAGTGGAGAGAAGAATTTTCAGCTTCTACAGTCTTCCTTTCCTTGAGAAATATATAGATAGCAATGGCTACTCTCATGAACAACAGGCCTTAATTTTGTTTTGTTTTTTTTAACCATGTTTGAGAAAATGGAGAAAAAAAGGAAGAAACAATAAGCAGTTTCTTCCCTCAAGATTATCAGGATAAATTAGATCAAATCATTTCCAGAATACTCATGAACATGTTATAAGCCTTGTTTGTGTTTTGTAAACTTGTTATTTTCACTTCAAAACTTCCCATTATCCCCTCAGCTTGCTCTCCATGAGACTGAAAACAGAACTGCTAGTGAGTGTGTTTATGTGTGTTTATCAATGTCTACAAAACGTAAATTTTCCACATCCAACAGTAAATATTTATTTTTCTACTTACTGAATTCTCAGCAGGTTTGACTTAGTCTCTCCCATTCATTCTTCCTAGGAATATTTCCTTTCCCAGGCTTTGGTCAAATTTATATTTATATATGAGGACATTTGCAACACAATTTTTATATTATTTAGATATATGGTAAGATACTCTCCCACAAGTGAAAATATATGTTTTGCCTTCCCCATAATAAAAAATTCTGACACTATATTGTAGGAGAAGAATGGTTAGTTTTAAAGCATGAGGTACCTGGAAGAGCTCTCAACTCAATGTTTCAACAAAGAAGAGAATTTGGAGGCAGATGTGTAACTTACTTGGTTATTTGTACTTTCTTTCTCCATTTTTATTATGGTCCCCAAGAATCCCTGTGCTTAATAAAATCTAAAAGTATCCTCAATAATTTCAAAGACACTCCAATAAGTTATAAAATGACTGAGAAATAAGAAGAATGAATCACAATTTCTGGTGAGTTAGGTAATGCAATAGGGTATGATATATTGTTTTGGCAACAGATGATGTGATATCATGGCAAAGAAATGAGGTAATTTATGGAATTTTGTTGTGTTATTTCATCCAACTATGAAGGATGTAGCTTTTTAAGGAATAGATTTTGAGAAAAAAAACTGCATTTTGCCAGTCATTCATTACTCAAATAACTTTGACATACTGGCTTTTCTTAAATTTACTGACAGGTTGGAATGGAGAAAAGTGAATACTGTAGAATCTTTTAAAATGTTTGGATCTTTCTATTGTAATATAGTCTTTCGACTACATTCTCAAAAACATATAAATAAAGTTGTGAATATAAAATACAACTATAATGGCAGAATTTCAAGGTCAACCTAATGTATCTTCTCAAAGAAATTCCTCGCTCTTGCTGAGGAAAATAAATAATGGAACAACATTAACTTACCAGAAGTTGTTCTATAGCGTAATAACAGTGTTGGAAAACGAACTTCATTTGAAGCTGGTTTGGTTAGCAAGGCATGCAATTAAGGCACTCATTTAGTGTAGTGGATCACACAGTAAATAAAGGTCTAATATTCCAAGAATTGGGAATTTTTATTAAAATAGATCAGAAATGGCATATTTATATTTTTCAAAAATGATTTTGGTTGGTATCAAATCCTAAGTACTGATCATCTGCAAAAAAATGAAAGTAGAAAACTTTTCTAGCTGTACAAGTCTAGGCCTGATCTTGGGTAGGCATCAGAGAATAGGCATATCCAACCAATAACCAACTGCATAACTTTAATCAAAAGAAGCTAAAATCAGCCTTCAGGAAAAAGAAATCTACATGCAGCCACATACTAAATCTATTGTTCCATCTCTTTCTTTGTCATCATTAAACTCGGAAAATGGACTCCGCATTTGCAATTCTTATTTGTTCCTGGGCAAGCAGAATTTTCAGCTCTAGCATGCTACTAAGGAAAAAAGTAAAAAAAAAAAAATACTTATGGTCTTTTTTAGTTTTAGTTACTCTCTTTGAGGAAGTTGATAGTATTTGACAATACCATCTTGTTACTCAACCCTTGACTTCTCATTCTCAATCTTTTCTTTTTGCATCTTTTCTTCCACCAACTCTTTATTTGTTGATATTTCTCAAGGTTCTAATTTCAGTTTTCTCTTAGCATATGCCTACCAAAGGGAATCATCAATGACTTTACCTATTGCCCAGTTCCAGTATTATGAAACCTGTAATTCCATATACAATTCTCTTCTGAGTTTCACACTTCATGTTGAATTTGCCAGAAATATCTCCGATAAGATTGACGAACACTGATCTCATTATCTCCTTCCACACCGTCAATCTGCAGCTCAGACCAAAAACAACAAAGAAATGATCCTTCCAGTGAGAAATTTCAGTTTTACTCAACTACTTCTCCCTGAACACGCATGTTTTATCTGTCACCAATTTGACATTTATAAATTAAAATATTTTCTTATAACGCTCTTCTTGCCTTAACTCAAGATTTTTTCTCTTGCTTAAATTATTCTCTTAAATGGTTTCCTTTTTTCTTTCTCTCAACTCTAGAATGACTAAAAATTAAAATTTGTGTGTCATTAGTTCCCTGTTGTGATCAGTCTAAATCTACATTTGTTTTCATGTTATTCAGGACCTATATGAATAAGCTTATGTGTTCTAGACTCATTTTTCCTAAGCCTGTGTCATGTTTAATAGGCCAACACAATGACCTACTTGCATTTCTATAATAAATAAATAACTTCTCCATTTAAGGGCTTTGAGCATGATATTTTTTTCACGAAAAATATCTGCCTTGTGTATTTGCAATTCAAAACCATAATTACTCATGGAACATGACCAGAAATGGTAGGATACAAAATTGAGATAGCACACATTAGCTTGCTAATTTAATCCTTACTATTTTTCCCCACTCTAAATTTCTACTTGTCAATCTTGGTATTTAATCTTCTCTGTTATTTATCAATACACCCTAAAGTTTTGGACTTTAGTAAAATTCTTAAGGCTTTATCTCTCCAGATGAACATCAAAGTTAAAAAGACCTAAATTATCATCTAGATCATTGCTTCTTAAATTTTAATGAGCATACTGATTTGTTAAAATTCTAGTTATGATAGAGTAGGTAAAGGAAGAGGCCTGAGATTCTCATTTCTAACGAGTTCCAGTTGATAACAATGCTGTTGTTTCTAGGAGTACACTTTGAATAGCAAGGGTCTAATTGTCCTCAAACTTTAGTGATGATAAGATTTACCAAAAATATAACTAAACATGGTAGGCTTCTGAGCTCCAACACACAGAGATTCTAATCCATTAGGTATATGGTTTTGAAAAGCTCCTACTTGTGGATTAAAATTAGAGAAATATTTATGGCAAAGAAAAATGATAAGCATTCTTAGTCAATAAGAGGCTAACTTTACTACCATATGATTCTGCATGTAGAATTAAAAAATGAGGATGTGTTCTTTTAAACATTACAGAGATCAACATTCAAATTTAAGATAATACTCTTCCTAAATACAGTGAATTTGAATTGGATTCATGCATTCCATTGTAGGTTGAACATATATAAACATTTTCTTAATGTTAGAAATTTAGAGCATTTTTATTATTACATTATTTTAAAACAGATGTTGCAATTAAACATTCCTTTTTAAGAAGATATTGAGCTAGAATAACTTTATTATTTCAAAGGAAGAGAAGTATAGCCTAGTTAAGTATAGAAAATTTATTTTAAAAGTATATGTGAAATAAGGGTGAAATTCTTCCATGGAAATATACAAAAAACCTTGTTACACATATAATCATATTTCCATTTGGGGCTTCAAAATGGGAATGAGTGGACTAGTCTGAAAAACGGATGCAGAAAGATCAGGTAGTAGATTTTTACAGTAGTTCAGTTGAAAGGTAAAAATGGCTGGGGTGGAGTAGTGGCAGTGTTTAGTGGGGAAAAAGAGAAAATTGTGTGTGGCAGTTTGAGATTATTGATGAACCCCAAAAAACATAAGGGTTATGTTTGTAAACTGTTCTGTTCCTCTGGGTGTGATAACCTTTGATTGTATTAGATTCAGCAGAGATGTCTTTGATTAAATTATGTTAAAATTAGGGCTTTGATTCAACACATCATTAGGGTGTAAGGCAGGTTAAGTCCCCGCCCTCTTGGTGGGCTGATATAAATGGGCACTCACTCAAGAAAACAGAGAAGATACACACAGGAAGAGAGAGAGCTCCATAGACACTGCAGAGGTGAGAACTTTGATCCAGTGGCCCCAGGAAGAGAGATGAGCCATTTGCCTGATAGTTTACAGCTGAAGACAACAGAGCAACTGAGCTGAGGGAGCCCAGAAAGAAACAAATCCTATGCCATCCTACTGCTGAGATCAGAAGAAGTCGGCCCACAGAGCTACAGAGACCAGGACTGCATCTTACTTCATCACATGTCAATTGACTTGGGTAAGAAAGTACCTCTTATGGTTCCTTGAGCTGGACTCTTTATGGCCTAGTGACTGTAAGCTTCTACCCCAAATAAATACCCTTTATAAAAGCCAACAGATTTCTGGTACTTTGCATCAGCACCCTTTGGCTGACCAATATATTGTAAAATATTAAGTAGGTAGAATCAGCAAAATTCATTTTTGTTGTTTGCAGAAAGAAAGGAGGTGGTTTCCAGACATAGAGCATTTGATATGCATATAAGGCATGTAAGCAAAAGGATACATTGACTTGGTACTTTTGGAAGCAGACTTGGAGATGGTTTTCAGAGTCAGCAACATCTAAAGAGAAATCGGGAACCATGTGGTATATGAGATCTTTGAGGAAAAGCCAGAAAGTGATACAAAAAAAGAACCTTGGATACCGCTTTCAGTTTTGCCAACATTTAAAGGGAGAATCTGGGTGCGTAAAGAAGACTGAGAATGATTTGTAAGAGAAATCAAAAGAAAATTAGTAAAAGATACAACTGAAAGACAAGCAACTCAATTTAAAATGGGCAAAGGTTTTAAACACACATTTCTCCAAAGAAGTTATGCATATGGCCAATAATCATATGAAAAGATGCTCAATATCATTGATCATCAGAGGAATGCAAGTTAAAATCATGAGATACAACTTCACACTAACTAGAATGACAATTATTTAAGAAACAGAAAATTAAAGAAGTGTTGGTGAGGATGCTGACTGTGATTGCTTAGAGCTATGTTTTCCAGAAAAACAGGTTCTTAATCTTAACCCATTCCTGTGAGTGTAAATCCGTTGTAAATAGGAACTTTTGATGGATTTACTTTAGTTTAAATGTAGTCCAAATGAATCAGGATCTTAATCCAATTATTGAATTCCTTTATACACAGAAAGAAATTAAGACAAATGGAGAGAAAGCCAGAGGTAGCAGCCAAAAGCTGAATGTCAACACAACTGAGAAGCCAGAAGAGGCCACCCTGTGCATTGCCATTTGACAGAAAAACAAAGGACAAAGGCATCCAGCCCCAGAATGTCACAGTCCTCTGGGAGGAAACATCACTTGGCGACAACCTCGATTTGGGATTTCTCCTAGCCTCAAAACCATGAGCCAATAAATTCCCATTTTTTAAAGCCAATCCATTGCATGGTATTTTCTTCAGCAGCCAGGAAAGAAACACTCACACATTGGAACACCTGCATATTATTGATGGGATTGGAAAATGGCACAACTATGGTAGAAATCAGTTTGTTGTCTCCTCATAAAGTTAAACAGAATTAGCATATGACCCAGCAATCCCATTTTATGGTATATACTCAAAAGAATTGAAAGCAGGGACCTGAACCAATACTTGAACACCAATGTTTATGGAAGCATCATTGCCAATAGCCAAAAGATGGAAGCAACACAAGTGCCCTTCAGCAGATGAATGGATTTTAAAAATGCGGTATATTGCAAATAATGGTAAAAATGAATGAAGTTTGAATACACGCTGCACCATTGATGAACCTGGAATTTGTCATGTTGAATGAAATAAGCCAGACAAAAAAGAAATATTATATGATCTCATACTTATGAAATATCTAGAATAAGCAGCTTCACAGAGATAGACAGTAGATTACAATTAGCCCATAGCTGGGGGATAGATAAGGAGAATGGGAAGTAATTATTTAACAGGTGGAGAGTTTCTGTTTGATGGAATGGAAAATTTGGATATTGGATGTTGCTGTAGGCAGCACAAAATTGTGAATGTAATTAATACCACTGAATTTTACACATTAAAATGGCTAAAATGGGAAATATCACTGAAATAATGAGTTTATAAAGAAAATCAGTTAAGTATTATGTTTTGGTTGGCAAGAAAGAAGTAAATGAGAATGGGAATCCCCTGACCAGTCCCTCAAACATTGTCTTGAATGGAAATTTAATTCCTTTTCTAAGATAACAGGTTTTTTTCTTACTTTTTTTCTATAAGGACTTTCATTATTTAGCTATAAGATTAATTCTGACCCTAATTGAGTATATTTCTCCTCTAGCTAAATTTTGAAACTCTTTAGCCACTTTAATCTGCCAGGCCTCTGTCCTCTCTATTTTATATCCCTAAATTCCACTCTTGTTAGAATTAAAAGTAATTGTGCTATGTTAGAAACCATAATATTTTTACAAGTAACTAAGTAATTAGAAATGTCTACACAAAGGCAACCATCAGCGGCTAAGCAAACAACTTAATCATGTCCATCTTTGGCTTAATGGAAATCACAAGTGAAAGAAAATGAGAGATTGTTACACAGCCTGTAGAAAAAAATCTTTTGCTTTTCATGAAATATTTCTCCTTGGTGAAAAGAAAAACAACAACAACAAAAAAAAAACACAAAAAAACAAAACACAGAATACTTGAAGGATACCAATAACACAAAGAAACCATAAACCTTTTATAATTTCTGGAGTTGAATTCTCTCAGCCGAGGAAGCATATTTTGTTATGTGTTAGTAATAACCATGCAGTGAAATCACTCAAAAAAATGACAGTGCACTAGGGGAGAAAGATCAGCTATTGTTCATGCTAAGTGGATCAGAAGAGCTTCTTTGAGTTTCTGCCCTCATGTGCTGCAATATTACTGAATGATACTCACATTCAGACTCCTTCTACAATAATTAATTCCAAACAACTTTTTCATATTTTTAACCTGCAAAATGAGTTCAAAGTAGAATTATTCATTAAACTCTATTTTATTTATTTTCCACTTAATTTATATATGCACACAGTTAAAAAACTAAAAGTGCAGATTTATAATGAAATGCAACAATCTACTCTAATCTCAATTCCTTTTTCAGCATTGGTGGTATAGTGGTTAGCACAGCTACCTTCCAATTCCTTTCTCAAGTTAATAATATTTAAAACCTTGCCAATTTTTAAATCTAAAAGAACAATACTTATTGTTTATACTTACTGTAATTGTTGCTTGAATTATTTTAGACAGTATCAACTTACTTAAACGACTAGAGTAGAACTACTTTCTACGTGCTTCCAAAATAGTTATTGCTATCCTTAAATCATTTATTGGTTAATATTTCAATTAGGTAATTTATTCAGCATTTGTTCTATCACCTTTAAAAACTGCATTTATTCCTTATTTTGTTCGGGGAGGATATTTATTAATACCCTAAGGTTAGTATTCAGAATATATAACAAAGGGTATAATACAGGTGCTATTTAGAATGGACTCTGAACTCTTGACCAATCAGGACAGACACAGGTTGTGAAATGGCTTAGTGTGTGTACATCCCTTAACACTTCCCTTTTACAAATCTCATCTCTTTAAATCCAACCTTGGTCATCTTAATTTTTCTCTCTAACAATTTAAAAATCAATTTTATGTCTTCTTCTGAAGTCCCAGGTTTGGCACATGTTGTCATGTGTTGAACCATGCTCCCCATAGGGCACGTTCAAGTCCTAAATCCCAGTCCTGTGGATGTGAACCCTTTTGCAAATAGTGTCTTTGGCGATGTTATTAGTTAAGGTGAGGCCAAACCGAATCGTTGGGCCTTAATTCAAGTATGACTGTACTCCTTATAAGCAGAAGAGATTTGAACACTATAAGAAGAGAGAGGAGAAGGGTAGCAGGAGGTAGAGTTTGAGTGATGGATTATCAGCAAGCCACTACTAGAATGCTATAACTTCAGAGAAAACATGATTGTGCCAACACCTTGATTTTGGAATTCTAACCTCCAAAATGTGAGAAAGCACATTCCTGTTATTTAAGCAACTAGTCTGTGATACTTTGTTACAGCAACACTGGCAAATTAATGCACCTGTATTTTGTCTACAATTGTTTCTCAAACTGAGTTTCATAATAGACAAATCTGGAGCACTTTTACAAATAAGCTCATACCTAAGCCCTAACTTTAGAGATTGTAATTTAATTGTATTGGAGCCAGGGTTAAGAATAACTGGTCTATAGCTTAAAAATAAATTGTGGAACCAAATAAACAAATTCCAATACTCTTTAGGTAAATGGTGAGCACATTTCCTCATGTAACGAGTATAATATGTGAGTGTGTGTGTGTGTGTATTGATTTGACTTTATTTTGTATATTGTTAATATGTCCTAAAATTTTGCATCTAGTCGGCTACTCTGTTGAAACATTTTTTGTTGTTCTTCCTTGTAAAAGTCCCAGTAAACTATTTCTCCAGTCCTCTGTGTCTTTCCATATAAAAATATCTTTCATATTTTCTTTGAATGGGTAAAAAATTCTTAGATAAAAGTTGTTCTCCTTTACAAATATGAAGGCATTGTTTGATTTTACAGTTTTGCTGATGTGAAATCTAATGCTATTTTGGTCTTGTAGGTGACATTTTAATCTCTGAAACTTTTAGAGGCATCTGCACATCATTGGTATAAGTTTTCACAAAATGTGTCAATGTGTAGATATTTTAATAAAAAGGCTTTGTCCTATGTCCTTGGTGGCCCCTTTTAAATCTAAAGGTTATTGCTGCTTGAAAAGTATTTTGGATTAGGCTCTCCTTGGTTCACCATTAAATTTTCACTCTTTTGTATGCTTTTGTTTGTAATATGTGGCTGATGTGGATGGCTTAATGGGGGATGATTTACAGATCCATCCATGTATTTCCAATTGACTCTCCTTTTATAGCCCCACATCTCCCTCTGTTAACCACTCTCTGGTGTTGGTGAGTCCCAAGTTTCAGGAATCTATAAGGACAGTTCAAGATGTCCTCCACTGTAGTCTCCTCCATAACTACTATATGGATATATGGAGTGTCATCCATCCTTCTTCACTAATCAACAATCTTTCTAAAGGTTTCTGTGATAATTAAACATGTTGAAAGTTTTAGACTACTGATGGTTACTCTCCTATTCTTTCCTTCCTTCCTTCTTTCCTTTCTCCCTTCTTCTCTCCCTCCCTCCTTTCCTCTCCCTTTCCCTTCCCTTCCCTTCATCTCCCTTTCCCTTCCCTTCCCTTTCCCTTCCCTTCCCATCCCTTCCCTTCACTTCCTGTCCCTTCCCTCCTTTCTCCCTTATTTTTTTTTTGGTCTCTCTATCTGTATGTCTCTCTCTTTTATACTCATTCTCTCCCTTATTTCCATATATAGGAAACTTTCTCTTCTTTCACCTTCTATTTGTTCTTCTTTAATCTCAAGTTATGGCACATGGACAATGAAAGAAAATAAATCCAAGTGGCTATCCTGTTATCTTTAAACAAAAGTCAACTCATTCTAAAAATCATCACCATAGCATTTATTACACCTGTATTGTAATATTGTTATAAAAAGTAATTATGAACTTGTTATACAGAAAGAGATTGTATCAGGCAAAAAGTGTTGGAATTCTTACATAGTGGGAAAATTAATAATCCACGCTAATAAGTCACTACAAACTAATACATTCTCTTAGATTTCTGTCTTGTATTCGTTTTATTTTTCTTCATTTCCTGAAGTTTCTAAATTACTATTTCTTTCTTTCTATGGTTTTTACTCAGCCACACTTACTGGATATTGCTCTCCTTCTTCTTTTGCAAATTCTACACTTGAGACTTTTGAATTATTTTTGTGGGGGTGGCATAAATATATTCTTTCCATGTTCAAATATCCCTTACATGTTCAAGAGGACCAGCATATATTCTATTAAATGTGACAGAGTTATTTAAAGTGGTATAGCAAAAAAATCATTAAAAATAGAATGAAAACCTCTGGATAGCAATGTTGAATCTGCAATATATTTGGTCTTTTAAATTTGGGCAAGTTATTAAACTCTCTAAAACTCATAATAGTGATTTGTAAAATGGAATTAGGATATATCCTCATTGGGTATTATATTAAAAAGTTCTAGAAACCTTAATGTGCATCAGTGAGTAATGTTAATTAACAACCTGAAATAATTTTAAGTGAATATTTCTTTTATTTTAAAACAAACATTATAGCTTGTGCTTCAGTTCATAAGAAACAATCATTAAATGTTAAAAAAAGATACATTTGATAAACTTTCCTTTTACTACAAATCACTTATTTAAATTTGAAGGTGCTTCCTAGAAGAGTACTTGAGTAATTTAAACTACTTTCCACTCATATGCTATGACAGGTCTGTAAATTGTTACATTGATCTGCAGGGTTTCTATGAATTCTATAAGCTATTAGATCAGACAATGTATAAATATAAATCTTGGGAGTATTTTAAAGGGAAACACAAAAAGCTTCTTTTGGATGTTTACAACCACAGCCAAGATTGTTTTGTTGATTAATTAGTTCTTAAATATGAGTTTATTTTATTTATAAACTCCAATTTTGAAATAGTGTGCATGGTAAATTTTCTCCTCTGCAGATCAAATCGTGTGTATAAAACAGTGGTACAGAGAAGAGGAGCAATAATATTTCAGCTGAATGGTTTCAATTAATTATCCTAGAAGGAAGCAATATGAATTGAAATTACATAAGAGCCAAGAATATCTGATAATAGTAGGCCTATTACCGACTAAATATTTGTAGCAACTGACTCAATATGGTAGCATATGCTGATCACCTAAATCAAATATTACTGACCTTATTGACAAGTTTTGTTTTGTTTTTTTTTTTTACAATATTTTACCATTTGTTGCAATGTTTATTATATAGGTGACAGCACAGCTTCATGATAGTTAGGTAATATTGGTATCAAACTCTAAAGTTCAATAGGATCATTGATGTAGTGATAATTTGATTTGAGCCATATTTAATTAAATGAAATTTCATCTGCTAGTTTCTATCACTTACATTTTTTTTTTTTTTGCACTCTTAGTAGCAGACCAAGAGAGCTCAAACAGTTGCCAAAAACACAATGCACCAAACCATACTATAGAATAACTCTTTCTATGTAACACGTGGTAAGATGGCTCTCAAGAATTTGGTTAAATTATCAAGAACAATGTCCTAAAGTCAGCAATGATTTTAAATTTATTTTAAATTTTTTATTCTTAGTTAGGCCAGTAAAAAGAATTTATTTGGGAAATAGGGGAAAGAACAGAGCTTGCTGAGAAATGAGAGAGAAAGACGGAAATACACACCAAGACTTGGTGCAGGTCCCTCTAGGAAAAGAGAGTGAGTTTAAATATTTTTTAACTCCCCAAATGAATAACAAGTCTTGATGAATATCTAAAAATAACAAGAACTGGAAATCAATACATAATCCTTAGAAGTATCTCTACAATAATATTCTATTGTGACTTATAGTGAATGATTCACTCAGCTTAAACAAAATATCTTCAAAACTAATAAAAACAAATGAAACCAAATGTAAGATACTTTGGATAGTAGTGATATTTTGAGGATGCTCTTCAATCATTAGTTAAAAACGTTTCATAACAATACAAGGTATTGGTGGTAGTGGAGGTATGACAGCCCTGTATGGTGTTATGCTTGCTTGTTTTATAAGTTCACAACCATTACTACACACTTATTGTTTATGTATGTTCATGTAAGAGTGATATACTTGAATAAAAAAATGAAAAAAGATTTTAAAAAATGAAAGAGATTTGCTTAAGATTATTTTGTTGTTTATTATGCTTTTAAAGAAACACACACATATAATTTCAGATATACCATCTTATATTTGTTTATAGTCAGTTGAAGATATGTGGGGTGGCATGAAAGGTTCCTAGTTAGTATATGCCTCAGTCTCACATCATGGAGAGGAGACTAAAAGCTTCTTTGAGAATCTGTGGGTTGCAAAGAATATTGTATCATCCTCTTCCTTCTATGGATTTCAGGTATACAGCAATAAGAACAGTATGTATTTCGACTTTGCATGAGATACCTAGTTATTCTTTTATCATCAATATTATGTTCAATTGTTTCACTCTTAACATAATTCAGCAATCAATCAAACTCATTCTATTTCAAGCCAACACTTACTTCATAACAACCAAAGGCTAAGAATTTAGATTTCAACTAATACTGTCAACAATCTGGTAACTATCTTAGGTATCTCACTCTATTGAATATTGTGCCAAGTGGAATAATGGTCTCATATATATTGATAATTCAGATCTATTAAGGGAAAAATGTTAGTATACAACCTAGTAAACATGTAAAATTATAACTACAAATGTGCATAAACTGTATTCACCCCAATTCATTAAGAAAGGATGACAAAAAGTGGCTTTGGACTCAAGATCCCCAAGTTTGATTCTAGTTTGGCCATTTTCTCAGTAACACATTGCTAATTTAGTAAAGACCACTTTACTTATTTACACATTACACTCTAACTTGAATAAGTGACAATCATTGTAAGTTTCATTATTCCCATATAAAGGGGGTATAATAATATAATACAAAGGGTTATTATAATAATCTTTGTAGCACTTTGCATAGTCTCCAGCATATATTATATATCTAATAAACATGTGTTTCCAATTCACTATTCCTGTCTTAGCACCCTAAGGAAAACCTCTACTACATCAGATATAAAATATTGCATATGAAAATGATTATACAATAGTGTGATATAGTCTTAAAAGTTTTGAAATAAGAAAAAAAAAGAACTTGCTAGCAAAAATATTTGAATCCTTTATTGCAATGTTTGCATGCTGATGTTCATAGCAGCATTATTCACAATTTCTAAAATACAGAAACAACACAAGTGTCCATCAACCGATGAGTGGATAAACAAAATGTGGTACATACATACAATGGAATATTATTCAGCTTTAAGAAGAAATGAAACCTGGATGCATATGACAACATGGATGAACCTTGAGGACATTATGTTGAGTGAAATCAGTCAGACACAAAAGGACAAATATTTTATGGTCTCACTAATATGAACTAAATATGATAAATAAGCTCCTGTAAGTAAACTCTAGAGTATAGGTTACTAGGAGTTAGAATGTGGGTTGAGAATGGGAGCTGATGCTCAATGTATGTAAATTTTAAGAAAATTTATTGGAAAGTATGGAAATAAATAAAGCTGATAGTAACACATTATAGTGAGTATAACTAACACTACTGATTTATAAATGTGATTGTGGCTTGCAAGGGATATTTGGTGGATTTAAATGTCAATTGAAAGGAAGCTAGAGAATAATTTAGGGACTGCATGACAGTGATTTTGGTGGCTGGTGAAGAATGTGATTAATAGAATAGAAATGTTCTTCTTTTAAAAACTGTTAAGAATATGGTGCTACATGGGAAAATTACCATTAATATAATTTATGGTTGAAAATTAAAAGTAATATGGTAATATTTTTGCAGCTATGGCAAAGAAGATATAGCAATTATAAGGGACAACAGCAAGGGTGGTATAAGGACATAAGGGATTTTTCCTTTGGGAGTTATGAAAACATTCTAAAATTGACTGGGATGATGATAGCACAACTATGTGATAAAAATGAGATATGGGGTATAGTAAGTGGTAATATTTTTATGATGTTATTTCACAGTTTGTAACAAATGTTTTGCAACAATGCAAGGTGTTGGTGGTGGGGTGATGTATGGGTGCCTTATATGATGAATACATGTTTGTTTTGTAAATTCACAACTTTGACTATACATTATTGTTTATGTATGTTCATGTATGAATGATAAACTTTAATAAAAATGTTAAAAAAACATAAAGAAGAAATAATCATCAGTTTTGAAACAAGGAATACATTCCTCAGAAAGGATGAATACAAACAAGATACTTAGGAGTACGCACTTCTACCGTGATAAGAAGTTATAATATACAGACAGCTTCTATCTTCCCAACTATAATTGACATTTGAATATTTGATAGCTTGCAAAAGAAACAGGAAATAGAGAAAGGAACATACACTTGAGAAGACTGAGAAAGGACATACATATTTATTTATCATTGACTTGTTCACAGAAACACTGGATATTAGAGATATTCAGCTTAAACAAAATAGCTTCAAAACTAGTACAAATAAATGATAACACACAAAAAAGTTCTTTTTACTACTTTATATGTACTTTCCATGACCACAGGACTACATGATTCGAAATGTCTTGAGGTCATGATTTCAATTCTGAAAAATGACAGTTTTAGGAAGCATTATAATATTATTTTCAATATGATAAATTTTATTAATATTTCTGAACCATAGAATCTATAAACAAAATGAAATTTCAAATCCAGCGAATCCTCATTATTCACTGATTCCACCATTGGGATTCACCTATTCACTAAAATTTGAGGCCTCGAAGTCAATATATCCACTGCTTTCACGTCATGCATCAGAAATGCACAGTGGCAAAAAAAAATTAAGCTGCCTGACAGCCACATTCTCAGTGGAGATGGAACAAAGATACACTCTGCATTCTTCTTTAGCTTTCATATAGTAAACGAATTGCCTTTTCACAGTATATTTAGTGCCACATGTTCCTCATTTCTCTGATTTTTGTTGTCAATGTGTATTTTAAAATGGCCTCCAAGCATCGTGCTGAAATGCTGTCTAGAGTTCCTAAGTGTTAGATGAACTTTTTTTAGGCATGAGTTATAGTGCTGTGGCCATTATTTCAGTATTAATGAATACGCAATGTATATTTTACAAAGCTGTTTTTAAGCAGACACACACACACACACACACACACAACAAGATTAGATAATGAGCAGTCGACAAAAGTGTTGTGAATAGGGGTTTGCAGAAACCTAATGTTTTAAATCCCTAGGGCAGTGGTGCAGTATTCACTAATTCAGTTATTGGGAAGACTTTAGGGAACATAACTACCAACCACAAATAATGAGAATCGCCTGCATTTGTATCTTGTGTGACTGACAATAGATTAATATTTCAAATTTAAAAATTGTCCATGCAGATAATTGAAAAAGATATACAAATACAAAATTGGAAAAATTGGAAGAGTATGAACCTGAATTTCAGAAAAAGGTATACAAATTTTCTTGAAAAATAAAAGACATACAAACTTACTATTAAAACGAAAAGAAATATTAGAACAAGAATATAACATTTTTCCACCAATACAATATACTTGACAAAATTTGAACTATTTACAGTTTTCAGTTTTAATGAAAATATAAGAAAAAAGTAACTTACACATTTCTGTTGGGAATGAATATTGTTACAAACTTTTTGGAATGTGACAGTTATTATCTAATATCTTTGAAAAAAACTGTCCACCAAAATGTGTGTTTTCTGTTCCACAGTTTAGAGTTTATACTTGCTAGCAAAGATGACATTTCCCTGTCTCCTTGCTAATAGAATTGCTTATGTGACTGTGTTCTAACTATGAAAGGATACATACTACTTCAAGCCTAATTTAGAAATATCTTCAACAGGTGATGTTTCCATTCTCTTTTACTTTCTCATTAATCTGCAATACAGATGACAATAAGGGAGATTTTGGAAAATATATATAGACGATGTCAGAACCATCTTTGTTTAGACACCCAGTATAATAATATGTTTAAGAAATTGGCCATAATGGGCTAAGCCACTCACATGTTGTATTTTAATTATTATAGCAATTAGACAGTGGCAAATGTTTGGACTCAAGAGCATATATTCCAGCAGGAGAGTAGTGCAATAAATTATATTGGTATCAAAGCTATGATGTAATAGGTTATTAATCATGATGAAATAAGTAATCTGGAAAATAGATATGATATATTTTTAATTTAAAAGAGAATGTGTGTATAGCTGTTGGTATATATTTATATGAGCAAGGCTTATTGTTCATAATGATTGCCTCAGCATGTATGAGGGGATAATCGGCTTGCATTGATACACTGAACATTTTAATAAAAACATATAATAAAAAAGTGACCTTCCAATGGTTTGTCAATAGTTGAGTTCTTTCATTTACTATCAATTTGCATGGGATTTCAATATTCTGCAACAGACTCCCTGATGTATACATAACCTTGGAGGAGGCAGGTTGAACAAAACAAGTAATATAAACTTTCTAAAGAAGTAATGAGAACATTATTTGTTTTTTTCAATTCACATGTATATGGGCTTTAGGTAATTTTGTAGGACTTCTTTATGGTAGAATTATGTCATTTTCTGATAAATTTCATTTAAATTCTAACAAAATTTTAATAAGACATCATTGTAAGATCTGAGCCCAAAGAATGTAGTCTGTAGGTGAAGAAGCTAACTCATTTGGGGATGGGTGGCTTTACTTTGATAAAAGAAAGAGAATTAAATAATAATGATACCTCCTATTCATTACATGGATTGCATGTGCCAGTGAAATTATAATTTTATGTTAGAGGAACATAATGTAATATATAACAACTTAGGCTAAGAATAGTTAAATCTTGAATAAATTTATTCATGCCTTGTAGTACTACGAAGTACATTTACTTCTGCAAAATGTCAGCCACTAATAGGCTATACTTAAGTGGTTTTACAATGTATATTTTTTCATTTTAAGAAACAGCAAAATAATATTTTGAATCAAAATACACAAACTATCTTCCCTCTGTAAAGGCAAATCTTACATTTTCCTCTTATCCACATACATATTTTTCATTCCCCAATTACCCTACCTACTTAAAATAGCAACTTAGACTGAGGCCACTTTATCATTGTTGTTGTTAAACTCATTTGAACATCTTCAGGTTGAATCTGGGAATTAAAAATTTTTCCAAGAGAACAATTCAGAAACAAGAATGCAATTTTAATTTGAATGTTTCATATTCATAGTCTGATTTCCTGTTTTTATTTTGCATGTTTCTTTTGACCAAACCATAGAAATGTTTGTTTCCCACAGACAATGGGTTTGCCTTGACTAATGGAGTAGGTCATTCCTGTAATACTTTAAGACATCCCAAAGGCTCATTCGCTTAAAAATAGTTTTAAACTAGTTTCCCAAATTCCTAACCTTCCTACCAATAAAACCCCTTTAAGCATAAGGAATCATTTATAGCAAACAAATACTAAAAGGTATATATTTTGCCATGGAAAGTTAACATGCAAACAGGACTAAATTGTGCAAACACTACTTTTTTAAAATAAAGCAGTTTTATTCAAACACAATACAGTCCAACCAAACTGTCCAATTCGTGGCTATCAGTGTAATTATAGAGTTGTGCATTTATTACCACAATCAATTTTAGAACATTTCCATTGCTCCACAAAGGAATACCCAATACCCCTTAGATCCCCCTATTAGTCACACATAGCATTGGTGTGGTACCTTTGTTAAAACAAATGAAAAACTATTACAATATTACTGTTAAGTGTAGTCCACAGTTTACATTAGGTGTATTTTTCCCATATACCACCCTATTATTCACACCTTGTAACAGTGGCATACATTTTTTCTAGCTCATGGAAGACCATTCTTATATTTGAACTATTAACCACATTCATCGTCAACAGGGTTACTAAGTGATACACTTTCCTTCAAGTGACATGCATGGCCCTAAACTTCCCCTTTCAACCACAATCACAGTCACACTTCAGCACTGTTATTACTCTCAATTTAATGTGCTACCATCACCCATCCATTCCAAATATTTACAATCAACCTAATTAAAAATTCTATTGCATACACTATTTTTAAGGTACAATGATAGCAAAGCAGGACATTGAGTTAATGTGTTTTAAAGAGGTTTAAGAAAGCTGTGTGTTTCTCTTCCACTTGGAAGGGTGATCACAGTGTTAACAAATCAATAGCCAAAACTCTGGAATTAAACAGATGGAATTTTGAAGAACTGCTAAAGACAAGCTTTGCCCTTTTCATTTTTTTTTTTAACCAATGGCTAAATTGATATTAAAAAATGTTTTAATATTATTAGCTAACATGTTGAATATTTACTACATACTACATACTTGACACAGATGTTTCAGTTTAATATTCATCAATCTTATGAACGTTTACCTATGTACTGAGACAAAAATCAAGATAAAACAATTTATTAAGATGTTCATATCCAGAAAGTCTTAAGGCAGGACTTCAAACAAGATTTGTTTAGTATCAAAGGTGGAGTCTTCAACCTTTATTTTATACTCCCTGTTTACAGTGGAATAGATACTCTATTTAGTAGGAATAAGTGATATCTTTTGGTTTAAGCTTAATTTCTGATGAATGTATACACCAAACCTACACCTATAGCTATAGCTATAGCTATACTTATACCTATATTATAACTATGCCTATACTTATATTTTATCTATACCTATACCTATTCCTATGCTTATGCCTATGCCTGTTCCTGTACCTGTGTCTGTACCTGTACCTGTACCTGTTCCTGTTCCTGTTCCTGTACCTGTTCCTATACCTATTCCTATCCCTATCCCTATCCCTATCCCTACACCTACACCTACACCTACACATCTATGAATTCTGGTATATATCCTTAAATTGAAGTTCACAGTTAGCACAGATGAAATTATGCATGGAGTCAACAAACCCCATCAGAATGCGTCAGATATGTGAATATATCCATCATGTGTATTTTAATTGGACAAATGTTTATCACTACTATTCTAGTTATTAAATACTTGATTCTTCTCACATTTGGAATTCTTCCTTTCCCTGATTCAATTAAATATCAGTTAAATATTTAGGAGCTAATGTAAAATATATATATTTTTAGGTTAAGAAAAATTATAATTAATGTTTTTCTTACTGGTACTTTAGAATAAAAATAACATATAACTGTTTCAAGTAACCTAATGCCAAAATACATGCAATTTTTGTTTAAATTAGGCAAGTAACAGAGAAATAATTTAAAAGATTACTTTAAAGAATATGAATCTTCAAAAGGTAAAACCTGTTATGTTGATGAAACATGTGTTTTTAAAAATAAATATTCATTATTCATCAACTGTGTAATAGGCATCAAGCATGATTCAAAGAAAAATAGAAAGCAATCACTATAGTATAGGTGTTTGGAATCTAATGGAAGATAAATTTATTAGAAGAAAAATTCTATTACAATTGCTTACACAGAGATATGTATAAAATGTCATGAGAATGGACATGGAAGTGTTTACTTTGCTTGGCAAGCATAGGGAAAGCATGGTTATAAAATATTTTAATGAAGTTTTGATGTATGAACTGTAATTTATTATATAGAGAAATTTGGTAGCTTTCTTGAAGTAAGAAAAATAGCATATACGGTGGTCCTGAGGAAAGGATGATGATAATTTGGCACAACTATTTTGCATATGGAGAATATTTAATCATGTGACCAAAAATGTATATGAAAGGTGTCTTAAATATTAAAACTTAAATTAGGTTAAAAAGTAAGGATATGCATATAGAGAAACACAAGAACAGTAAAATTAATTTTATACAAATTTGTACTAAGGACAAAAGCGTTGACCTTGACAGTGGTAGTATTTTTATTCATTGTGCTGAGTGAAAGAGGCGGGATACAAAGGGCACATATGAAGCTCTGGAAGTGCTGATACAAATCTATAGCACATTAAAAAACAGATAAGTTTTTCTGAGGCAACAATTGGGAGGGAAAACATTGCAAAGGATTAGAGAAAATTATGTGATGATGCATGTCTATGTCTTGAATAGGGTTTTGGTTACATGGGTGTGTGCATTTGTCAAAAATCATCAAACATTACAATTAAAACCTGGACTTTATTGTTGTAAAATAGTATTTCATTAAAGAGTATTTTTTAAATATCTGTAACTTTTTAAGTAAAAAAAATGATTCTTGGACCCCAGAATTTCTAGGCATGTTAACAGTATTCTGCAGTTAAATAAATTATGCTAAGTTCATGTTTACACATTTTATCTGCTCACATCACATCCTTTTGGGAATGGTATTCTGCTACTCCAGGATTCTGGGGGAGGTGCCATTTGGTCTACAGCTAATAATCAGAGGGTTCAGTCTTCTTGACACAGTGCCTAGTCAGAGGTAGGAACATGAGAAAAATGTGCCAAATAACAGTTTTTCTCTGAGGCATTGACATGCATCATGAAAGAGATTTGTGTTATTCTTCTAAGATCAGGAGTTTAGACACAAAGTAAGCTTGAGCTTCCCGAAATTTTCTCAGAGAGAGAAATCATTCTTGAAACAGAAAATATTCCTGAAATAAATATAAGTCACCCTACATCAATTTTATCAACATTATATATTTATAAAACTTAAGACATCTTTTAATATAGTGAAGAAAATAGATATTTGGCATTTAAAACTTTTTTATGGAATGCATTTACGTATCTGTCCATTTTTTGAATGATTACTCTTATGAGTTTCAAATATTTGAACTTAGGTGGTATAAATTTTTTCTTTTTTTCTTTTCTTTTTTTTAATAGATACCTAGACTACATAAATGTTGCATAAAAAATACAGGGGATTCTCGTATGCCCTGTTCCCTACCCCCCACAAACACTTTCTGACATTAACAACATCCTTCATTAGTGTGGTACATTTGTCACAATTGATGAACACATATTGGAGCATTGCCACTAAATGTGGATTAAACTTTACATTATAGTTTAAACTCTCTCCCACACATTTTTGTAAGTTATGACAAGATATATAATGGCCTGTACCCACCACTGAAATGTCATGTAGGACAATTCCAATATCCTGAAAATACCACCATATTACACCTTTTTTTTTTTTTAAAAGATACTTAGGTTACATAAATGTTACATAAAAAAATAAGGGCTTCCCATATGCCCCACTCTCCACACCTCCCACATTTTCCCGTATTAACAACACCTTTCATTAATGAGGTACATTCATTGCAATTGATGAAACATTTTGGAGCATTGTCACTAAGTGTGAATTAAAGTTTACCTTGTAGTTTACACTCATTTCCACCCAATTCTGAATTGTCATTCAGGACAATTCCCAAGTCCCTAAAAAGCCCCTACATTACACCTGTTTTTCCCTCTCCTTGTCCTCAGAACCTCCAGTGGCCACTACCTCCATATCAATGATATAATTTCTTCCATTGCTAGAATCACAATAAATCTATAGTAGAATTCCCGTAAGTTCATTTCCCAATCCTGAGGATTCTGGGATGGTGATATCCACTCCACCTCTGAGAGGGGGCTGCAATCCATTAGGGCCAATGGTTGGGACTTTCTTGCTTGCAGTTGTAAACTCTCTCAGTTCCTTGGTATGGTAGTTGTCCATCATAACCTCCTGGGTAAGACCAATGAACTGTAGAGGAGGTATTGCAACTCTGTTGAGATTCAGGACCCAGCTGGCACATGGGCAGCCCAATGATTTAAGTCTCTTGGTCATACACGTACTAACTCTAGTACTAATCATAGATTCAAATAGAAGGACAGAAGAGCCATATGTAGGGAAACCATAACTGAGTCCAACTCTGTCACCCTGGGGATCATAAATTCCAAAGTGGTGCCCTCTGGTAAGGCATCAAACTCTTGAGCTATCCGCCCTGATATAAGGCTTGGGTGTCTCCAGAGCCTTCAGGAGCCCCTGTGTTTGGAGTGATATCTACATTGGAAGCCTATGAGATCTTATTGAGATGTGCATAAGCGTTACCTCTGGAATGATCTTCCGACTCACTTTGAAGTCTCTTAGCCATGTAAACTCATTTGTCTTTACCTTTTCCCCCTTTGGTCAAGGTCTTTTTCCAATTGCTTTGCTCGTTGTTGCTTGATAGTAACCCTTGGGGCCAGGGGTCTTGTCCCACGCTGGGGGGAAGGTAATGTATTTATATGCTGAGTTCTGCTTAGAGAGAGGGCATATTTGAACAATAAGGAGGTTCTCAGGAGGCAATTCTTAGGCATCCTATAATGCTATGCTAAGTTTCAATTTCAAGAGTTCATAAGTACAGTCATCAATGTCAAAGGCCCATCAACGAACCATCCTCCTTCACTAGTCATTGCCTCTGTACTCTAGGGATTCTTGCTGCTCCATTAGAGAATGTGACAGAGCTCCCAAGGATGGGAATTTGATATTCCCTCACTTATTGTGTGACTCTCCACCCACCGTGACAATGCCCCATGAGAATTTGAACACATTTATATGCCTTATATGTATGACCAGTTGAGATTTCTCCCATGTATCCCCCATCACTGACACCTCACACCAATGATCTTCCCCTGCCACAGTTGAAACCCTTCTGTGATCCAAAAATTCTTCAAAAATGAACCCAATAAAATCACCAAATACAATTAATAAGAAAATGAAATAAAAATGACAGTTTTAAAAATAAGAAATAAAATACAAAACATTTTTTTAATAAAAAATTGAGATAATAGAAACTAGTGAAAATATTTAAAAAAAATTTTTTTTGACATTGTGCCTTTCATCACTGTGAGATCTGTTGTCCTATATATACAGTGACACTTTCTTCTATTTATTCCTCCAGTGTCTTACTTTTTTCATCTTGTCTTCAAAGACATTTTAGGTTACAAAAAAAGTCATATACCAAATACAGGGCACTCCCATATACCCAACATCCTCCCCTTTTTCCCCCTTCCCCTATTAATAACATTTTATATGTGGATGGCAGTTTTGTTAAAGCTGATGTACAATTATTGAAACATAGCTACCAGTCATGGTCAATGGTTTACATTATGGTTTACATTTTGGATCATAGATTTTTATACATTTTGATGTAATTTAACATGGCTTATATCCATCATTGCAAGATCATGTAGAACACTTCCATCTCCCCCAAAATGCCCCCTGTTCCATCTATTCTATTCCTCCCTCCCCCTCCCCTTGGGACCCATAGCAACCAACAAGCTTCACTCCTTGAGGATAAGGTTCATAGTAACTTGCAACAACACTGAAGACTTGACACACCAGTCTGTCCTCCCCTATTGAGCACCACCCATGCTCTCGAGAGACTCTTGCCTCTCTATTTGATAACAGTGTGGGCCTCCCCAAGATGGGAGTTGAGCACCTTGCTGCTCATTATGTGGGTCTCCACCCACTGGTATAACACACTATGGCAAGATGAACACTCAGACACTCCCTAGAAGCCTGCCCCAGGTGTGCCCTGTCCTGAATGCCCCCCACATCCAACACCCCAAACCAGCAACCCTATTGCCAAAAGAGGATTTCCAACATTGTAGTTTCAGCCATATACCCGCCAGTCCCCAGTGTTCACCTGCTTCCTTCCCCAAACCTCCCCCCAGTTCTATAGACAGTCCAACCCACCCTCCCCACCCCACCCCCCTTACAAACCAGCACCACAAATCCCAACAGTATCATTACACCTTATGTCAAAAAAGAAAAAAGAAAAAAAACCATCATGATTATTTTGAGATTCTTAAGAGTTAAATGTTTAAATTCGTAAGAACAAAAGTTTAAAATGTATTTTCCTAAAATCCTCATTTCTGAAGACTGTGCTTTCATGTTTATTAGCAGGAAGGGTTGCTATTGCTTCACCTTATAATTGAATCAGATACATCATCAATGATGTGATGTCTCCTGCAGGAGGATTTCCAATAACATCTCTCATTGATAATTCAGGATGGCATCAAATAAAGATTTGCCAAATTTGGAAACCTATACTTTTCAGAGAGGGATTCTAAAAATGGTATGAGTGGTCAGAGATAGTCACAAAGATTTTTCATATCTTGATATATAAACTAGATTTATAATCTTAGATAACAAATTCTTCTTTAAAATATACATGTTATTAAATTAGCATATATTATTAAGCAATAAATCCCTGCATTTGCTAAAATCATATTCTGTGAAATGCCTATTTAGTAATTTTTATAAAACAATATTTGCCTTTGCTATGTCAGATTTAAAGCAGTGTTTAAGCTCAATATTAGAGATATTTATGATCCAGAATTATGATTTTATCAAGCATTTTTATCTTGCTTATTTGGCACTATATTCATTGGAAGAATTCTCTTGTAAAAGACAGTATACAAAAAATATTTAAAAAATTCTGTCCATCTCATTTTTGTATTTTGTAATCACGATGAAAAGCCCCTATACTTACAAAATAATCTCATCAGAATGAATCAGAACAAAGACAGTGTAGCACAGGGAACGATCTGTTCATATGCCAGTTGATCTATGAATCTCAGAAGAGTTGCGGCCAATACCTACTCTCCAGCTCATCAGACTCGCCCAGGGAAACTAACAAAATGATGATAATGGACAATCCCCCTCCCAAAAAGCAAAGAGTATTTACAACTGCAAGCAAAACAGTTCTTTCCACCTGTCCCATAAAATCAAAGCCCACTCTCAGTCTGAGGCAGAGAGGGCATCAGCATCCCCAAATCCGTGTAAACCACAATGTAAACTACATTTACATTTACATTGGTGGTAGCAATGTTACAATATTTACTCATCAATTATAACAAATGTACCACACTATTGTAAGATATTATTAATAGGGGAAGATGTGGGAGGGGAAAGAGATGGGGTATATGGGAATCATTTATGCTTTAGTTATAACTTTTCTGTAATCTAAAACTTTTTAAAAAATAGTTTATTATATATTTTTTTCATAAAGGAACTTAGGACTTTAAAACATGAGATTTTTTTCTGAACACTGACTTATAACTTACTATCCATATAGTCTTATAGAAGTTAAATTCTATATTATTTCCTCTTCATGTAATATTAATAATAGTTATATGTAAGTCATAGTTATTTGAGAATAACATTGTTTTTAACATTCTCGAAACTTTTGTAGAAGTTTTGGCTGTTAATATAAGGTTACAATACAATCTTTATATAATACAGATACTATGTGAAAAGAATAATTTTTGATTCCTTGCTTTTTCTTTGATGGACTTAAACTGTGATCATAGCAATTTGGTGAAAATTATTAGACTCAGTTTATTCAATCAATAAGTCACAGACCAAAGTTACTAAATCAGATCATTATTAAATTCATTTCAGTGTTTTAAAAGTGTTTATATTTTTTAATAATGGCTAGATTGTCCTTAATTTTATATTTTATAAAATAAAATCCTCAGTAGTCTACACAGGAAATCAAGTTGCACAAGTCCCAAAGAATACAGGGCATTTCCCAACCAACTCTGCATTTACTCCTGTATTCTTGGTTTCTCTTTTTGGGCTTTCTAGGATAGTCTCTTGACTTTTCTGGAAAAATGTAGTCATTTTCAAATTACTTTCTTCCCTTTTTCTTTCTTCCAGTTTATATTGCTGAAAGTCCTTCTAAACTGCATCTCCAATTCAACCTTTAATATTCAGGGTCTTTTATCCAGTTTTCAGTGACTTAGTTCTGGGATGCCTTAATACCTGATTATGCTGATCGATTTCTAACCAATCTTCTCTTTTTCATTTTCTTCCCAGAACCCACTCTATATTCTTTTTGTACTCACCAACTCTCCCTTCCCTTTGTCCACATACCATGGTACCTCTAATCTACTTCCTATCACTATGCATTTGCTATTTCTAGATATTCCATATTAGTGAAATCATACAGTATTTGTCTGTAGCAGTTTGATATTTTTTATAAATTCCAAAAATAGATATTGGATTATGTATGTAAACTGGTCGGCATATTAGATTATATTGGATCCAGAGGTTTCACTTTTACTTGATTAAATAATGATTAAGGCTTTGATTGGGCATGTCAGTAGGAATTGAGTCCCCACCCCTTTGTAAGGCAGGGACTCACAGGGAAACCGCACAGCAGAGAAGGGAGGTTAGTTTTAATGCCAGAGCCCTGGGAAGGAAATACACAGAGAAGAAGATACACGAGGAAAGAGAAAAGGCTCCCTTAGACACAGCAGAGGCCCCAGGAAGGGAGATGAGCCATTTGCCTGATAGTCTACAGCTGACCTTGTGAAGACACCAGAGCACCTGAGCCTGGAGAAGAATGAGCCCCAGGGTAGAGATAAGACTTATTCTAGCCTAAACTGATATTGGAAGAAGCTGGGACCACAGAGCCTTAAGAGGAAGAGGGAGCCTGAGCCCTTGCAGACGTTGGCAGCCATCTTGTTCCCACATGTGGCAACAGACTTTATGGCCTGGTAACTGTAAGCTTCTACTCCAAATAAATATCCTTTCATAAAAGCGAACATACTTCTGGTAGTTTGCATCAGCACCCCTTTGGCTGACTAATAAACTGTCCTAATGTGCCTTGCTTATTTCACATAGCATCATGTTTTCAAGGTTTGTCCATGTGTATCATGTATTAAAACTCCATTCCTTTTAAAAATTATTTTATTTTTTAATTTCTAATTTTTATCTTTAAAGAAGCTTTAGATTACATAAGTGTTACATAAAAAATATATAGGGGATTCCCATATGCCCACTTCCAACCCCTCTAACACTTTCACATATTAACAATATCCTTCATTAGTGTGGTACATTTGTTATAATTGATGAACACATATTAAAGCATTGTCACTAACGGTGAACTATATTTTACATTATAGTTTATGTTCTATCCATTCCTTTGTAAGGCAGAATAATTTTGCATTGTCTGTGCCACATTTGGTTTATCTATTCATCTGTTGATGGATTCTTGGGTTTTTTCTACCTTTTGATTTTTGTGAATAATACTGCTTTGAAATTGTTAAACCAGTGTCTGAGCCCCTATTTTCTGTTTCTTTGGGTATATACCCAGAACAAAAATTGTTAGGTAATATGGTAATGATATCTTTAAATATTTGGGAAACCACTGTACTGCTTTCCACAGTGGCTGCTTCTTTTTTTATTCCATTACCACGCACAAGGATTCCAACTTCTCTACTTCCTCTTGTTATTTTCTGTTTCTTTCTTTCTTTGTTTTTTTTAACACCAATCATCCTTTTGAGTGTGAAGTGGTATCTCATAGAGGTTTTGATTTGTATTTCTCTAATGGCTAATGATGCTGGTCATCTTTTCATATACTTATTCAACATTTGTATATCTTTTTGGTAGAAATCTCTATTAAGCTTTTTTCTGAAATTTAATTTTTTTTTTGTCTTTCTATTGTTGATTTGCAGGAGTTCTTTGTATATCTGCATATTAAGCTCTTATTAGATATATGATTTGCAAATGTTTTCACCCGTTGCATTGGTTGTCTTTTCATTTCTTGCGATTCAAATCCATTCTTGATAATATTGCTTAAGTTTACCCAAAACCTAAAAATATGTGTTATATATCACTCATGCTAAAGAGATTGTACTAATAACGGTACTAATAAAAAATTAACTGAATTTTCATAACTGATCTTTGTGAATTCAGTTGGAATCCTTGAGTTTTTATTCTTAGATAGATCATAATAAAATCAAGTGTTCATTGAGTGTTTATATGGGGCCAAGACATGCTTTAAATATTATATGTCTATTGTTTCATTTACTTCACACAATACATCTATTATGTAAGTGCTATTCTTAGCCCCATTTTACAGATGAAGAAGTAACTGTGGATTAAGGAAAGCACAGAAAGCTTAAATAATATGTCTCAAGTCATAAAATTATTAAACCGTAGCTCCAGAGTTTGAACTAAACAATCAATTGAATTCGGAGTCCACAGTCTTAACCAAAAGGCTAAACTATTTTAACTAAACATTTTCCTTCCTGTTTTAAATTTTTTTTTAAGCATTAAGAAATGTATGTATATTTTATCTATATTTTCAAAATCCTCCTGAAAAAAGATTTTTTTCCCCATTATATGGATGGATAAGAACCTCTAGTATAAGACTTTCCTGAAGTTAACTATAGTTAGGAAAGGTTTCTCTGACATTTTATTTCCAATTCCAAATAAACAGGCTATCCAAATATTCAGGATAGTTTTTGTTTTAACTAAACATCAGAGCAAAAGCAATATTATACATGCAGAATTTGAGAACACAATATAAACGGTAGTGCATAAAGTATATTAAATTCTAAATAACGTGTGTTAACCTCTTCAACTGTTCTTATTTTGTTCATGGTTTAAAAAAAACAAACCCGATACATCTGAAATTGTGAAGGATCTGAGATCTTACCTTATTTCCAAACTAACAAGTTAGCCTTACAAAGGTTTGAGGTAATGTTTCAGGCGTTTGCGGGGCACTACGCCCCACCTTCTTCCCGGACCCAACTTCCCCATTTCTCTCAGCCTATCACAGCACTCCCTCACAGCCATAACCTTATTTGGACATGTTGGCCTTCTCCTCTAGCCTCCCCCCTCCCTCCCAAATCTTCCCTCCACGCCCAGCAACAGCTTAGCCCTATCAGAAGACAACACGCTCACCCCCGCCCAACTCTGCCTATAAAACTGCACAGCTATCCCTGAATAAAGGTCTTACCTTCCAGCAAGCGAGTGGTGTCTCTTCATTTAGTACTGTCAGGGAGACCACAGGGCACCAAACGGCGACCCTGTGACAACTTCTCCTTAACCCCCGTGAAGACCAGGGAGCCGGGTCTGCGCTCTCCTGACAACTTCTTCACCCCCCCGCCGTTCCGGAGTGCACGCCGGACGGTCCACAACTAGCTCGTGTCGCTCCCCGGGCTGCAGCAGGGCTGATCACCCTCAGGCCCGGAAACAAAGCGGCAA
>JAKSZT010054304.1:32488464-32500018 GCA_026826555.1 Tolypeutes matacus | reverse complement strand
CCTTCCTTCCTTCCTTCCTTCCTTCCTTCCTTCCTTCCTTCCTTCCTTCCTTCCTTCCTTCCCTCCCTCCCTCCCTCCCTCCCTCCTTCCTTCCTTCCTCCCTCCCTCCCTCCCTCCCTTCCTTTTTCTTTTCATTCTTTCCTTTCTTTCTTTCTTTCTCCCTCCCTCCCCCCCACTCCTTTCTTTCTCTTTTCTATGATAAAAGCAAACTCCATAAACATGCCAGAAACATTTTAAATAATGCCACGGGCTCACAAACTGAAGAACAAACATATTGAAGAATCAGCAGGTATTTAGAAAACAAATTTGCTAGTTTTAAACTAGTGTGCTTTGCTGAAGATTTAGTTTGGATGCCCTAAAATTACTCACATGGTAGAACATATCTTTTGAGAAATAGATTCTTATTTCCGCTAATTGAAAAATTCAGCGGTGCTTATCTTCCATAAATTAAAAAAGTTTGCATTGCTAGATACAACCCAAACACTTTTAGGGAAAAGAGAAATTTAAGTCAAAGTTTATCCAGTTCTCCATCTTTAAGTAATTTGTCTGAACTAGCTAATGATCAACTTGATGTTTGAGAGCATATATTTTGCTTGTTTAACTCTCCCATTTTAAGGGGAACTACTTTAGTCACAGCTATGAAAATATCTGTCCATGGTCCCATGGCAGTCAGTAGAATGAGCACAATTTAGATATAAATTCTGATGTACAGATGTATTGTCCAGATGACAATTTCAGAAGCACATGTTGTGGGGCATCTGGATTAAAGAGAATGAACAATACCAGAATTCTTTTAAAGGTCACACTAATTTCAGAGTTAGATAGATTTCCAGTTATAATTACAGACCATTATCAGAATCTTTTGAGGTGAATTTTGACATTGTATATTCAGATGTTGTATAAATCTGTGATGTAAGAAAATGATAAAAGTTTAACATTGCTTTTTTGGAATGTAAATTTCAGGTACTCAATTGTGCTAAAGGATAGTAGATAAGTCTTATTTTTTCTCCATAGATATAAAAGAGATTGTTCATTTCAGGGTCAATATATAAAGAGAAATAGAGAAATGAGTCTTCTTTCTTTCCTCTACTTTTCTTTTTTCTGATATGAAAGGAGAGCTGCAAACTTGAGCTACATGACTGAAGCTATTATTTTTCTTTTATCATTATGTTGAAGTTAAAGCTTTTCATATCACAATAAATATTCTAAAGAAAAAAGAATTTGTAGAGAAATTGAAAAAACATTTTCAGAACTTCAAGAAAATGAAAGAAAGTATTGTCAGTTATGTTTTTTTTTTTGAAATGGCTAAGAAACGATATTCTGAAAATTTCCTAGGCCATTTCAAATTGTACAAAAGCAAATATTTCATTATTTAACCTCAACTTTCTATTACATTAAATTATGGTTTCATTTTTAATGTAAATTAAAAAATAATATGCAAAAAATTAATGCCAATCAAATACACCTTGTTTGTTTTTTTTAATTTGATTTTACAGAGAGGATGTAGGAAACATGAGTAAAGTCTTAGTGTAACTGCTCCTAATAGCCCAGGAAAGTACATAACTCAAATTTGAAAAAAAAATTCCTCTAACACTGAAAATAATACATAGATATTTTAGGCAAAATTTAAAATGCCAAGCTTTTATCATGCTGCTATTTTAATTTCATTATTTTTCTTTTAACATTTCTATTTTAAAACATCAGGAAATAAAATGCATCTAAGTTAAGATTTGATATTAATTGTGAACATTTCTTTTTAGAGGGTTTCTGTCACTTTTAAATTACTAATAAAAAATAAGTAGACAATGCATTAGGTAAAATATTTATTATTCTTATTTAATGAATCTATTAAAACCAGAGAGATTAATAGTAATTATCATACTCTATCATCTGCATAAATATGAACTCTATTTATTGTTATCAAAATTTTGAAAATATTCTTCAATCAGAATATATTGACAATTGTCACATTAAATGTGAGTACTTAAACTTGAAAATTAAACTTTAATACAAGATTATAGGTACAATATAAAAACAATTATGATGAAAAATATAATGTTGCCAAAATACTTCCTATATAGGTATACAAGGAAGATATAAGAAGTAGGTATTTTTTCCTTTCCCCACTGCTCTCATTGTTTAAATATTGGTTTATTTGCAATATTTCATTTTCTTTTCTTTCCCTTTTCTTTCCTTTTACTTTTTTTGGTGAGATATATCAGTTAGAAATATAGTACATAAAACACATGTGTGCTTCTTAAAGAAAAAGTTGAAGCACATGTATTTCTTGAAGGAAAACTATAAAGCAATCACCTCTGCAGCTGCTACACTAGTCAAGAAACACAACTTTGTTAGTACCCAGAAATTTCCTGGTCTCTTTCCAAAATCCCATCCAGTCTCCTCCACATTAGACATAAGCAACTACCATTTAGGATCTTATGATGATCTTTTATTTGCTTTCCATTGGGTTTAAAATATCAACTTATACATTCTAAAATAATTGGGTTTTTTATATATGTGTTGAAATTTATTATTTATTATAATAGTGTATTAAGGGAGCAGAGATGGCTCAAGCCATTGGGTGACTCCTTTCCACAAGGGAGGTACTGGGCTCGGTTCTGGTGCCTCCTAGAAAGAGAACTTGAGCCAAACAGACAAAGAGAGCAGTGAGTGTAAACAATAAGGGGGAAGTGGGAAGAAATAAATAAAGTAAATCTTTTAAATAATAGTATATGAATTCTTTTGTAACTTGCTTCTTTCACTTTGAACTATTTTTTTGGGAGATTTGTTTTGGAGGATACTCAAAATTTTGGTTATCAAGTTTTGTTCTCAGTACCACCTTACACTCTAAAAGTGTATTGAGGACCATAAAGAGGCTTGACTAATTTGTCATCAATAATTATGTTTAACCTGAATCTTCAAAGGGTCTGAATATGTTTCCCTACTTGCCCCATTTTTTTTCCTCCCTCCCTCCCTCCCTTCCTTGCTTCCATCAAATACACCAAACTTTAGATCACTGCACTATGAAAAGGACCTTTTATTTGCTTACCCTCTCACTGTCTACTTCATATATTTTATAATCATTTTGATTTTCCATCTTTTCATCTTTTAGAGATGCATATTGAATACTTTTTTAGTATTTATCTTCCAGTATGAGACTTTTCTCTCCAACTATGCTATATCTATGATTACCTCCATTTGTTGAGGATCCCCCCCCCCCATTTTTGGAAATTCTTATCTCTAAAAAATATACTTCATTCCCTCACAATAATTTTGGTCAGTTTTTGTAGTTTCCATTTCCTTGTAGATAGTTTTAAGCTTGACTTTTCAATTTTAAGAATATACTCCTGGAGTGGATGTGGCTCAAGCGGATGAGCTCCCACCTCCCACATGGGAGGTCCCGAGTTGCGTTCCCAGTATCTCCTGGAATAAAATAAAAACAGACTACAAGCAAAGCAGATGAAAGAACCAACTTGGGGAAGTCGATGTGGTTCAGTGGTTGAGTGCCAGCTCCCCACATACGAGCTCCTGGATTCAATCCCCAGCCCCAGTATCTCTCTCTCTCTCTCTTTATAATAACTAGACTTCCATATTACACAGATGTTGGAATTATTAGGAAAGAAATTTATAACTGTGATTAATGTGTTAAAGACACTGATAGAAATAGTGGGAAACATGCAAGATCAAAAAGGTAATTACAGCAAAGAAATCTAAACTGTAAGAAAGAATAATTGGAAATGCCAGATATAATAACCCAGTACAAGAATTGTTTTCAATGGATTCAACAAAGCTGAAGAAAGAATCAATAAACTTGAACACAGACCAAAAGATATTATCCAACTGAAATGAAAAACAGAAAGAAAAGAATGAAAAAATAAAAGAAAAAAATCATCCAAGATTTGTGGGACAATATCAAATGTTGTAATATGTGTGTAATCAGAAACCCAGAAGGAAAAGAAAATGAAAATGCAGCACAAGAAATATTTTAAAAATAAAGATTGAAAATTCTCCAAAATTAGTGACAGACATCAAACCACAGATCAAAAAAGCTCGGAGAAAATTAAGCAGGATAACTAGAAAGAAAAAAAAAAATCAAACACACACACACAGACTTTTGAATGAGAACACAGGTTCATCACAATAGATACTTTCAGAAAATGACCTCTTTATTACATACAATGACAAAGGGTTCAAAAGAGCAGAGGGAGAGATCCTATTGTGGCCCGTCCACCATGAAGGCTAACTGCTTGGGTCAGTGTCAGCAGCTCTGCATGCTTCAATTCCTGTCAGAGATGAGGGACACTCGTTCTGCTTGAATATGGTTTTTATCCAGCCCAAAGGAAATGGGCCCTGCCAATGAGCAAAAAGCATTCATCAATCAACACTTGTACCCTGGCAAGCAGCTGAGGTTGATTGAGATTTAACATTACCCCATGCTGCTTCTTTTGGTCTCTTGTGAAGTGGAAACACATTGAACACCTACATGCAAACAAGCAAGAGAGGAAAAAAAGAGTTTAGGCAAGGACTGGGACATGGCCACTTAGTACGTCCGTGGCTTCCCCAATGTGCGTGCGTGTGCACACTCACAGGCCCTTAGGCATATCATATTAAATATGCAGAAAGCCAAACAGAAAGAGAAATGTTTCAAGGTTTCCAGGATGGGAGTTGGGGTCACCTTATCCACAAATGGATATGTATAAGAATTTTGGCACATTTCTTGTCAAAAACAAATAAAGCAGGAGGACAATGAAATGCTGACAGAAAAAATTAATCTGTCAAACCAGAATTCTATATCCATAGAAAATATACTTTAAAAGTTAGTAACTTAAGATTTTATCAGACAGACCAAACCTGAGGTAATTCATCGCCAGCAGACCTAATCTACAAGATATATAAGATATTTTAAAGGAAATTCTTCAGATATAAAGTCTATGAATAATGTCAGAGACTTGGATTTACACAGAGAAATGAAGAATATTGAAAAAGAAATGAATGAAGATTTTACATATATGCAATATATATCATATACATACACTTTTCTCCATACACACATGCTCACAAATACACATCCCCAAGTACTCTTAAAGATAACTAAACTGATTAATGCAATAACAGTAACAAAGTGTTGGCTTTTTATAGAATATATCTAAGGGAAATGTATGAATGACAACACAAAGCAAGGGAAGGAAGACTTTGGAATATTCTCTCAGTATTATAAGAATATATACAAATTTCAATATAAATATTTGATATTTTGTTAACTAATAAAAAGCTGTTTAGTCTTTAAACATTCACGTTAAATGGAGAATAGGCAATCTTCCTTCACATATGCCATTTCTTTGTTACCGTCAGAAGATTGTTAAGATTAGAGGGTAAGAACGAAATAAGAGGCAGTCTGCTGAATTCAAATACTCTCCCAGGAAATTTTCATTATATTTAATGTGGATTATAAGGTATGTCCTATGCTGTGCTGGAGATTTTCAATTCCAGCCACAAGACATTGTACTGAAGCCTCTAGGACACACTCATGATTTTCTACCTGATCAGATAAAAATGTACAAGGTAGATTCTCAGAAGCACTGCTGAAGGAAATTTTATTTTCCATGCCGGGCCATGTGATTAATGTCATAAAGAAGAGAATTATATAGATAATACTATAACATGTTAAGGAAAGGAAACAAAAATACTTTGTGTAAGATTATGCCACAAAGCTGCCTTTAATGAAAGTTATCTATAAAGGCTATTTTTATTAAATGATTGAAAAATATCTTAAATGTAACGTATAGTTTGTACAAACAAATACATAAACCAGATTCATCCTTCTATCCATTTGCAAAACCAACCCTAAATCATAACTATATTTTCATATAAACTTAGAAACAAAATTTACAGTCAATAATGGACAAAATTCCATTTCCCTGGTTATTATATTCACCATCTTTATAAAATAAAACTCCAGAAAAATTATCCATGTCCAAGTTTATTTTTTCCCTCCGCTCTAGTGACTTGCTAACATCTAACATTGTTATTGTCCTTCATCTAATTTATTAAGGAACATTAATCATCCATTAGTTGGTTCTGTAGCTTAACATTATTTGCTCCAGTCCACAAATAAGACAGCTATGGCTTGAAGTTGTTAGCATTGGAATTCTATTAGGATATAACATTTATCTTGCCCCTTCATATTAGTTCAGTTAATTGCATTTGATTTTTTATTATTCTATTTAATGAAAAATATACACTGTTATATGGAAGGCCAGCTCTAGGCAAAATTTTTAAGCAAATTAATGTGTGTTTTCAGTTTCTCCCTATTCACTGCTCTTCTCTCATATTTAGAAAGAATCCTACATAAAAGTTCTTAAATGAAATGAATGTTGCCTTTTCAACCATTATTGCAAGTGAAATACCTAGTAATTTGGGACAGAAAAACCTTTCATGCGGCAGTTATCTGATGTATTTTTAATCTTGATTGACCACAATTTTTACCAGAGATTTTCTATTGATCCGTGGAAACAGTGACATGTTGTTTTGATGACTGCGTGAATTATGTGGATAGGAGATAAATCTTAGTAGCTTCACAAGGTGGGGGAGTCTGATAGAAGATGCCCACATAAACAGGAGTTCTCCAAATATAATGTTCTCAGTGTAATTGTGAATGGGAAATGAACTTAACTTGCAAGAGCAAATTGGTTATCTTAACTTTAACGCTAAGAAAGGAAGAAGAAAAAGAATCAAGTAACCATAACAAATCACACCAAAATACAATCAAGCAAATATTTCCCCAGAGAGATCATAAAAATATGCTAGTATCTCATGCTTCTTAAAATTTTCAAGTTGAAATTAATTTAGAGTATTCCCGTCTTGTAGTGCATCCAGGCATCTGGAAAAAGCAATCACAAATCCTCCTCAAAAGAACAAATTTTCAATCGAAGATTCAGAGCATTTCACAGATAAAGTTCAAAGGAACATGGGCTCAAAACTAATAATGAAAAAACCCACGAACACACAAACAAACAAACATGGAGCATAGTCTATAATTGAGAATGAGTGGATAAAAAAAACAGTGGATGTTAATAAGAATTTAGACAGCCAACTTCTCAAGTACAGAATATGAAATATCAGCAATAATATGTTGAAAGAAGTGGACAAAAATAAGAATATATTAGAAAAGAACAAGAGATTATTATCAATTAGAATTTGCTGTGTAACAAAGTACTCTACAATTTTGTGGCTTAAATGAATAAACATGTATTTAACTCTCGGGTCAGAATTTTGGTTTGGACTTAGTTGGGCAGATCTCCTAGTGGTGGATGCATTTACTCACGCATATGCTAAGTGTGTTCTCACACACTCAGAAGGACAGTCTAGGCTTGTTCACACGGTAGAAGAAGTCTAACAAGGGCCAAAAGAGGGATATTTCAAAGTCTCTGCCAATATCATGTTTGCTGCTGTCTCACTGAACAAAGCAAGTCAGAAGGCAAGCCCAGTTTCAATCTTTAGAAAGATGGATTCCAATGCTGCATAAGAAGATCTTCACAGATGTATTAAAAGGACATACTTACCAGCATGGCATGAATTTGTGGCCATTTTTTACCACTTACACAGACTACATATCATGGCCAATAAAATTTGAGGTCCAATGCACAATAAAAATATAAAGCTATAATAATTGAAACAAAAATATCTGTAGCATATTAGATGCAGTATAGACACAGGTGAAGACAAAATTAGTGAACCATATAATAGCCCATAAAAATGATTTGAAATGAAATCTCCAAAAACAAGGAGATGTACACTGTAAAAGAGATGTTAAGATATATAAAAGAGAAAGAAAGAGAATTTATTATATAGTTAGTTGGCATTTAAGAGGTAGATATTATTTATTGAAGGATAGAGGTGATGTTTCAACTTATGACTGAGAAAATTTTCAGGATATCTGAATCACACCAATCCTAAAGTCTAGGAAACCCAAAGAATTCCAAATAGAAAAAATGAAGTCCAAATTACTATTGGATCCTTTATAGTGAAATTTTCAGGTTATTGAAAACTATGAAAAGATCTCAGAGGAAGCCAGAGAGCATAAAATAACTTACCCACAAACATATACAAAGATTTATGCTGACTTGTTAACAGCATGAATAAAAGACAGAAGGCACTGAAATAATATTTCACTGTGGTGATCTAAAATTACTACTATTCTAGAATAACAGCAAAAGAAGATATAATCAGAAAAACTACAATATAGAAAGTTACCACCAAGAGAACATCATCAAAGAAAGTCCTAATGGATATACTTCTGATTAAATGAAAATTAACTCAAATGGAAATTCTAATATTTGCAAATTTGTGAGCATATCTAAACTAACATTTACAAATAAAAAATACAAATAATGTCTAATTTGAAGATTAAAAAGGCAAAACTAAAATAAAATAAATTGGGAGGAATCATAAGAATTAAAGAAATTTTTCATTTCTGTATTTTATTGAGAATAAGCTGAAGATAATTTAAATTAACTAGCTAAATTTAAAAACTAAAGCATAGAATAGATAATATAGTTTCAAAGCTACTTGAAGAAAAACTACAACAAAAAATAAAACAATTTTTTTATTTTAATTTTTTTAAGTTGTGGGTATGAGGTTGAAGTTGCAGGAGTGGGAATGCTCTTATGAAAATATGATAAGATAGTGTCACTGGGTTAGAGTGTAGGTTGGGGGGACATTCAAGATGGGGCACATCTGGAGTAGGCTTCTGGGGAGTGTGTAAGTGTTCATCATGTCATAATGTGTTGTGTCGGGGAGTGGAGACCCACACTGTGAGTGGGAAGGAGATGGACTCCCATCTTTGGGAGGACCGATTCACTCAGAAACAGACAGGTGGGTGTCTCTTAGGAGCAAGGGTGGATCCTAACAGGGGAGGATAATCAGCGTGTCAAGATCTCTTGTTGCATGTAACTATGAATCTTGTCATCTAACGAATCAAGACAAGGGGTTGTCATGTGCCCCAGGGGGATGGAGAGGAAGGAACAGAAAAGATCAAACAGGGTATTTAGTGGTCAGGGGAAATGTTTTTCGTTACCTTACAGTAATGGACACAGGACATGGTAAATATCACAAAAAATTATTAAACTCTACCGTCTAAATTGTAAACTATACTGTAAACCATCGACAATGTTTCGTAGTTATGTTTCACTATCTGTATAACAGTTATAACAATGCTACCATCCACACACAAAATGGTTTTCATAAAGGGTGAGGAAAGGGGAAGGAAGTTGGATATATGAGAGTCTCTAGTATTCCATGTGTGACTTTGCTGTGACCTAAAACTTCTTTGAAAAATTGGGAGACACTGGGGAGTGAGAGGGGGAAGGTGCCATGGTACAGACTGGACACCTGACAATGCAGTGATAAAAGGGAAAAAAAAATTAAAAAAAAAAATTTTTCCCCATTTTTTGAATGTCCCAATCCTTTAATTATATTTTATTTTTATTTTTATTGTTTTTGAGTTTCCATGTATTTTATCTCTTGCATTTAAGCTTATTATTATTATTTCATTTCCCTATTAATTGTATTTGGTTATTATATGGGCTTCATCTTCAAGAAAGGTTCAGATCACAGAAGGGTTACAATGGGGGCTGCAGAGGGTCATTGGTGGGGGGGGGCATCTGGGATGGGGGATTCATGGGAGGAAGTTCATCTGAATATACATGAAAGATATATAAAATTGTCCAAATGTCAAGGGGTGGGGCATGGTCACAGTGCATGGACAATCACTCAGTAAATGAGGGAATACTGAATTCCCAGCCTGGAGAGCTCTGCCACATTCTCCAAGGGAACAGCAACAGTCCCCTGAGTGCAGGGGCAATGTCTGGCAAAAGAGGATGGTTCACTAATGGATTCTTGTTATTGATGACTAGCCTCACGAGTCTTTGCTCTTGTAATTGAAACTTAGCCTACTGTTACAGGGTGCTTAAGGGTTGCCACCTGAAAGCCTCCTTGTTGCTCAAATGTGGCCTCTCTCTAAGCCAAACTCAGCGTAGGAATGCATTACCTTCCCCTCAATGTGGGACATGACTCCCAAGGATGAGCTTCCCTGGCAACGAGGGATTAACACCAAGTGACAACTGCCAATACAACTGTAAAAAGACCTTGAATTAAAGGGGGAAGAGGTAAAGACAAATGAGTTCATGTGGCTAAGAGACTTCAAAGAGAGTCGGGAGGTCATCCTGGAGGTAAGGCTTATGCACACCTCAGTAGGGTCTCATAGAACACCAAAGTGGATATCACCTCACACAGAGGGGCTCCTGAGGGCTCTGGAGACACCCAGGTCCTATATAAGGGGGCATAGCTCCAGATATTGATGCCTTATGTGTATATCCATTGCAGGTGATGTACCACACTAGTGAAAGATGTTTTTTTGGGATTTTATGGGAGGTGTGGGACATGGGGAACATGGGAATCCTTGTAATTTATGTGTAACATTTATGTAATATAAGCATATTTTAAAATATATATAAATAAATGTATATATATATATATAAATAGATATTTAAGGCAATAAACAAAAAAAAAGAAAAAGAATTAGACAATTAAGGAAGGAGGACAAAAAAAGAGAAAAACGAGACAGAAACATGAGGCAATAGAATATCATAATCATGTGATTAAAATACATGAAATATATTAGTATTCATTCTAAATGTATCTTGCCATTCATTTATTTCATGCATTGAAAAAATATATAGTTCAGTAAATCTCTACTAAGAGACATACCTAAGGTATAACAAAATAGAAAAATCGTAAGTGAAAATATGGAAAGATTTTGCTGGCAAATATATTTTACAAAAGTCAAGACATGGCTGTTAGTATTAGACAAAATATACTGAAGTTTCAAAGCATGACAACTGGATTCATCTCTGAGAGCTGTTGTAACAAATCACCACAAACTGGATGGCTGAAAAGAACAGAATTTTATAGTCTCACAGTTCTGAAAGCTAGAAGTCCCAAGTCAAGGTGATTAAAGGCTTGACTGTTCTATTTTTCCTTTTGTCTTAATTGTCTACATTTGATAAAAAGCTCAGCTCAGCCCTCTCAGCTCAGCTCAGCTCCTGACATTCAACGATTTACATTTGACTACATTTGACAGGCTTCTTCACATTTTTATTTATTTCAATATATATGTAGATCATTGGTCCTCAACTCGTGGGGCTAATGTTGCCTCCCAGGGAACATTTGGCAACATTTGAAGACATTTTGTTTGACACAATTTGGGCAAATGCTTCCACAAGTAGCTAGTAGGTAAAAGCCAGGGATGCTGTTGAACATCCTACAGTGCACAAGATAAACCTTCCATTCCCACCCAAGAAAAGAATGATCAAAATATATATGTATAGATGATACATAGATAGACAACTAGCTAGCTAGCTAGCTCGATGACAGATATAAAGGTATCTAGATAAGTGATAGAGAGATGGTGATGAGAGCTAGCTAGCTAGCCAGATAGATAGATAGATAGATAGATAGATAGATAGATAGATAGATAGATAGATAGATAGATAGA
>JAKSZT010054304.1:32456133-32488454 GCA_026826555.1 Tolypeutes matacus | reverse complement strand
AGATAGATAGATAGATAGATAGATAGATAGATAGATAGATAGATAGACAGACAGATAGATGATAGAGATAGATACAAAAGAAACTATAGATAGAGATATAAAGGTCATATATAGATATAGATAGAGATAGAGATTTGGTTTTTATATGGAATGAAGCTAAGTTGTAGAAATTAAGACAATTGGTTTTTAAATACTGTATCTCCTAAGAATTAGGACATTATCCTACATGTATGCATTAATAGTATCACTACTAAGAAAATGCACATTTCCCTAATATAATAATGTTCTCTTTGTGTTTAAACTTCCCTAATTGTTTAAAAAATGTATTTCATATTCACTATTTTTACACCAGAATCTGATCAAATTTTACACACAATTAAGTTATTATGGTTCTAATATCTTCTAATTTAAAACTATTTCTCAACACTTTAATTTTTTTTATGGCATTACATTTTGTGAAGAGACTAGGAGAGCTGTCTTTTACAATGCATTTGCCTGATTGCTTGCTAATGGTATTTTTAATTGTCTTTTAACTTTTTTTTTTCTTTTTTTTTATCTTCTACCACATCCTTTTTTTTTTTTTTTTTATTGTGGGTAAAAATCAAAATTTTCACAATACATACCAACATTTGCAAAATGATATATAAATATATATGCATATATGTGCATTTGCTTACAAAAATGTTATTTATGTATATATATAAATATATTTTAAGAGGTGCTTAGATACCCAAAATATTACACGGAACAACTTTTTAATCTTTCTGTATTTCATATAAAAAGAAAGTTCATTGTAAAAGTATGTTTAGATTTGATTTAAACATCTGGAAGAATATTTCACAGATGCTTATATGTAGTTGCAATTGCTTTATATTAGGAAGCATATTATAAATTCCAACCAATATTTTCTTAGTTTTCCAGCTGCTAGGACAAATACCACAAACACACTAAACAATAGGAATGCATTGTCTCACCACTTTGAGGGCTGGAAGGCTTGTTTCCTCCTGGGCTGGATAGCATTCTTGGGGACTGGCAATGCTTGGAGTTCCTTAGCTTTCTCATCACATGGAAATGTCCTCTCCTTTCTCTTCCAGGTTTCTAGCTGACTTCCGGCTTCTTGCTCCTCTCATGTGCCTTTCCCATAATAAAGCTTCCAGTTAGAGGATTAAGACCCAGCCTCATTCACTTGGGCCCACACATTAACTAAAAATAGCATCTGCAAAAGATGCCTTGTACAATGGGTTCACACTTTCACAGAATATTTTTTTCTGTGTACATAATTAAAGCTACCACAATAGTGATGCTAATTTATTCACTCCATGAAGTAGCAGGTATCTCCATCTTAAGGGTATGATGATTACATAAAAGTAATATTTGGGGTGATATTTTTAAACTTTATTTTTAAAGGAGTTTTAGATTACAGAAAACTTACATTGAAAATATAGGGGATTCCCTTATACCTACCCCTCGCCCTCTCACATTTTTCCCTATTAATAACATCTGTCATTAGTTTGGTACATTTGTTAAAATTGATGTACAAATATTGAAGCATTGCTACTAAAAATGGTCTATAGTTTACATTATGGTTTATGTTTTGCACCATACAATTTTATAGGTTTTGACAAAATGTATAATGGCCTGTATCTGTCATAGCAATATCATTCAGACAACTCTAATGTCCCCAAAATGACTTATGTTGCACCTATTCTTCCCTCTCCCTCCCCTCAGAACCCCTGGTGACCACTATCTTTATATCAGTGTTACAAGTTTTTCCATTACTAGAATAAGAAGGCTATTTTGGTTAATAGCTGCATTCCCCCTTATGTTTGTTCATTCCTCAGTCTTGAGGATTTGGGGATGGTTATAACCACTCTGCTTATGATTAAGATGGGGCTTAGATGCCATGGGGCAGATGGGGAACTGTCTTGCTTGCAGTTGTAGATGCTCTCTGTTTTTCAGAAAGGTGCTGTCCATCCTTATCATTTTGTTAGTTGGCCTGGACGAGTCCAATGAACTGGAGAGTAGGTGTTGGCTGCAACTAACTCTGCTGAAATTCCGGGCTCAATCAGCATATGAACAGACGGATATTTTGATATTGTTTTAATACCATGTCCTTAGCACCCTTTACCTGGTGGATTTTTAATGAGTCATTCATCATCTTAATTATTTCCTGGTGTAATAAAAAACTAGTATATTTTACATACTCCATCATTTCTTCCAGAATTCTTCTCCAAAGAAGGTATTTCTCTAATTTGGGGAACTCTGGGCATTAAGGAAAACCTAAGGGTCTAGAATTTATAGGAAAGAATACTGGAGAAGCAAGAACTACAGAGAGAGAATTCCACTGATATGAGGACTCTTTTTGAGTATTCAGCAGAGTACTTGTGTGTGACAAAACTACATGAGATCAGGGAAAGAACTATTCTAGATTAGAAAGTGACTAGTACTCATACAAGGACAGAAATAAATCCTGTTCCTACCAGTCAGAAAAACTTCTCAATTTATGGGACATAAATTGAGGTTTCTGTGGTAGATAATAGTTAGCCCTAGATTAAATTCTGGTCTCACTTAACAAATCATAAAGAAAGTTCCAAATGGATTAAGTGCTTTCCAAGTAATTTACTGTATTCAAGAACAAATTTAAGAATATTTATAGTAAATCAAATATATTCAGCACGCAAAAAAGTATAATTCACAATGTCTGACATTCAATTAAAGAATTCCAGATGGTGAAATAAGAAACAAATATGATGCATAATAAACAGAAAAACCAATCATTTGAAACCAATCCAGAACTGAACAGGTATTAGAATTAAGAGAAAGATATCAAAACAGTTATTATTCATGTACATTATATGTTCAAAAAGTTTAGTAGAAATATATAAGGTATGAAAAGGATCCAAACTTCTACAGCTTAAAACTATAACATCTGAGATGGAAAATATACTGGATAAGCTTAACAGAACTCTAGACATTGCAGAAGAAAAGATTGATGAACTTGAAGACATAGCAATAAAAACCATCCTCAGTGAAACACACAGAGAAAAAAAACTTTTTAAAAATTATGTGTCAGTGAGCTGTGGAAAAATTTCAAGGGGATTTATATATATGATTTTAATAGTTGAAGAAATGGGGCTTGAGGAGGAAGAGACAGAAAAAGGAATCTGAAGAAATAATGTTTGGATAAATTTTTCCAATTTGATAGACACCATGAAAAATTTACTATGGAGCTTAAAAAATTTTCTTAAGTGACAAACTTCCAATTTTGCTCATGACATTGATGTGCAAGCATATTTTAAAATGCCATAGACAGTTCACTAATTTCCATAGTCAAATTATATGTAATAATATTTTATGTATTATTGCATTTAATGAATCTATAAATATGAACAATAGATGGAGGCTTATGTGATATGATTTGAGAGGTTACATGAAATATGAAATTCCAATATCTGAGAGAAATTTCGTTTTTCACAATAATGAATGTGTATGTGACTTAAGCCAAAACAATGCAGGATAAACCAAAAGCAGAAAATAGAAATAAAGAAAGTGTTCCTGGAAAGGATTGGCAACACTGAATTCACTTAAGTTTATAGAAATATATATGATGAACAGTCTTAGATATGGTTGCAATATCCCTTGCAAAACTATTCCTTATTTTTTTTTTTTTTTACAAATATGACATATATTGTAAGAAGAAACAGATAAAGACATAAGAAAGTAGAAGGTTCTGAAAATGGTAGAGTTTATATCCTAGGATCAAATTAATGAAGACTGAGTAAAAATAACAATATAATTCAATGCATCATATATCATAAAGGGACATAAAATTATTAACTTGTCATAGTCTTAGATGAATAAGTTAATATAGGGTTACATGAGAAGTATTCCTTTATCACATCTTACTGTATGAAACATTAAAATCAATAGAAAATTAATAGCAAAATAATCATAAAAGAACATTGTAAATAAAAGCACATACCCTGGAATAAATTTAAATGACTTATTAAATATAAATGGAGAGACAGATGTGCAAAATAAGAAAAGAAAATATGTACCATTTTTCAAGTAGCAGATTAGATGCTGGACTAGAAAAATCCTAACTTACTAAATTCTAGAAAATGTATCTTAACAAGGACCTCACATGGAAACAAAAACCAATTTCATATGGATTGTAGATATAATTGTGAAGGCTACTGCTATAAAACTTTTAGTGTAGAACATAGGAGAATTTGGAGTTGGCAAATATTATCTTTATAAAACAAAATAGGTCCTAATCACTAAGAAGAAAATATACCATATTAAAATCAAGAATTTTTATTCATCAAAAGACACCAATAAGAGAATGAGAAGTCAATTTAAAGAGTGGGAATAGGTGTTCATAGGAGGTATATTTTAAAACTCTGGTGGAGGTCCATAGCTGGTCCTGACATGTAAATTGGTCATCCGGCCTGGGTCTAGGGACAATAGACTAATGCAACCACACAGTAGCTGGTTCCCTTCAAAGTTTCCCTCAGGATAGCTAGTCGCCTTCTCCAGCAAACCCCACGCATTTTTATGGTAAAGCGAATGATGAGAGGTCTTAGGGCCGAAACAATCTCAACTATTCTCAAACTGGCCCGTGCAGAGAGCTGGCTCTAGCAGAGAGGTGGCACAACAACAAAAAAAAAGAGACAAAGAGGAGAGATAATGAGAGACACAACAAATCAGGAGCTGAGGTGGCTCAGGTGACTGAAGCCTCTCTTCTCCATGGGAGATCCCTAGTTTGGTTTCCGGTACCTCCTGAAGAGAAGATGAGCAGACACAGAGAGCACACAGCAAATGGACACAGAGAGCAAGACGGCGAGTGCAAAAACAAGGAGGGGAAATAAATAAAATAAATCTTAAAACAAAAACAAAAACAAAAACAAAAAAACCTTTAAATGAGTAAGAAGTCGGGCTCACTGGTATGGAGCTGAGTTTGGAATGCGAGTGCCTAGTGAGCCACTTTTGGTAAGCAAAACCGAATGCTGTGTTAAGGCATCCCATGCCAACGCTCTTCAGACCCCACTGCAGGGCGGTGTCCACGGAAGTCAGAATCTGCTAAGGAGTGTGCAGAAATGCACCTGCCGGATCAACTAGCCCTGAAAATGGATGGTACTAGAGCATCAGATCTTTACTAGGCTGTTGCCTGCAGTCAGGATACATGCCAGAGAGATGGGAGCTGGAAGCACCTGGCAGGGCCCAGATTCCCCCCATCCCCGCAGATGCTACTTTGCAATGAGTAGGAGGGCCTGTTCATTCAGAATAAAAAGGAAATTCAACAAACCAATAGGGAAAAGGCAGAAAATCCACAAGAAACAAGCAGATAAACACAAACTTTATAAATCAATAAGCATATGGAAATATAAACAATTTCATTACTCATCAGAGAAATAAAGACTAAAATCATAATATATTATCAGAATGACTAAATTTTTTAAAAGGTAAAATAGCAATTTTAGTAAGGATGTGGATCAAGAGGAACTGATAGCTAGATGTAAATTTGTGTAGACATTTTGGAAAATATTTTTCAACATGTAACCAAAGCTGAAGAAGTACATACCCTTTGACCTAGTAAATCAATACATACCTAGTCATTCTACTTCTAAGCATATTCTGAATATATACTTAACAAATACATATGTTCACTGAAAGACATATACCAAGAATGTGCATAAGGACTCCATTAGCAATATCCAAACCTAAAAATGATTCAAATGTTTATCAATAAACATTTGGGAAGCTATTTTGCAAATAGTTGAAAACAAGAAAATATTCAAAATAAATGTTTTCAACATAACTGAGCATATATTAGAGATGTAAGCATCTTTTTCACAGTATGAGGGAGGAAAAGCCCCACAAACTTTCTAGGATGCATTGGACTGATATGAAGAAAACTCTATAAATATATTGAGATAAATTTCTTGACATGCCAGTAAATGGACACTGAATATTGTCAATATGCCAACTTTTCCTGATGAATATGTAATTTAGGATAGCCTGAAATATGGTAGTTTACCTTTAATAAACTGAATCTAATGCTATTTTAAGTATACTGTTATACTATGTTTAAAATAATATCTAGTGTATCAGTCTGCATCTAGTCCAGAGTGAGAGACTACACAGTAATTTGAATGGGGAAAATTTAATATAAAGAATTATTAAACAATTACCGGGGATTACCTATAAAGAAAATATCCTAGGGTTGAGGGAGAGAGAAGAAGGAAGGCACAAACTTGGAAGGGCCCCTCTTATCAAATGCAAAGATTCAGACCTCATTAGAGGAGGTGCCATTGCAAATTATTGGATGAAGGAGAAGTTTGCTGGATTGCCCTAACCTAGAACTGGTTCATAATCAAGGACCTTACGCTGTCATGCAGGGAAAAGTGGGCAGGAATTATCTCCTGCCATGATGCCTGTGTACTAAGGCTGCTGGGCAGCAAACTACAGCAGAGACTGACAAATGGGACACACCCACTGGGGAGCAGGCTGGATAATACTGTTGGGAGGGAAACCATGGACAGGCAAGCAGGAACCCACTCTTTTTCAACTCTGCCAGAGTACAGATGTGCTGAGACTGGGAAGCTACTCTTGGGGCCCCTGTGAGACTCACTGGCAGTCTCCTGCAGAAGTGCAGTTGAAACTCCATATGGACTGGCAACTGCTGAAAATTAATGGTAGTAAGCAACTCTGGATGTCCCTGATATGCTCTGCTGGCAGCTATGAGTAAAGCAAGAAGAAAATAATTGCCTTCAGGACTGTACTTAGAGAGCTTAAGAGCATGTGAGCTGCAAAAGAAAAATGTTTAAAAGGCCCAGATCCATTGTATCAGAGCAGAAAATGAAAGGTAGTTTTGTAGCTAAGTGGCAGCAATTGGTAGCTTTCACTTTTGCAGAACTAAATGCATAAATATTTTCAAGATTTTCTTTTCAATAAATCTCATGTCTATTTGAAAAGTAGAACTTTAAAATAAATTTATTTCATCCAATATTAAAAATTAAAAATAGTATCCTCTGAGGAACTGATTAAAAACAGTTAAATTAATATAGTAACTCAGGAATGATTAAAATGCTTCTGTTAGTACTTATTTACCATAAGAACAAGGTGTGCCTCTCAATTTATTTAGGACTGTGTTTTTTAATGCTTCTCTTCATATGAGTATAAGATCTTTCATAAACTGCTCAACATTCAATATTTTATTAGTATGGCATATAGGTTGCTGCCATTGGATCTCATTTATGTTTCTCATTGGTTATCAATTACATAAATATCGTTATTAGCTTTGTATATTTATCTCATACCAGACCTTATACTTATACTTCTTTATCAGTTTTCTTATCTGTTACCTTTAAATTTAAAACTTGAGGGTTTAAAAACTGCTAAAAGAAAACATCATCTGCAAATAATAATGAGTCCTTTTTTTCAATAATTATTGTTTTTCTTACTACATTACATTGATTAGTCTTGCAAAGTAATATTAAAGAGCTTGGTGCAAGATAAGTTTACTATTTTTATCTTGATTTTAATGGCATATTTTTACTATTTAACTATTTAGTGAAAATGTGTTATTTGTATGTGGTAAATATATATCATTTAAAGAAACACTATTTCTTATTAAATTTAAGTTTTGTCAGAAACTACTGTTTATGTTTACCAAAATTTCTTCAAAAATTATAATTTATTCAAATATTTATAGAAACACTCCTAATTTTGTCAAAATAATTGAATTAGTTGATATGCTTTCTAATTATTAAAACTTTTTATAAAATATGAATTGTTTTTAATGTATATTAATATCCTTTGTATGTGTTTCATTAATATTTTACTTGGAATGATTTTGTTTTTTGTTTAAATATGAAAATAATTTTTATCCTTTTTTAACATTGTAGGTAGATTTTAATAATATGAAATGTAATTTAAGCTTTTTCACTATTTTGAAATAATGTAACACTAAAAATCTTTTTATTTCAGTAATAAAGACATTTGAACCTGATGTCATTTTTATTGTAATTTATAATTTTTTCAATGTCTCATAAAGGTGTTAATATATTCTAATTTTCATCTTTTGGAAGAAGTAGATTTTTAAAATAAATTTTTTATCAATTTATCGGATGTGTGCAGTGTCCTCTATTTCTTGCACTTCCAAGTCAATGTTTGTTAATTTCCTCATCCTAATTTATATTATTTTGCTTTGCCCCCATTTTTCAAATTGAATAATTCATTATTTTCAATTTTTATTATTCAATGATAAAAAATTTGACACTCTAAGATGTTTTTTCTAAATTCATCCCCTTGAATATCTGTCTTTTTTGGAAATACATTCTCTCTGCTGTTGACACATTTCAGCAAGATTTACCTGGGAATGAGTCGTTTCCTCATTAATTCTAGGTGAACTTCAATTAGAAGGCCAACTAGAATGCATACATTTTGAGCAGTCTCTTCCATTTCATCTTTAAGAACACGAATTCTCAGCAGAAACGACTGCATTTTATGCCCTTTATTTACACTCTCATTATTTGTTATTACAGAAAATCTGATTTATACTTTATTTTCTCAGAAGTACTCATTATTTTACATGTTTTAAAATTTCTTTCATCCACTTTATTTCAAAATACACAATCTGTTCTTTCAATTCAACTTTCCCCTACTTATGCATTCTACTCATTTAAATGTGTTTAATTCTTCCTAGGGTTCTCATGGGATACGCAACCTTAGTTGTTGCTTTCCCCCTCCCTATATAAGTCATTCTATTAAGGTGACAATGGAATTGTTACCAAGTAAGAGGTAAAATATTCAGTAAATTCCTTTGTTCCCATGGTTAGATTTATACTCTGTCATATATTTAGTTTGTTCAAATGTAAGTGCTGTGGTATTTTCTACAATTTTGAGATATCTGCATTTTTTACTTTTCTAAATTTTTCTTTATTAAACTTGTTTCCACTAAGTGATACCAGAGTTCGGGTTTTCCAATTTTCCATTAAAGATGCCTAATTGATCTATGGGACACATGGTAAACACTGGCCTTCAGTTGCTACATGTAGATAATCATATTTGTGGCTACAATCTTCTAAGAATGCTTTAGATGTTCCAGATGCTGCCTAGAAATCCATCTAAATGGATTTCTCAGTCTCATAGGGAAACAATAAAATTGTCAAGCTTACATTTTGTTTCCTTTTTGGCATTAATTTCAAACATGAAAGTAAATAGACTACCTTTCTTTTCCTTCTGCAAATGTAGCTCTGAGTGATATGCTATGACAATAGGTCTTTCTTCTCAGATTAAGAAGCCATGGGAATTCTTTTCTCTTACTCTTTGTCTGTTGCTTTATACTGATGATTGCTTTATTTGTTGCTTTACACAGAATAAACTTTATGATTTTTAATACTATCATACCATCTACCATAGGCAGTAATTTTCACCCTTCATACTGTGATAAAATTTATTTATTAGGATTTTGTAATTGTATGCAGTAGATTTTGCAGATTCATCTAGTTGACATTCACTCTTCTAATTTTACAAAAATATCTACATGTGCAAAAAAAGATTAAAAATTACTACCTTTAACATATTACATTATACAATTAATTTTCAACTTTTTAATTACTTTTTTGATAATCTGTTTACAAATTTTTAAATTTATTAAATTGCAATGCTGTAAGATTGTGGTGCTCAAATAGAATAAGTAAAAATTAAGGTATTAAGTGAGTAAAATTTTAATTTGATTTTTACCTTTAACTCATTTCAGAGACACCTACCAACTGCTGATATAATGTTTCTTATCCATTTTTTTTCATTATTGCCCTAATAAGACAAACTTTTACGTTTTTTTTTTTTTTTCCTAACCACCCTTCCCCTGCCCAGATATGCTATGTATCTATTTATTTTGGTTATGCTCTGTGTCCCTTTGGAGATCCACATATTACTTTAATGTATAAGATTTTTTTCACTCTCCAAAACAAATTTTTTCCTGCTTATAGATATTACTCTTGTTGTGAAAGCATGCATGAGACACAGAAACCTAATATTTACCCTAGAATATGTTTCAACAAGGCCCCCTCCAGGATCTTCACAGAAGTTGACTTCTATGTTCTACTTTTTCAATAATCCTCACAGAGCTAGAGTCTGGAAGAAAGGTTTACAGAAGATAAAAAGGGAGAAGAAGTGTGTGTGTCAATGCCCATATGGGCAAAATTGATGATAAGTTGGAAAGGTGTAATTCTTCAGTGGATGGTCGTGACAGTGGTGCAGTGATACTATTGGGTTGGGCAGTACTGGTCTGTGAGGAGGGTAGGGTGGAGAGGGTATGTTGGACTGTCCACGGAACTGGAGGGAAGATTGGGGGAAGGAGCAGGTGAATTATGGAGATTTCTGGATATGTGGTTTAAACTACAGCATTGGGAATGTTCTTTAGGCAAATACAGAAGGGGAGGGTTACTGGTTTAGGGTGTTGGATGTGGGGTGCACTTGGGCCAGGGCACATCTGGGGCAGGCTTCTAGGGAGTGTAGTGATCTTGTCATAGTGTGTTGTATCAGTGGGAGGAGACCCACATAATGAGCAGGAAGGTATTAGACTCTCATCCTGGGGAGTCCTGCTATGATCTCAAATAGAGGGGCAGGGGTCTCTCAGGAGTATAGGTAGTGCCTAATAGGGGAGGAGAGACCAGTATGTCAAACCCTCAATGTTGTTGAAAATATTTGTGAATCTTGTCCTTCAATGAGTTAATCTTGGTGGTTACCATGGGTCCCGATGGAAGGGGGAGGGAAGAATAGAATAGATCAAACATGGGGCATTTTGGGGGTGATGGAATTGTTCTACATGATCTTGCAATGATGGATAAAGACCATGTCAAATTTCATCAAAATCTATAAAAGTGTATAGTCTAATATGTAAACCATAATGTAAATCATTGACCATGGTTAATAGCAATGTTTCAATATTTGTGCATCAAGTGTAATAAATGCACCATCCACATATAAAATGTTATTAATAGGGGAAAGGGGAAAAGGGAGAGAATGTTGGGTATATGAAGATCATTTATATTATGTACGTGACTTTTCTGTTATCTAAAGTTCCTTTGAAGACAAAATGAAAATAGTAAGACACTGGGGAAATAAATGGAAGAAAATGTCACTGTACATACAAGACAACAGACCTTACAGTGATGAAAGGCATAATATCAAATTTTTTAAATTTGCATATTTTAAATTATCTTTCTATTATTTAAAATTTTTAAAAAGTTTTGTATTTTTTTGTTACTTTTAAAACTATCATTATTGTTTCATTTTCTTATTAATTGTATTCAGTTATTTTGTTGGCTTCAATTTAGAAGAAGCTTTGGATCACAGAGAGATTACGACTGTGGCAGGGGAGGATCATTGGTTCAGGGTGTCAGAGATGGGGGATGCATGGAAGGAGCTCTACCTGGGACATACATATATGGCATATGAATGTGTTCAAATGCTCATGGGGCATGGTCACAGTGAGATGAGATTCACACAATAACCAAAATTATATCGAATTCCCATGCTGGAGAGCTCTGCCACATTCTCTAATGGGACAGCAAGAATTCCCAGAGTACAGGGGCAGTGACTAGTGAAGGATGATGAACCACTAATGGGCCCTCAATAGTGATGACTGTACTTATGAACCTTTCCTTTTGAAATTGAAACTTAGTCTAGTATTATAGGGTGCCTAAGAGTTCCCTCCTGAGAGCCTCCTTGTTGCTCAAATGTGGCCTCTCTCTAAGCCAAACTCAGTATATAAATGAATTACCTTCTCCCTAGTGTGGGACATGATTGCCAGCGATGGGATAAGCTTCCCTTGCACTGAGGGATTACTACCAAGCACTAACTAGCAAAGCAACTGGAAAAACGGCTTGACCAAAAGGGGGGAAGGGTAAAGACAAATGAGTTTATATGGCTAAGAGACTTCAAAGTGAGTTGGCAGGTCATTCCAGAGGTTGCACTTATGCATGTCTCAGCAGGATCCCTTTGACTGCCAAAGTAAATATTGCCTCAAATAGCAGGGCTCCTGAGGGCTCTGGAGACACCCAGACACTACAGTCAGGGCAAACAGCTCAGGAATTTGGCACCTTCCAGTGGGCCCTTCTTTGGAATGTATACTCCTCAGTGTGACCGAATTGGACTAAGGTGTGGTTTCCCTACACATGGCTCTTCTGCCCCTTCTATTTGAACCTATAGTTAGTACTAAAGTTGATAGGTGTATGTCCAAGAGACTTAAATCTTTGGGCTCTCCATGTGCCAGCTGGACCCTGAATATCAACAGAGCTGCAACACCTACCTTCCATTTCATTGGACTTACCAAGGACAACCAACAAGGAGATGATAATGGACAATGACCATTCCAAAGAACAGATAGTGTCTGCAACTGCAAACAAGATAGTCCCATCCATCTGCTCCATGGGATCTAAACCCCCTCTGAATTAAAGGTGGAGTGGGCATCACTATCCCATAATCCTAAGGATTGGGGAATGAACGATGGACTAGAGTAGACTTACTGTTATTCTACTATAGACTTATTGCTATTCTAACAACGGAAGAATTTTTATCATTGATATAGAGGCAGTGGCCACCAGAAGTTCTGAGGGGAGGGAGAGGGAAAAAGAGGTATAATATGGGGACATTTTTGGTACTTGGGAATTGTCCTGAATGACATTGCAGTGACAGATACATTTTATATATCTTGTCATAACTTACAAAATTGTGTGGGAGAGAGTGTAAACTACAATGTAAGCTATAATCTATGCTTAGTGGCAATGCTCCAAAATATGTCGATCAATTGTAACAAATGTTTCACACTAATGAAGTATGTTATTAATGTGGGAAAATGTGCAGCGGTTAGGGAGCGAGGCATATGAGAATCCCCCATATTTTTTATGTATCATTTATGTAGTCTAACTATCTTAAAAAAAAAAAAAAGTATATTATAAAAATAATATACTTATTGTAAAAATAAAGATATGTGATAGGCAAAACATAAAGGTATGTTGCTTTGTTTTTAGTAAGTATTGACTATATTACACATACAATTTTGCATCCTATCCATGCATGTCTTTAACCAGTCTTGTTAAGGGCCAAATATTCATGTATTATTTTGTAATGGCATTTCATATATTAAGGGCACTAATTCGTATTCTTTAATATATGTCCTTAGCCATATTTCCCAAATTCATTTATAAAATGTGACCATGTGAAGAAATGTGTGGTTTCTTATACTAAAATATACTTAAGATAATCAATTTATTTCTGTGCGACTGGCTTGTTCATCTTTTCTTTTCCTTTTCTCTCTCCATTTCCTAAGTATGATAATTATTTTTCGATATTATATTATGAATGATCTAATTTTGTACCTTTGAATATTTAATCAAGCTGAAAGTTATTTTGGTTTGTGATGCAATGGTGGGAAGGTCTAACTCTGTGGTCTGTTATATTTAGGACAATGGTGTCAGATAAATTTAGACAAAATTTCATACATTATCATGCAGGGTTCTACTACTTTCAAAATAATATGGTACCAATTAACTTAACAAAAGTCTTTTTTTATCAACAATCACTCTTTTTTGCATGTATTTGTGCTTATTCACTCATAAAGGGATACATTTATTCACCAAATATTTATCAATTAACTGCAGTGTTGAATTAAATATAGCACCAATTTTCAAGGTGTACACAGCACAGATTAGTTGGGGAGATAGATATGTGTACAGATAATAGTAATACAACCTGATTCTAATTTCTTAATTTTTCTGCAGAGTACATAGGGCACGAGTATTAAAATACAACTTCTACAGCATAAATTCCACATAAAAATTATGCTAGTGTTTTTTTTGTGTGTGTGATAAAAAATGTACTTAAATTGTTTATATTCAGAAGTTTTATGAACCTATCAATTGCAATTATTAAAAATCATGACAAGCCTGTTTCAGTTATTTTTAGATTTACATTTTATTCTATGTATGGAAATGCCCTTCAAAACAATCTAATCTCAATATTACAAGGATTAGTCAGCCAAAGGGGTGCTGATGTAAAGTACCAGAACTCTGTTTTTGGGGTGTTTTGGGGTGGAAGCTTACAGTTACCAGGCCATAAAGCATAAATTACTTCCCTCACCAAAGTCTGTTGCCATGTGTTGGAGGGGGATGGCTGCCAGTCTCTGTAAGGGTTAGGTTCCCTCTTCCTCTCTTGGCTCCATGGTTGGTCCCAGCTTCTTCCAATACCAGCTTTGGGATTAGGCTTGCTCCTATCCAGGCTCAGCTGCTCTGTTCTCTCCACAAGGTCAGCTGTAGAATATCAGATTAACAGCTAGTCTCTCTTCCCAGGGCCCTTGCCCTGTCTAATGTATCTGCTTCTCTCTGTGTTTACTTCCTGGGGCTCCAGCTCAAAACTCCAACATCAAAACTCCAACTAACTCCCCTGCTCTGTGGTGTAGTTTTCTCTGTGAGTCCCTGCGTACCAAAGGAGCAGGATCTCAATGTCCTACTGAAGCGGTCCAATCAAAGCCTTAATTATTACTTCATCAATCAAAAGTAAAACCTCTGAACACCATATAATCTAATATGTCCAGAGGGACAGACCAGTTCACAAACATAATCCCATACCTATTTTTGGAATTCATAAACAATATCAAACTGCCATACATGCATATATCTTTAGGCCTGTCTGAACAAGGACTGGCATGAGTTTAATCAATTTTTCAGAAACATATTAATTTCAGTGACAGATTAATCCCATTCCATATTTCCTGCTAGGATGGCTATTATTTAAAAAAAAAAAAAAAAGAAAGAAAAAGAAAAACAGAAAGTAGCAAGTGTTGGAAATGATGCAGAGAAGTTGGAACACTAGTGCATTGTTGGTGAGAATGTTAAATGGTGGAGCCACTGGAAAAACAATATGGTGGTTCCTCAAAATGTTAAATATAGAATTACCATATGACCTATCAATTGTACTACTTGGTGTATAGCCAAAGAGAGAGGGTCACAAACAAATACTTGTACATCAATGTTTAGAGTAGCATTATTCACAATTAATAAAAGCTGGAAATAACCCAAGTGTCCTTCAACAATTGAATGTATAAACAAAATGCACACAGTGCATGCACACAGTGGAATATTATTTGGTCATTAGAAATAATAATTTGCTATTATTACTTTGAAGAAATTTGGAAATATTTTGTTTAGTGAAATAACCAAGTCACATATGGTCAAAAATTGTATAATATCATGTATAATTGGTCACTAGAAATAGCAAATTAGCAGAGATAGAAAGCAGACTAAAGGTTAAGAGGGAGATGGAGGGAAAGGGGAAGGGGAGTGTTTGCACATGAAGAAGAAAAAGGAGAAGACGGAGGAGGAAAAGGAGAAGAAATAGTAATAATATTAATAATAAAGTTTGAGTGATAGAGTGACCCAGAATCTTCCTCAACATTTTTTTCAAGCTCTTTTGTCAATTTCTAGAATTATGCATGTTAGGAGATAAAGTAGCTCATTCTCTATAAGAGTCAAATGCTTGCATCAAGAAGGACAAGGCCATTATAACTTTCATAAAAGATTTGTTATTGATATAATTTATCAAATAAAGTTCAGTCATTGGAGATCTAAGAAATTTCTTTAGAAAACATTGACCTGTGCACATGTGAATTAAACTTGTTAGATCTCAGATGAAAGAAAAATTCTAGCATTGTAATATAAGCCAAAGCTAGATTTTTAGTAAAGAAATATTCCTGTTAAAAATTATAGGGAAATGGAAAGTAAAATTCAACCCTGTGTTGAAAGCTATATTTCTCTGCCCTATTTGAGTAGTGGTGAAATATAATTACCCACGTCAGATTTAGAGCAAAGCTTGAACTATATATACCATATTAATGCATAAAGACTAAGGAAGATCGCATTAAATATAATAGTGAGAAACTTCAGGTTTACTAAAGCATTGTACATTACCTAATAGGGACTTCTGTTATTTTTCTTATTATTTTGGCTCTAATTTCCAGGAACAAAAGAAAAATGTATGCAGATACACAACTACAGGGATATCAGGAAGAAACCTCATGGTGCCAAAGAGAAATCATGCTTTTCTTTTTCTGTGTAATAGGTTAGCTTAATCTTCTGACTCATTGGTTCCCTGTGCCTTTGCAATTCTGAGAATAAAATTTCCCATACATATATGGAGATATTTCAGTGGTAGGAGAAAGAAAAAGAAACTTTTGTTGTTTGAAGCCATAGGTACCCCAGCAAAAAAACATGTACTTAAAGTTAATCCATTCCTGTGGGTGTGAACCCACTGGAAGTAGGAATTTTTAATGAGACTGCTTTAGTTAAACTCAGACCCCCCTCAATCAGGAATGGTCTTAATCCTATTACTGGAGTCATTTATAAAATAATGAAATTCAGAAAGAAATCAAGCCATGGGAGAAAGAAGCTGAGATCAACAAAACCAAGAAGAGAAGGAAAAGACCAGAAGATGCCACAATATGCGTTGCCATGTAACAGAGGAACCAAGGATCAGTGCAGTCAATCTCAGAATGCCATAGTCTTTGGGGGCACAGTCATTGTCTTCATCATGCCTTTATTTGGAAATTTTCCTAGCTTTATAACCATGAGGAAATAAATTCCCATTGATTAAGCTGAATCATTTCAAGGTATTAGCTTGAACAGTCTAGAAAACTAAAATTTGACAGAAATAAAGTAATTCTCTAACAAGCAATTTGATTGAAGCATTTTAAGTCATATTCATTGCTGAATATACTAAGACAATCTATTGATACAGAAGAGGCCTATATCAGGAAAGAAACTGAGACTTGAAAGCTTAAAGGAGAGGTGGTCTTACATTCTATTTAATGAAAGGGGTCGAAAAGTATATGGGGTAGGGGAAGAAGAGGAGGGAGGGAGAAGCAAAGAAGGTAGAAAAGAACACAGAGGGACAAAGAGTAGAAAAGTAGAGAAGAGAACTGGAAGGGAATTGAAAGGGATAAAGAAAGGATGGGAGGGGAAGACAGGGGAGGGGAGGACAAGGAAGGGGAGAGAAGAGGAGGGAATATAGGAAGAAGAGAGAGAAATGGGAATTCAGAACGCTTCCAGAAATTCTCCTAAACCTATAACCTAATGCAATTAACTTCACACACCCAAAGCTTTATTGTTTTCCTTCTGACAAGAGCAAGGGTGTGTGTTAAGCAAACAACCATATGAAAGCATTTGGCACTAGGTTTTGGTTGTATTTTTCTAGATATATATATTTTAAATCTGCACAAGGATATTTATTGCAGAATTGTTTATGTTGCAGAAGAGTGGAAACTGAATATCCACTGAAGGGAAATGGAAACTAAGCTCTGGGATATAGAATATTATGCAGCTATTTTTAGCAAATGAGTTAGTGCTATAGCTAGGAAATAGCCATGAAATACAGATAAATACATTTAAAAAACATGTTATTGTGTGATGGTCACAGCGTGGTCTAATTTGAAGGATAACCATACTATATATAACCACTTGTATTTTAGTTTGATCTTGAAGGAAGAATTGTTTTTTTAATATATTCAGGAGTGGGCACAGCCATTCACTGATCAAGGTATCTTTGCTTTATTTTTAACAAATCAATTTTATTGATAACATATAAATGTCCATCCAAAGTGTACAATCAATGGTATTTGGTAAATTACATAGTTGTGCATTCATCACTTCGATCATTTTTAGAGCATTTTCATGATTCCAATAATAATAATAAACAAAAACCAAACATAAAACTCCCATCCCCTCTCAATCTCTCTATACTTCCCTTGTCATACATAACTGCTATCTGTTTCCACCTCTAGTTTATTTGTACTTATATTTTGTAAAAATAGTCTTATATATGCAATATTACCCATATTCATATTTTATATGCAGTTTCATGTATGTATAACATACAGTCCCATGTTAAAGATTTTAGCTGTCATGAAAGAAGAATTTTAACAACATTGTTATCTCAAAGGAACAGGAGTGGATCCAAGCCATTTTGATTTGTTTTAGTACATAGCACATATATTTATTTTTTATATTTTTAAAATTATTTTAAAAATTTTAAAGAAGCTTTAGATTCCATAAATGATACACTGAAATATATATATATATATATATATATTTATATAGGGGGATTCCCATATACCCCACCTCTTCTCCTTCCCCACTTTTCCCCATTTACAGCATCTTTCATTAGTGTGGTACATTTGTGACAACTGATGAACACATATTGAAGCATTGCTACTAACCGTGGTCAACAGTTTGCATTGTAGTTCACACTTTGCAGCGCACATTTTTATAGGTTTTGACAAAATATATAATGGCCTATATCCTTCATTGCAATGTCATTCAGAACAAGCCCAATGTCCCCAAAATGTCTCATGTTAAACCCATTCTTCCCTCTTTCTCTCCTCAGAACCTCTGGTGTCCACTGCCTTTAAATCAATTTTACAAGTATTTCCATTACTAGAATATTAATAAGTCTACTTTAGTTCATAGCTGCATTTCCCCCTTATGTTCGTTCATTCCTCAATCTTGAAGATTTTAGGATGGTGATGCCCACTCTGTTTCTGATTGAGAGGGGGCTTAGATCCCATGGGGCAAATGGATGGAACTGTCTTGATTGCCATTGTAGGTATGCTCTGTTTTTTGGGTGGGTGTTGTCTATCATCATCACTTTGTTAGTTGTCCTGGGTTAGTCTGATAAACTGGAGAATAGGTGTTGCAACACTGTTGAGGTCCAGGGCTCACCTGGCACATGAACAGACCAAAGATTTAAGTCTCTGGGACATATATTTAATGAGTATAATGCTAATTACAGGTTCAAATAAAAGGGGTAGAAGAGCCATGTATAGGGACATTATAAATGAGTCTAACTCTGTTACATTGGGGAACATATATTCCAAGGTAAGGCCAACTGTCAGGGTACTGAATTCCTGAGATTGTCTACCCTGCCTATAGTGTCTAGATGTCTCTAGAGATGTTAGGAGCATCCCTTCTTTAGGCATTATTTACTGTGCCAGTCATTAGGATCCTCCTGAGAGGTACATAATTGTAACCTCTGGAATGACCTCCCAACTCACTTTGAAATATCTTAGCCAGAAAAACTCATTTTGTATTTAATATTTCCCTCTTCTGGTCAAGGTTTTTTCCAAATTCTTTGCTAGTTGGTGCTTGGTAATAATCTCTCAGCACCGAGTAGGTTCATCCCCAGGAATCATGTCCTATCCTGGGGGTACGTAGTGAGTTTATTTGCTGAGTTTGGCTTAGAGAAAGGCCACATTTGAGCAACAAGGAAGGTTTCAGGAGGTAACTTTTAGGTGATATGTAATACTAGGCTAAGTTTCAATTTCACAAGAACACAGTTCATATGTACAACCATCAATATCACGGGCCTGGTGTATTGGTCTGTCCTCCTTTGCTAAGCACTACCCATGTACTCTAGGGATTCTTGCTGCTCTATTAGACAATGTAGGAGGACTTTCTAGGATGTGAATTCAATATTCCTTTGGTTATTGTATGGGTCTCCACCTACTGAGACAATAGCCCATGACCACGTGAACTTATTTATATTCTGTAAAGGCATGACCCAGGTGCAACCTTCCCCATACATCCTCCTATCACCAACACCCCTCACCAGTGATCTTCCCCTGCCACAGTTGCAACATTTCTGCAATCCAAAACCTCCCCCAAAACAAAGCCAAAAAAATAAATGAATAAAAATACTAAAAGAATAAAAGTACAATCATTTAAAAAACAAAATCCAAAAATAAAAATTTTTAAATGAAGTAAATTTCCATTGCATCTTTCATCACCATAAAATGTTATCTTTTATGTACAGTGAAAATTCATTCTGTATGTTCTCCCAGTGTCTTATTTTTTTCACTTTATTTTAAAAAAAGCTTTAGGTTACAGAAAAGTCACATAGAAAATATAGGGGATTCTCCTATATCCTACCCTCTTCTCTTCTCACAATTTCCCCTATTGATAACATCTCACATGAGTATAGTATATTTGTTGTAATTGATGAACAAATATTGAAGCATTACTCCTAACCATGGTCAATAATTTATATTAAGGAATTTATTTTGCACCATACACTTTTATAGGTTTTGACAAAATATAAAATGGCCTGTATCCATCATTGAAAAATAATGCAGAACAATTCCAATGCCCTAAAATTGCCCTATGTTCCATCTATTCTATTGTTCCCTCCCCCTCCCCTTGGGATCCATGGTTACCACTAAGTTTCAATTTTTAAAGAATGAGGTTCATAGTTACATGTATTAATAATGAGGGCTTGACATATTGGACTGTTTTCTTTTATTAGGCATTGCCTATGTTCTTGAGAGATTCTTTCCCCTCTAATTGAGAACATAGCAGGACTCCCCAGGATGGGGGTTTAATATTTTCTTGTTTATTATGTGGCTGTCCACCCACTGAGATAATATACTATGAAAAGATGTACATTTGCATATATTCCATAGAAGCATGCTTCTTGTGCACCATATTCCACATATCTCCTGACCCCTGATGCCCAATATCAGTAACCTCTCCTGTCATATTTGCCAAAAGAACTTTCCCACCATTGTAGTTTTAGCTACAGACTACAGACTTTAGGGCATTGGAATTTCTCAGAGTTCACCTGTTCCTTCCTCCAGCCCTCCCCCCAGTTCCATGGATAGTCCAACCCAACCCCTCTAATCTACTCCCCTCACATTCCAGCACTGTTGACCCCTCTCACATTCCTGCAACAACATCACTCCCATGCACTGCCCAACCACCCCTAAGGTGGAAGTACTTTCTACTTTATCATAGGTCTTGCTCTTATTGAGCCTTCACTCACCACACTCTACTCCCTTTCTGTCTCCTGATATTCTATGTTCCAAACTCTAGCTCTGTGAGTATGCTCAATTTGCTTAAGGCATACCAGTGAGGTCATGTAATAGTTGTCCTTCAGTGACTGGCTTACTTCACTCAACATAAGGTCTTCAAGATTCAGCCACATTATCCTGTGTTTTGATATTAAATTCTTTCTTACAGCTGCATAATATTCCATTGTATGTATATACCACAATTTGCTTATCCATTCATCTATTCATGTTCACTTGGGTTGCTTCCAACTTTTGGCAATAGTGAATAATGCCACTATGAATATTGGTGTCATATATCTGTTAATGTCACTGCTTTCACTTCTTCTGGGTAAATACTCAGCAGTGGGATTGCTGGATCATATGGCAGTACTATAGTTAGCTTCCTGAGGACCTGCAAAACTGTCCTTCACAATGGCTGCACCATTCTGCATTCTCACCAGCAGGCAATGAGTGTTCTCGCTCCTCCACATCCTCTCCAACTCTTGCAGTTCTCTGTTGTTTTTTTTTTTTTTTTTTTTTTTTCCCCTGTGTGTTTGTTTATTTATTTATTTATTTTTGAGGTACCAGGCCTGGGGATTGAAACTGGGACTTCATTAGTGGGAAGCCAGTGTTCAGCCACTGAGCCACAATGGCTGCCCTGAGTTTTTCCAATTGTTTGCTTGTTGTTTTTTGTTTTTGTTTTTAGGAGGCACTGAGAACTGAACTCGGGACATCCCAAGTGGGAAGGAGGCACTCAACCGCTTGAACAAAATCTGCTCCCCTCTGTGTTTTCTAATAGCCACCAGACTAATGGGTATAAGATCATATCTCCTTGTAGTTTTGATTTCATTTCCCTAATGCTAGTGATGTTGAGAATCTTTTCATGTGTTTTTTAGCCATTTGTATTTCTTCTTTGGAAAAGTGTCTATTCAAATCTCTTGTCAATTTTTAAAATGGGTTGTTTGCTTTTTACTTTTGAGATGCAGGATTTCTTTATATATACTCAATATTAGGCTGTTAAAGAATAAATGTTTACCATATATTTTCTCCCATTGAGCAGGCTGCCTTTTCACTTTCTTGACAAACTCCTTTGAAGCAACAATAAAAGTTTTTAATTTTGAAGATGTCCCATTTATTTTTTCTTTTGTTTCTCGTGCTTTGAGTGTAAAGTTTATGAAACCATTTCTGACTACAAGATCTCATAGATGCTTCCTTACATTATCTTCTAGGAACCTTATGGTCTTGAATCTTATATTTAGATCTTTGATCCATCTTGAGTTAAATTTTGTATAGAGCATGAGATGGTTATTGTATTAGTCAGTCAAAGGGGTGATGATGCAATATACCAGAAATATCTTAGCTTTTATAAAGGGTATTTATTTGGGATAAAAGCTTACAGTTATAAGACCTAAAAGCATAAAGTACTTCAAGGTACCATAAGAAGTACTTTCTCAACAAAGTCAGCTGCCTTGTGTTGAAGCAAGATGGCAGGCAATCTCTGCCTGGTCTCTCCTTCCTTCTTCCTCTTTAGACTCCATGGGCCTAGCTTCTTCTGATATCAACTGTAGGCTGGCAAAGGGCTCATTTTTTAGGGCTTCCTATATCAGTCTAGCATAGGGCTTGTTTCTTCCAGTCTTTCTCAGCTGCTCAACTTCTCAGTTGCAAACAATTAGGTGAATGACTCATCTCTCCCCAGGGCTGCAGGATCAAAACTGACAAGATTCTCTCTCTCTTCTTCTTGTGTCTTCTTGAGTGAATGCCCATTTATATTAGCCCACCAAGGGGTTAACCTGAGTCACACTTTACTGACATGATAGAATCAAAGGCCCTAAATTGATTTAATCAAGAAAATTTAAAACCTTTGAATTTAATACATTTAATGGGTATAAAACCCAGAGAAATAGAACAGTTTACAAACTGTTTTGGAGGGTTTATAAATAATATCATACTGCCACAGTGATTCTCTCCCATTCTTTTGGATATAGATTTCCAGTTCTCCCAGCACCATTTGAATGGACTTGGTGGCCTTCTTGAACATCAGCTGAGCATATATAAGAGGATCTATAGCAGAACTCTCAATTTTGTTCCATTGGTCAGTATGTATATCCTTGTGCCAATACCATGCAGTTTTGACCACTGTAGCTGTGTAGTATGCTTTAAAGTCAGGTAGCATGATTCCTCCAATTTCATTATAATTTTCAATATGTTTTTTGCAATCAGGGCCCATTGCTCTTCCAAGTAAATTTCATAATTAACTTTCCAATTCAGTAAAAAAAAATGCTGTTGTTATTTTTATTGGGATTGCATTAAATCTGTAAATCAATTTCAAATTTGAATATCTTTTATTTCTTTTTCTTGCCTAAGTGCTCGAGTAAGTACTTCTAACATAATGTTAAATAAGGACAGTGACAGTGGGCATCTTTGTCTTGTCCCAGTTCTTAGAGGAAAAGGTTTTTTGCATTTCACCATTGAATATGATGTTAGCTGTTAGTTTTTGTAGATGCCCTTTATCATGTTGAGAAAGTTTCCTTCTATTCCTATCTTTTGAAGTGTTTTTTTTTTTTTTTTTTATCAAGAAAGGACATGTACATCCATGTCCCTCAAAAGAGTTGGGAAATATTCAGCCATTATTTCCTCTAACCCTCCTTCCGCCTCCTTTCCCTTCTCTTACCCTCTCTGGTATCCTTATAATGCCTATGTTTGTGTGTTTCATGTTGTCATTCAATTCCCTGAGTCCCTGCTGAATTTGTTCTATATTTTTATCTATCTGTTTTACTATCTGTGTGATTTCAGACATATTATCTTAATATCACTAATTCCTCTGCCTGTTCAAATCTGCTATTATGTTTTTCTAGTGTATTTTAAAAATTTATTTTAGATTATTTTTTATTTTTTTTTATTTCTTGCATTGAGCCATTCATTACCACCAGATCTGTTAGCTTTTTATCTATGTTTACAATTTTTTTCTGTATGTTCCCCTGGAGTATTTCTAATTTCCTTTATCTCTTCCTTCACTTCTTTAAGTTGATCCATGATATTTATTTGGACATCCTTGATTAGTTTTTCCACATTCTGCATCTCCCCTTGTTTTTTAGTTTGTTTTCAATAGACTGGGTCATGTCCTTCTGTTTCTTAGTATGGCTTGTTATTTTTTGCTGGTGTCTAGGCATGTTTATCTTGATGGGCTTATTCAGACAGTTAGCTTCTCTTTCTGCTTTAGAGTTTTATTTTATTTTGTTTTGTGTTAAGTTTCTTCTTTGACACTTAGCTCTATTTATTCTATATCCTTGTAGTAGTCTGTGCTTCCCTGAAAAAACTTTAAGACCATAGAAAAGGAAAGATAAAAGAAGAGAAAAAGAATAGTAGTAATAAAAAAAAAAGTGGATAGAAAATGAGCTATAAAATAGCCAGCAAAAAAAGTGATAAGAGTGAAAAATCATAAAAAGTAGAAATGTATAAGAATTTTTAAAAAGGTGGAATAAAAAACATGAAACTAAAATAAAAGATAGAATAATGTAAAAGATGAGAAAAGAGAAAAAAAATGAAGACTAACCAAGAAAAGGTGGAATGAAAGAAAGTCTATGGAAAAGGAAAAAATGAAAGAAAGAAAAGGAATAAAGAAACTAATGGGAAAAAAGAAGGAAACGAAAAAAATGAACAAAGAAAGAGAAAATACAAAAAACAGCCCAGGAAAAACAGGCTACCCTCTTAGGCCCCTAGGAACCATCTCAGGGTGCTAGTGCTTCATCATTCAATCACCCTGTAGCCTACCCTCCACAAGTAAGGTACCTGGTTTTAGAGTATAAAATAAAGAATTAAAAAATCAAATTAAAAAATTACAAAATAATAAGAAATATAATATCAGATCAAAAAACCTAAAAAAAAATTCAATCTATAAGTTCCCTGTCACAAGGTGCCAGCTGGGTGCCTGACAGGCTGCTAGATCACTCTCTGGATCCCTTCTTTTAAACAGTACAGAAGATTGAACCATGGACCTTGTAGATGTGAGGTAGGCATTCATCTACTGAACTACACCCACTCCCCAGGTTTGGTAGGCTTCTAAGAGCTTCTCTGCTTCTCCCCTCCCTTTATACCCTCAGGAAAGTTAGGTTTTTCAGTTTGCCAACTGTGTCTCCTGGCTTCCTTCTCTCCAGGCTTATTAGTCAACCCCCTCTGTGACGTAGTTCCTCTCTCTCCCAGGTCAAGTGGCTGTGACCACCTGCCTGATGTGAACCCCCTCCCCCTCTCCCTGGGGCCTTTTCTGTGCTGGCTGGGGTCTTTATTTTTATTTTTTAAATTTTTCCCCTCTGTTTTGTCTGCCTGTTCTGAGTTTGCTGAATGCCTGTCCCATGCTTTGTTCTTTATCTCCCTCATGGATGGGTCACTTGTAACCTCCAGTGGGGTTGGCTACAGCCTAGATTCAAAGTGGGCTCAGCTGGCTAAACTCACTAAAGAGAAACTACTTTCTGCCATCCTCCAGAGCTTTCTTTCTCCTAGGGAGGAGGACCGTTTTTCCCTTCTCAGTTGGCTCCAGTGAGCCAGGGACTTTCCTAAGGCTATTTGCCTTGAGGGTGGAAGATATGTGCCATTCCCAGTCTCAGGAGTGAGTAACATACAGTTTTTGTTTGGCCTCTTGGTTTCTCTGTCCCTCTCCTCCTGGATGATGCACAGCACTCTCCTGGTCTGCAGATCCCCAAATCAGCTCCCTTGGACAGTATTTTGCCCTTCCTCTGTTGTTTTTGTGAGATAATTGAGCCTTGCCTAGCTACTCTGATGTCATCTTCTCAAAAGTCCTCTCCTTTTGTCTCTCTAGATATTTTAATGACATTAATAACTTTTATGGAACAAATAAAAAAACAATATAGACAGAGCAACATTATTAATTGCTTAGCAGGTTTGAAGGCCAGTCCCATTATTACAATCCATTAACTCAAGAGCAATAAATGAAGATCATCTCCAATATGATGAAATATTTATTTATTTACTATCATAAATTATAATTAAAAAGTGATATATTAAGAAAATCAATGATTTTGATGTTTCCAAATCAGATGGTTATTTTTGCTTAGCAGTGCTCGATAAAATAGACCACTGTCTGTCAAGAAAGACTTTCTTCTTTTGGCTTGTGGAACAGGTGATTCTCCTATTTTTCCTCCCATTTCACTGACTTCTTAAAAATAGTACCTTTGCCGATTCTTCTTCCTCTTCAGACCATATATTGGATTTCCCCAAACTTTTTATCAGTCATAGTCAATTCTCTATCTAAATAGGACTATTAAATGATTTTGTCTAATCCCTTGGCTTTAAACATATTATATAGTGACAACTTTAATATTATCTCCAAAGATAAATAAAGTCAAAACTAAAACCTAGTCTCTTTGGTGTTGGTCAATTGATATCTCAGAGTAATTATTAGCAGCTATATCTAGCACTAGAAAGAGAGGATACTTTTCATTTATGATTCTCAACTTCAAGGCTTAAGCTAAAAAAGCTAAAAAAAAATCAGAGGGTATTCCACATATTTTATAGATTTTAAAAAATCTAATAGAATGTCATGGGGAAGTGGATGGGAGAGTTCAACACAAAAGACATGCAGTCTTTCTTGGAATAGCTAGACTCTTCTATAATTCTGATGTATCATCTACCATTTTGTTTACTCTGTCTAAAACTTCTTTCTCACATTAAACTGCTTCTTATATTCCTTCAATATAAAAGGAAGATTAGCAGATGCAGAATTAGTTTTGTAATTTAGTAAGAAAATATTCATAGCAACATTAATAAAAATAGAAAAATATAGAAAAAGTGAAAAATAAGGGTAAAGTAGCTGAATACAGTGGAATGCTAACAACAATTAATAGTCACATCTTTACAGAATAATTAATGACCTTAAATATTTTTTAATGCAATGTTACATTATAAAAACATACAATGTGCACATAGCCTTCTTCATCATCACATAAAATTTGAACAGACAAGTGTTTGTTAGGCCCTTATGCAAAGATGATGAAATATTTGTAAAGTTTTCCATATAATTTATTGATAATGTATGAAATACATATTTGAAGTTACTCACATATAAGGTTAAAATATATGCTATATGATATGATTTATACACATTTTGTATACTTATATAGTACACTTAGCACTATGTTTAGCATAAATGGGTGATATGAGAATAATAATAAATTACTAACACTTATGGGGTCTCACTTTGATACACAGTGTTAAATGATTTGTTTGCATTATATAAATAAATACCTACATACACAAACTGTGTACAAAGCATGGAACCAACTTTTAAAAGAAAAATAGTGTTCATTAAAAATTGTAAGGATTAAAGAAAACACAGTTATTTCATCCATTAAAGGGATTTTACATTTCAGCTGATTTTCAACTTTCTTTGCTTCATTTTATTTACATTTTGGATTTTTGAGAATATTTCTGTGTGCTATATAACCAAAAAATTTTTTATAAAGAATACAAACTGAATTTTTATAAAGTCCTTTGGAATTTGCTTTAGTTTCCTCATAATAAATGCATTATACACATTTTATTCATCCTTTATATGCAAATCCATCCCATCTTTATTCTTTTCCTTCTCCGTGTTTCACTGCGCTAGTTATGGTGAATGCAGGTAACTGACACATTCATTCACCTCTTACTCATGATAATTTTATTTTTTAAAAGGTAGATTGAGTTGATTGTTCAAAAGAAAGCACATCATCAAAACTAGTCACATGTTGCTTTACTGTTTACTCTTATTTTGTTACTTTAAGTATGATTTTAACCTTCTTTCATAATTTATTACATTGGACAAAATCAAGACAACCAGCATATTCTTTTTCACATTTCTTTGCAATTCATAATTAGTGAGTTTTTCCTTAAATACTAATATTAAAAATTTTAATTATATTAATCGCATCAAATAATAATCAAAAGTCAGTTTTCTCATAGCTTTTAGAACCTCTGAAATATAAGAATTTAGCTTTGATAATTTCTACATTATAACAACCAGGCCAAGGAAAGCCAAGTGAACTGGCAAAATAATTCAATAAGATTAAAAAATGACATTAAAATGTCAATAATGGGAATGTGGAGTTTTCTACAGAAGCCTCCTATTGCATTTAATTAAAATTATACTAGATTTGATTACCAAACATTTGATTACCAAAATTTGATTACCAAAAGACTTTTGCCTAGCTATGATTTATTATATATTGTGAAAAGCACTCTTCTGAGGGCTTTGCATATTCAACTTATTATTTCTTGCAACAAATCATAAAGCAGGCAAAGTAAATGTATTTGTTTTACCAATAAGGACAGTGAGGGACAAAGAATTGAATTAAGTTGCCTGTTGTCACCTAGCTGGTAATTTGTGAAACTGAGATTCAAACCCAGACAATCTAACTCCAACTTCAATACACTTAATACCACTGAAAATAATAATCATGAAATCCAAAGGCATGATTAAAATTTACTACACTTGTTATAGATTGCATCATATTGCCCAAAATAGTGTGCTAAAGACTTAACCCTCTGTCTCATGAATGTGATCTTATTTGGAAATAGGATCTTTGAAGATGTTATAAGTTAAGAAACCTCAAAACCAATTAAGGTGGTCCCTAATCCAATCAATATGACTGGTGTCCTTGTAGGAAAATAAATTGGGGCACAAACAGAGAGAGAAAACAGCCACGTGAAGAAGGCAGAAATTGAGTTTTGCCATAATCCAAAGAATGCCATGGATTGCTGGGATGTCACTGCCTGGATCCTACATACTTCAGAGGAAGCATGGCCTTGCCAACAACTTGTTTTATACTTCTAGTCCAGAACTGTGAGATGGTAATTTATTCTGTTGTTTTAAGCTACTCAGTTTGTGGTACTATGTTATGGCAGGCCTAAGAATCTAAGACAGTTCTGTACCCCACAAACTCTTATCACTCTCCTCTCTCTCTCTCTCTCTCTCTCTCTCTCTCTCCTCTATATATCCCTAAGAGAGATATATTTGTTATGGAATGTATTATTATAGTCTCAAAGGTCATTCATAAAACAAAGATTTCTTAGGAAACATATAATAAACTTTCATTTCAAAGAATATTCATATCCATTTCATACTCAAATTTGTTACATGTACTCTTCCTTTCATAGAAGGATAGAATAAGAAAAAATTAAAACAAAACCAATATTTAATTAGAGTCCTAGAAATAACATATTTCTTATTTACTGCTGAGGAAGTCATGGACACTCCTAGTGACCATGTCATAGCCCTATCACACACATATCCCTTTTCTATTGTGTGCAGATGTCTCAACATGTTCCCCTACATTAGACATTAGGTCAAATGGAATGGCCTGGCCTTACCTTAAACTTGAAACCAGGAACCAGTCTTATAGCCACTGACCCAAGCAGTTGGCTTCCCTGGGAAACTGACCACAGTGGTATCTTTTATCTTGCTCTTTTGGACACTTTGTGCTTTTTAAGTAATAAAGCAGTCATTTACTGAAAACTTCTGTTATGCCTGACCTTTTGTTCCCACAACACCCCATATAACAACTCTCATCACAGATTTTGGCAGAGAACTGGGTGCACTGGGAAGTATGGAGTGGGTTGATTCTCTGCATTAATTTTGGACAGGAGCATTCTGGGCAAAGGGACTCATGGTGTAGCCACAGGTGCTCTGCAGACACAGACTCTGACTGGATCTTTCAGGGACTTAGACAAGCATATCCCACTCTGGCTGACACAACAAATTCTAACTAAGCCTTGGAGTAATGAATAGGAAGCTATGGTAATGCTATAAAAACTGGGTATTGGTACATGGATATTCTACCCCTGCCAGGGGTATTTAGTCCCTCACTAGTTCCTCATTTTGCAGTGGGACATTGATGATTGTATTAGATAGGGGGCCCCTGAATGATGTGACAAACTTGTTCTCCTCATTCAACGGATTACTTTGGGAGATACAATTGAGTGGGTTTATTGTCCCCCCCTAGCTTGGGGCAAGGACTCCTATATTAGGAAAATGGTCACTGTGGAAACTGACCGAGGAGCCAGACCAGAAGGCAGAAAGCACCTGTTTTTTAATCTGGCGGGTCCTGAAACCCACAAGATGTGTCAGTGGCTGCACGTTCCTCTTAGAGACCCCAACCTACTGAGTTATGTTCTTGTGACTACTAGATTTAGGGGTCCCAAAGGATTTTCAATGTGGAACTTTGGGCAAAATATAAGCTAGAAGGAGGGCCATGGGCTCAACAGGGACAATTTGCCTCTGTTCAGGCCCTTCCTACAATCCCCAGATATGGGCAATGTAAGAGGAGAAAGATCCTGAAGATCTCCTGTCTCTTCTTTTGGCCTAATCCTCCTGAAAGAGGGGCAAAGGACACATCGCTTGGGACTCTCCTTTTTAGCCACTGTCAGGCAATGACCTGCTTTTAACCCCATTGCATCCTCTGCACAATTCTCAAGATGGTAGGAGGTTAGGGCTGCCAGACAGAAGGGTGGAATGACTGGAGCAGGCTTAGAAGTGTTTAACACATGGGGCTGTACCCATGGGAACTGAAATAGCATAAGGGAGGTTAGCAGGCGATGCCTGACTGGGCCAATAGTCCTCTAGGAAACAGTCATGGGATAACTTCAAGAGTCCTTATAACTCCCATATATCAGAAAGGGGTGGAATTGGGCTAGAATCTACAGGTAAGGCACTTAGGTCAAGGAAAAAGAAGTGAGGTTATATTCCAAGGCAAGAGTCAAATAGACTGGATGGCCTTTAAGCAAATAGAAAAGTGTCTCCCACATGAAGGGGTTGCATGACTATCCAGTTAGGACTAGTTATTACTCTCCTCTCCTGTTTTCTACATATTTGGTTTGGAGGCAACTTGGAAGGAAAGCCCCTTCATCCAGCTGACTCTGGTTATCATCACAGTGGCAGGGACCTGGCTGACTACTGAATTTGTCATCTGACCCTCACCCCTTCACCTCTTTGTCTAGTCCAGATGACCACTCGAGGATCTGATTTCCCCTGCCTCACATTTGCACTGTCATTAGGAAGTCACGGTGTCAAAGGATAATGGTACAGCCATTGGTTGTGCACCCTTCTTTCCCACACCCGTGAACATCCTGTGGGGAAGCAACAGCTACTGATGCAATGAAACTGGCAAATGGCTTCCAATTTATTATCCCAAGCAAAGCATGATTTGCCTGGGAGTGTCTCTGATTCAGGATTTTCCTATTTTGGCAGATTATTATTGCCCTGGCTTGGAGTAAGTGCACAAGAGCACCTGGTACACAATCTGTCACCAGCTTGGCTGACATTGTGAGTTCACAAGATGAGCCCTTCAGGCTCAACAGAAGTCATTAGACTTTCTGGCCAAAGTATTGCTTGCTAATAATTGTGTTGCCTTAGACTTCCTCCTAGCCTATCAAGGAGATGTATGTGACATCACTAACACCTTCTGCTATACATGTGTTAATCTCTCAGGGGAGGTGGAACAGGAGGTGACTAAAATCAAACAGCAAGCCCACTGGGAGCGAAATATACAGATTCTATGTGAGACCTCTTCACCTGGCTCCTGGGGGTTAGGGGTCCAGGGATGCAATCATTATTCCAGACAAGCCTGATTACCCTGAGTGGAGTAACAGCATGAATATGTGAAGTCCTCCTGATGTGATGCAGTTGCTAGTGTCCCAAAACTTTTATTGTCAATATTGTTGAGAGCCAAGGGCTGGTAGTTCTGACTCTTGTTCACCTTTGTGTCTGAGGTGGAAGTTGTTGTGGAAGGTAATGAGGAATAGGCTAGGCTTGGTAGAGAGGCCAGGGGTGGACTGCTGTGAAAGTCACAGACACACCTAGCAACCATCTCACAGACCTTGCCTACACCCCCTCCTTTCCTATTATATGCAAATGTTTTTATATGCTTCCATGCACAGCCCAGGGAGATGTTAAGCCTAATGGAACCACCTGAATATACCTTAAATCTGAGACTGGAACAAGCAGTGGAAGTGTCCCTGGGGTGTATAAATACGCAGTCCTTGGGCAGCACAGGTGTCATTCACTTCAGATGTGAAGTGGGGTGTGCAGAGTCTCCATGTACAGTGCTTCCTACTATAAACCCTGACCCAAGCAGTTGGCCTCCCTGGGAGCTGGACCATAATGGGATCTCTTCCCCTGCTCTTTAGAACCTTTTGTCTAAAAAAGTAATAAAGCAGACATTTACTGGAAGTTTCTATTGTGCCTGAGCATATGTTACCACAATGTTCCATGTAGCAACTTACTCCACAGGCACTATTTTTTTACACTTTCTTCTGTTATTACAAATTTTCTTCTCAAGCATTTTGTTAAATTGTTCCCTGGCATTTTTTTTTTTTTTTACACAGAATAATAATTTGATAGCTATACCAAAGGAGCTCTGAAATGATATTTCCTATTATCAGCATTTTC
>JAKSZT010054304.1:32444903-32456123 GCA_026826555.1 Tolypeutes matacus | reverse complement strand
TATCAGCATTTTCATTTTTATATCATATAATTTATACCAAAGGAGCTCTGAAATGATATTTTCTATTATCAAAATTTTCATTTTTATATCATATAATTTATCTTCTGCCATTTAAAAAATATAGCAGATTATTATATAGAACATAACTGCTACAGATTTCACTTATCAATATAATTTTTAAACTGAGCACTGAAAATATCAATTTAAATATATCAAAATGAATTAACTATTTTAAAGTGCATTTTTAGTAATGGTAAAAATATTAGTTATAAATGAGATAGGAACCATCTAATTATATGAAATTATGCCCCTTATTGACTTGGGTTATTGGTAAAATTATAATAAAATACTACCTATATTTCAATATCATATCCATTTTTATTTTTAACATTTAAACTAGAAAAACACAAAATGTTTTTGGCAATGTTTCCAAAATATTTTGTAATCTCTTCCAGCTATATAGTCCCAAACACACACACACACATCACACACACACACACACACAAACACACACAACCACTCAGGGAGTAAATGAGTTAAAAGCTTATAGAGGCTACTAAGATCTTTCCTCGAGTGGCAAAATTTCCTCAAAGGATAATTTATCAATTTGTTTGATATTAAGTTTTTAAAATTTCATAAAAATTAATATCTCAACCTCTTTGTAAAATCAGAGCATCATAAAAGCTAAATAAGAAGGAAAATTCCATAGGCAATTAGTGGTATGTTTGAAGATAGGGTGAGGAAGAAGGGGGCATGCTATGCATGATATGGGTGTTAATATCTAGTTCATGTCTACAGTCTTTTACAATACATGCTTCACACAGCAATCAGGTTATTTTTGCTCCAAATAAAAAAATGATAGTTAATCATTCCACAATCTGATTAAAATCATTTAGCAGCTCATCCAAATAAAGTTTGTAATATTAAGTAGAGCACATAAAAACTCATGATAATTATTACCAAGAAGATAAATAAAAGATGAACTGCACAGTGACCAGAGGAAACTGAAAGAAGCTCACAGAATGAGGGTCACTAATAAGAAGGAAATCTAATGAATGTTCCAGAGAAACTTAGCATATTAAAATATACTCACACTTATCTTTGAATATAAAGGCATGGGAGGTATATCTAGGAAACAAAGTAATTGGTTGAAAAAGAAATCCTCCCAGTAAACTCTCCCAGTAGATGCTTAGAAGTTTATTAATTGCAAGGGTGGAAAGATACCTATGGTTCAAGAAACAGAAGATCCAAAAGAGAAAATACACAAGATGATTGTATTTAAAGGACAATAGGCCAGGGGTTAAACAGAACGTACTTGCCAATGGAGATCTCTCATGATTTCTACTTTGGTTGTGGTTGTCCTTTGAAATATTTTTAGATATATATGTGTTTCCCTTTCTTTATTCCCATAATATCCAATGAAATCTGCAAGTGTGGTATTGATCTATTTATTTCAAGATACAAGAACCAATAGTGATAATAAATAGAATATCTATAACGTAGATATAGAGTGACTTATTTTATATTTCTTAGTCTTTCTTTCCAGTTGGGGGAATGAAATTATCTTAGAATGTTTAGAGGATAATTTCTTCTTATTAGGTAAAATCAAGATGATTTTAATATTGCTGCTTGGCAGTTTATACATGGGTAGAAGGATATGAATGGATTTTAAGTAAACAAAGGGGAAGACTTATCTGTTGTAAACTCAACATCCACTGCTACTTCTTAGAAATTTTATTAATGGCTTCAGTTCACCATTCCTTCCTGTAGAATATAGCTTTTGGCTATATGACATTTTTGTGCACTCCCACTCTGTTGACTGTTGCCATGTGAATTGCCTTGGCCATTGAGATGTCAATGTACACAAAGCAAGTCTTCCTAGCCAAAGTCATCATAAATCAGCCAATCCTAGCTGAATCCACAGATATCCACATATTGATGAATCAGCCCAGCCAAGACTAGTGCAGCAACCACAATATCCTTGGAGATGATACTTTCAAAACACTACTTAGCTTTTCTCGAAGAACTATCTATCTCTTGATCTAATAGGATGGCCCAGATATGCTCATGGAAAAGCAAAGATCAAGAGGGAGTAAGCCCAAATAGTCCTTCTTGGTCACCAATCATTATGTAAATGACTCAACAACTTCCAAATTAAATAAATGCAAAATTATTTTAACTTCTAATTTATTTTAACAGCAGAATCCCAGAAATATATACTTGTGTTTTGGTAATAGTAATGAAAATATAAAATGAGAAAAATCAGAGATTTATGCAAGAATAATTGAAAAAGTAGTGTTATTTTAAAATGGAGTTAGAGCTTTTCAATAAGGGATTGTCACACTTTTCCAGCTATTTGATGTCAGTGAAAGAATTTTAGGTCAGAATAAACGCTTGTCTGTTTGATATCGCATAGGAGGTTTTTCATGGCTAATTCAAAATTATGGCACAAAGCATTTTATTTACATGTCATAAAAAACAACAAATATTATATGTATAAACATAGTGACTTTTCAGTTCTGTCTATGGCATGCATCCTTCCCTTTTGAATTACCTTTCAAATTATTTAATATTAATAGTCAACAAACATGTTTTAGTCCACTATCATATATACTTACCTTTTGTGTTTCACATACTAATATGAGTTAGTTGTGTTTCTTGCCTTCATTGTTCATAATTAAGGGAAAACAATTTCCAAATAAAGATAACATTTATATCACAAAGGTTAAGGCAGACGTTACTGGAATTACAGAGGTAGAGAAAATGATCAAGAAGGCACCTCAATGACTTGGAGAAAGATTGACAGAGCAGATTCCTTTTGATGTAGGTCTAGAGGGAGGGTGGAGTCTTCAGGTGGATAATGGCTACATAGGTCATTCTAAGACTTCTTGGAAGAAGGCTGTCATTGGGTAACACACATATGATGGATAGCAAGTAAAAGTTTAAAAAGTGTCCAAACCTCCCTTTTGATTTAATCTTAACAACTCCACAGAATATGCTTGCAATGAAATTTCAGTATACGAGCAATAATGCTATTTTAATTTAGGAGGTAAGCAATGACAGTGTGTTGATGGATTTCTCCCCTTGGTTATGTATTCCTTTTGTTTGCCTATAAGATGGTTGTTCTACTCTAAGACAAGGTTGCTGTCCAAGAATTAAGAGAAGGATTCCTGCACCAAACTAAACTACAGAGTGCACTTTTCAGTGAAGATCCTAAAAATAGCATAAAGGGAACTAGCACAGCTCTAGAAAGTGAGCACACAGCAGGAGTTCAATGAAGGAGCAGAAGTAGTACTAGGGGATTAGGTAGCAGCACAGGAAGAAAACAAGGGTATAAAGGGAATTCAATGAGAGGCCTTACAGGAAATAACAAATCAGCAGGAGAAAGCAAACTGCAGAGCAGAAAAGCAAGTGTGCATCAGCACATAAAGGGAATGGCACAGGAAAGAAAAAATGCAGGAAATCAACTGGAAGAGTCTATGAGGCTTTTAGAAGGGTTACTAAAGGTCAAAAGATATAATGATTACTGAGCACTGAGAATCTGCAAAAGAATAACAGAAGAGGAGAAAAGAAGGTGGAAAAAAGCAAGCGTGAGATCAAGAAAGCTTGCCTGAGTTGAATGTTTTGCTCTCCCTGACTAGAGAATATTTTCTAGGAAAACAATGCATCAGAATTTCATGGAAATCATAAATATATTCAACATCTGCCCATGTTAAATTCTTCCCATCTGCTTTACATCTTTAGAAAATAATACAGTTCTTAGGTGCTTTATTGGTTTAAGGTTTCAATCACTTTTTATTTTTAGAGCTTTCCCTAAACTTTATACACCTACATGAACACACATATATAATTAATTTGAGATTAACTTCAATTAATCTCTGCCATTATCACCACATATTTCTTTTCTATGTACTATAAAGTAAAAATACATTGCTATACATTTTGTTTTAGACAATCACTTATCTTTTAGAGCAGATGAAACTACTTTTAAAATAATTTTATTTTATTGTTTTTATGTAGGGATTTGAGTTACTTTAGTTAGGAATTAGGTTGGGCTCAAGAGTTTTGGTTTGTTTTTTCCATGTTTACCTGTATTGCACCTCAGTCTTCAAATTCCTTTATGGATATTTATGTTTGAAGGTGAGGTTGGTTTGCCAGAATGTTGTGGGGTTTTTTTTTGTGTTGTTTGTTTGTTTGTTTGTTTGTTTTTTCTCAGTGCTCCAACCTCAGCTGTATTCCCTCTCTTTCTGCTGCTTCTTAGAGAGGGTTATTTTCCATGCTCTTGCCCTTCCTTCTCCTTCTCCTAGCAATATTCCACTGTTACTTGTTAGCCTGGTGGGGGAGGCAGCTGGGGGCTGCTCTTTATTCCTCTCAAGCATCACTCTTAGGCAGACCCAGTGTTCCTGGGTCTTGGGTGTGGCCCCTCCAGTGCTTCATCGGTTTCTCTGGCTGTAGTTCAGGACCCAGCCCTTATTCCTGCTCCTCATCCAGGAATAACTATATATATATATATTTTGTGTTTCCTTCCTCCAGATGCATTGAGTTTTCACCAGTTCCCTAAGGGTGACAAATGTTTATTGGCCCTTCCCCTCTTAAATTAAGACTTTTGCTCCAAGGGGATAAATGAGTAAGGCTAGTCAGAGTTTATGTGACTCTTGCGATTTTTTTTTTTTTTTTTTAACATTCCCAGGCTTGTATCACAAAGAACCAGAGTTTTAAAACTTTCTTCAGTCTTTTCTGTGAGCCTCAGGTGGATTGAGTTTTGGGAAAAAATCCCCGAACAGATTACTGATTCCCCAGTTTCTGTGGCCCCCAGGGTGTTACATTCTCTCACCAGGATATTATGTGACTCCACCAATTTGCCAACTAACTTAGTTGAGTTTTTCTTGTCAGTATCAGCTGGCATCAACCCCAGGTAAGCCAGTGCTTACATCTTGTCGCCTCCTGCAGACACCTGACAGACTAGAAATCATTTGGCTGTCCTGTCATGACCTCTCTGCAAGGTTCAAGACAACTCATACATTTTTGGTTTGCCTCCCTTATATGTATTGTAAGTCTGGGAGTGATGCTCTTTTACATCTCTAAATTTCCAAGTGGAATCTAGAAGATACATTTTACTTATGCATTAAAAAAAATTACTAATTAAAAATTGAAAAAATCATATATACTTAAGAGCTATACAAAGAAAATGTTTTATTTTATTTTTCAATTCCAGTATGTTTAAATAAATAAAATTGTAACATATTTGCTGAGTAGACTATTCACTTTCTCTTTTATCAAGGTGCTTTGCTGTTTTAAATATCTAAAGGAACTAAAAACATTAATAAATTAAGTGACTGATTAAATAAAACCAGTACTTATATATTTACTTAAATGTCTATGATTATATGCACTTTTTGAAAAGAGATATAGACAACTGGATTTAACCATAAAATGAGGTATCTATACAATTTTTTTCTAAGAAACTACTTCATATTATTTCTAATGCTTACCTGAATGGAAAGTATGTATTTTTTTATTAGTACATAAAAGTTGGGAAAAACTGTGAGATAATTTATTATCTATTAAATCTATCTTTTCTGCAAATGAAGAAAAAATTAACAATTTTTCAGTCAAAATAAAATGCTAGTGTATATTGCTTTAAGTAATCTCACTACTAATTCTATATATTAAAAAAGAGATAGTAATATACGTATTAGTCAGGGTTCTCCAGAGAAACAGATCTGATAGGATATGTACATATATACATACATACATATATATGTATATATGTAAGTATTGTGAGAGAAGAATTGGCTCATGAAACCATGGCAATTGGCCAATCCGAATTTTTCAGGGCAGGCACAACTTGGAACCTCATTGAAGTGATATTGAATTTCCCAGGAGAAGCCACAAGTTGGGAACACCAGTGAAGGTGACAATGAATGCCCTGGAGAAGCTGGCTGAAATAGACACAGAAAATTTTCTTTTTGACTGCTGAAATTCTCAGTTCTCCCCTTAAGGCTTTCAACTGATTGAATGAAGGGCTCCACTCATAGCTGAAGATAATTCCTTTTAAAGATTTTAGATGTAATCAGCCATAGATGCAATCAACTCATTTAAATCTTATGAAATATCTTCATAGTAACAATCAAGACATTGCTTGATTGACCAAACACTTTGATACCATAACCTAGCAAAGTTGACTCATGAAATTAATGATCATATTAGAGATTAAAAGAGAAGCTTAGAATGTACTGATTTGTTTATATATTTCCAAAGTACATATCTTCATCTAACAATTGAGGAGGTATTAATGATATTTATAAATATATTTACTTTATGCATTACTTTCATACTGCATTCGTTTTACAATACTGTGTAACACATTACCACACATTTAGTGGCTAAAACCAATGTGAATTTCTACTGGGTATATACCCAGAAGACTTGAAAGCAGGGACCACAACAGATATATGCACAGCAATATTCAGAGCAGTATTATTCACCATTGTCAAAAGTTGGAAGCAACCCAAGTGTGCATCTACAGAAGAATGGATAAGCAAAATATGTCATATGTATACAGTGGAATATTACTCAACTCTGAGAAGGAATAAAGTATTATTGACACACACAACAACATGGATGAACCATGAAAACCTTATGTTGAGTGAAGTAAGCCAGTCACTAAAAGAGAAATATTGCATGACCTCACTGATATGAGCTAAATCTGTTGAGTGGACTCACAGAACTAGAGTCTGGAAGATAAGTTATTAGGTGAGAGAAAGGGATTAGAGTGGGGTGAGATGATGCTCAATATGGGCAAAACCCATGATAAGATGGAAGGGGGAATTTGGCAGTGGAGGGTGGATGATGGCAGTACATGGACATGAGTGGAGGTGATGGTGCTGGAATGGGAAGTTAAGCAGGGTGGGAGTGTTTGGTTGGATTATCCATGGAACTTTCGGGAAGACTGGAGGAAGGAACAGGTGAACTCTTGGGATTTGTAGGTCTAAGGTTGAAACTGCAGAGGTGAGAATGTGTTTTTTTGGCAAATATGGCAGGGGAAGGTCACTGGTACAGGGAGTTGGTGGGGGGGGTATGTGGGAAAAGGTTCCCCCGGAGCATGCTTCTATGGAATGTGAATGTGTTCATGTTCGCATAGGGTGTTACATCAGTGAGTGGAGACCCACACAACAAACAAGAAAATATTAAACTTCCATCCTGGGGATACCTGCTACATTCTTAAATAAAAAACATCTAGAGTATAGAGGCAGGGCCTAATGAAAGAAAACGGACCAGTATGTCAATGTGAATGTATGTAATTATGAACCTTATTCTTCAAAAATTGAAACTTAGTAGTTACCATATGTTCTGAGGGGAGCGGGAGGGAAGAACGGATAGAATATAGGGCATCTTTGGGGCATTGACATTGTTCTGCTTGATCTTGCAATGATGGATACAGGCTATTATACATTTTATCAAACCTATAAAAGAATGCCATAAAAAGGTAAACCATAATGTAAAGAATTGACCATGGTTAGTAGCAATGTTTTATTATTTGTTCATCAATTGTAACAAATATACCATATTCATGTAGGATGTTTTTGGTATGGGTAGATGTGGGGGGGGGATGGTGTGAGGTAAATGCAAATCCCCTATATTTTCTATGTGAATTTTCTGTAACCTAAAACTTCTTGGAAAATAAAGTGAAAAGAAAAATAAGACACATGGGGGAACATATAGAAGAAATTGTCAATCTACATTAAAGATAACAGATCTTATGGTGATGAAAGGCAAAATGTAAAAAAAAAATACTGTTTTATTTTTATTATTTTATTCTATTTTTGTTGTTGATTTTGCTTTGGGGGACATTTTGGATTGCAGAAGGTTTGTAACTGTGGTAGGGGAGGATCACTAGTCCAGGGTATCGTTGGGGGGAATGTGTGGGGAGGAGTGCACCTGGAGCATGCTTCTGTGGAAATTGAATGTATTCATGTGGTCATGTGGTGTTGTCTCGGTGGGTGGAGACCCATAGAATAACTTATGGAGTACTGAATTCCCATCTTGGGGAGTCCTGCTACATTCTCTCATAGAGTGGAAAGAATCTCTAGGCATTGACTAGCAAAGGAGGACAGACCAAAGTGTTAAGTCCTTAATATTGATGCTTGTACTTATGAACCTTGTTCTTGTGAAATTGAAACTTAGCCTGGTAATATATATTGCCTAAGAGTTACTTCCTGAAATTATCCTTGTTGCTCAAATGTGGCCTCTCTCTAAGCCAAACTTAGCATATAAATTCACTACCTTCCCTGACATGGGGCATGACTCCCAAGGATGAGCCTCCCTGGCACTGAGGGATTAATACCAAGCACCAACTAATGATGCATTTGGAAAATGGCCTAGACAAAAAAGAGAAAATATTAAATACAAATGAGTATTTTATGACTAAGAGATTTCAAAATGAGTTGGGAGGACATTGCAGATGTTACTCTTATGCATGTCTCAGGAGGATCTCACTGGCTGGCACAGTAAATGGTGCCTAAAGAAGGGGTACTCTTAGTGTCTCTGGACACTTTAGCCAGGGCAGACAATCCAGGAAGTTGGCACTCTGAAAGTGGGCCTTTCCTTAGAATATATTATAACCATCTCTCCCAATATATCAAAGTAGGACTCATTTATAATTTTCCTACACATGGTTCTCCTGCCCCTTTTATTTGAACCTATAATCAGCACTATACCTCTTAGATATATGTCCCAGAACCTTAAATCTTCTGGCTGTTCATATGCTGGGTGAGCCCTGAATCAGAATTGCAGCCAACACCTGCTCTTTAGTTCATCAGACTCACCCAGAACAACTAACAAAAGAATGATGATGGACAATGCCTATCCCCAAAGAACAGAGAGTATCTACAACTGCAAGCAAGACAGTTCCATCTATCTGCCCCATGGGATCTAAGCCCCCTCTCAGAAGAAGAGTGATCATCACCATTATCCCCAAATCCTCAAGATACAAGAACAAACAGACATAATGTGGGAATACAATTATGGACTAAAGTAGACATTATTATTATAGTAATGGAAGAACTTGTAACATTGATATAAAGACAGTGGTCACCAGGGGCTCTGAGCAGAGATAGAGAGAATAATAGGTGTAACATGGGACATTTTTGAGACATTGGAATCATTCTGCATGATATTGCAATGATGGATACAAGCCATTAAACATTTGTCAAAACCTATAAAATTGTGTGTTGCAAAGTATGAAATATAATGGAAACTATAGACTATGCTTGGTAGCAATGCTTCAATATATGATCAATTTTAACAAATGAACCACACTAATGAAAGGTACTGTTAATGGGGGAAAGTGTGGGAGAGGGATAGTAGTAGGGGTATATGGAAATCCCCTATATTTTTGATGTGACATTTATGTATTCTAAAGCTCCTTTAACAATAAAGAAAATAAAAATCATTGTGAATTTATTATCTCACAGTTTCTCAGAACTGGATCCTCTGTCATGGTCTAACATGGTTCAGATCAAGATGTCTGAAATCAAAGTGTCCACTGGGACTGTGATCTCATCTGAGGCTCAGTATACACTTCCAAGTTCATTGAATTCAGTTCCTTGCAGTTTTTGGACTGAGATCCCTAATTTCTTGCTGGCTGTCAGCAGGGGCCATTCTTAGCTCATAGGGGTTGCCAGCCATTCCCTGCCATAGTCGTGGCTACAACATGACAATTTGCTTCTCCAAAGCCAGCGAGATAGCATCTGCTGCAGCTTTGAATCTTTCTACCCTCTTCCATCACTGACTCCTAGACTTCCCTTTAAGGGCCTTATATGATTAGAGCAGACCCACCAGGAAAGCCCAGCACTTAAAGTCAAACTTATTTAGGACTTAATTAAATCTGCAAATCCCTTCACAACTGCACCTGGGTCAGTGTTTGATTGAATGAGTGAGAGAAAGTTTGACCACAAAGAGGATACAGGAAGCATAGGGTCCATCTTAGAATTCTGTTTACCATACATACATAGACAAACAGAATACAGGGGTTTTATAGAAATTCCTGAACTATTTGAATTCAGATGCATCTCAAAAATTAACACATATTTCATAAACACTACTCTGAGTATACAAAAATAAATTGGGATATTCAGGTAAGATAAAAAAATATATATCTTACACTCTACAAGTATGTCCGCATAATTTTATTCTATATTTTGAGAAGCAACAGTTTGATTTTGATCTTTTTATTATGTATAATGTTAAAAGATATTCAACAGTATACTTAACCATAAAAATAGCCTTACATTTTAGACAGAACATCTCAGAGATTCAGTCATATTTTTTGGTAAAACAAAATGTTCAGGATACTCATTTTCTTTTCAATAATTCGTGAGTTTTATTAGTTAATTTCATTTTGGGTTTAAAATATATTTCCACTTGTATTATCTTTTATAACTTAATATGTGGCTTATGCTACTTACCCAGCTAGATATTCTGATGTTTCCACAGGATAATATAGTCACTTATTTTAGACATCTGCAAATTTGGAAGCATATTTATAGATTAGACCCTGGAATGCACTAATCAAGAGATACACATTAGAAACTTAAGAGTTTTTTACTTTATTAATCAATATACACTTTTGGCATATTCAAAAATCTATTTTAAAACATACTCATTACCACTCTCATTTCAAGTCTTAAATTCTATATCTGATTTCACAGCCTATCATATTTCAGTATTGGACACTTTATTGATATGTAATTATATTTTAGCACAAATTGCATAAAATTATCCATTTATTTTTACTAACCTTTATTAATATAAAGAAAATATTTTTTTTTTATTTTTGAAGATTGAGAAGTTCTAAGCTATACTACACAGGATTACACCATGAATTTTGAAGTTTATGGATTTCCAAGTACATTGTCCACTTTCCTAGGAAATGAAGCATAGGTCTTAAACAAAGTGTCAATTCATTATCTGTGTGACTTTGACAAAAAAAAAAAAAAACAAAAAAACTTCATTTCTTTTGCTGTACAGCTTCATCATACACAAAGTAAGGAGTCTCTATCCAGTTAACAAATTCTCTGAAATCTCTGATGTAGTGGAATGATTAGTGATTTCCCCCAGGATTGCTGCTCACAACTTTAGCTATTTATAAGCATTCACATAAGTTTTATCTATCTATCTATCTATCTATCTATCTATCTATCTATCTATCTATCTATC
>JAKSZT010054304.1:32431448-32444893 GCA_026826555.1 Tolypeutes matacus | reverse complement strand
ATCTATCTATCTATCTATCTATCTATCTATCTATCTATCTATCTATCATCTATCTATCTATCCATCGTCTATCTATCTATCATCTATCTCTAGCATCATCACCATCTACCTATCTATTCATCTATCTACCTATTTATCTATCATTCTTCAATTATTTTATCAATATTCTTATTATTCCCAGAGAAGGTATTATCTGACTAGTTGAAGGAAATGTCAGTGTGTGTGTATACAAAAATATTAAAAAATAAGAAAAAAATTAAAAAGCAACATTGACAACAGAAATATCTTCTCTTAGTCTTCCAGACCAAAGGAGAAGGAATAGTTTCTCCGAAATAAAAGACTGAAAAAATCACTACCACTGTGAATGTGTTTTTCAGTAGTTCAGTGGATAAATTTTACTTAAAGATAAGACCAGTACAGAGCCTAAGATAGTCATCAAACACAGGAAACTTCAGCTTAAGCACTCAGAACTTGAAATAGTAAATGGATTTATTGTTTGGACTCGATTTGTAGCAATATTAAAATAGACTCACCTAAATTTCCTCACGCACAGGCTATTTATTTATTTGATAGGTTTTATTTTTTAGAAGAGTTTTTAAATTATTTTATTTTCCTTTGTTTACATAATATTAAGCACAGTTCCTATATACCACTCCCACAGCTTCCCCTATCATTAACAGCTTACATTAGTATTATGCGTTTTTTAAAAGTAATGAAAAAATATTGATTCATTATTATTAACTAAAGTCCCTAACTTATTCAGATTTCCTTAATTTTTACTAAATGTGCTTTTTCTGCTCCAGAATGCCACATTCCATTTAGATGCCATGTCTTTGTAGGTTCCTCTTGTCTGTGAAAATTTCTTAGACTTTCCTTATTTGATGACTTTGACAATTTTGAGAAGTACTGGTGAGGTGTATTGTCCCGATATTAGAAGCTGTATGTTGGTTTTCTCATGATTGGAGTGAGCTTGGGGGAAGAAGATCACAAGGGAAAGTGCCATTCTCATCATGTCATATCAAGAGTACATGCTATCAGAATGATTTTTCACTGTTCATGTGCACCTTGATCAACTGAGTAAAACAGTGTTTGTCAGGTTTCTCCCTATAGAGTTACTTGTCCTTCCCCTTTCCATATTGCACTCTTTGGAGGTAAGTCACAATGTGCAGAAGTTGAAGTTATCCTCCCCTGGCCTTTGAATGGAGAATCTACTTAATTTGTTTGGCATTATTCTGCATGGGACATTTGTCTCTTCTACCCCATTTATTAATTTATTCAATAATTTACTTACATTAGTATAGACTCATGGATTTTTTTAATACATTGGATTATAACTCAATACTATTGCATTTACTTTGTCACTCAAGTCGTTCCAGCTTTGGCCATTGGGCAGGGAATTTAATTTATGGATAGTTTTAGAAATAGGAGCATCATATATTATGACCACAGAGACAGTGCTGGGAACAGCTAGACAGTCTGTCACCACATATTTGAGTATGTTGTGCACAACACTGGAGAGCACTATTGACATTGTGACCTATGTGAATGGTAACCTTCTGAAATTCACAGTACAGATCTTGTGAGGCCAAACCCAGCATCCCAGTATATAGTTCTGCCTTACGTGAAGTGTAAAATAGTTTAGATGATTCAAGATCCTCTGCAGCTTTGTAATTTAGATATCCCATTGTCTTTGCCAGTATATGTGCTTCTTCAAACTGGTTCTAGTGTTCCATGATATGTTTATTCATTTTGTTTTATATCTTCTTTCACTTCCCCTGCTTTTAATAACTAACTACTTAGTGCTCCTCTATCTGCAATCACTAGAAAGTCACCAAGTACATATTTGGTCTGTTCTCCAATGGCAAAGCATTAAAATCACTATAAATTTGAGGTAAGTCTGAGGCTGAAAAGTAAACATAATGTATTGAATGAACTTCTTAGGATGCAAGAAAAAACTTTAATTTTTAATAGAAATTTTTTTTTTTTTGTCAATTCTCAGATCTTAAGAATTTCTGTTTTAATTCAGGAGCAAAGATTTCTTAGCTTTTTCTACTGTTAAATGGCTTCTATGGTCTCATCTATCTTTTCAGATACAGGAGCATGCTCAGGAAAATTTTCATAAAAAGTAATTAATATTTCATTTCTATTAAATAATAATTTACATAAGGATTCTTTTCCTCATCTATTCCTTAAACTGAAATTCTTTCCAACAGAAGTAATGCAATTTATGAAATCTATCAAAAAAAAAAAGCACCCGCACTGATGAAAGGTCTTTCAAAATATTCAGTGAAGTAGACTTAATATGTTTAACCTCAATATATTGCTGCTTCTACTGTTTTATTTCGCTTGTTTCAATACAAAATATTTGTCAAAAATTTCTTCTAAACTATTTAGAAACATGGCAATAGGCAATATAATTGGCTTTTAAGCCAGGAAATTCCTTTTCTGAATGTTCATTTGCATCTTAGCTTCCTCTGCAGGTATACCCATTCTAGCATCTTCCCTGGGGTAGAATGCTTACAAATTGTTTGCACATAGTGTCATGTAAGAAATCTTTGCACTCTCAAGGTACATTAGGTACCTAAGATACCTGATACTCAGCAGGTATCAGCAAAGGAACTCTTTTCTCTGCAAGTCATCATTGGTAAGCACAGCTATGTTAATTCTGTCATCTGAAAAATAGAGTAAAAATTTTTTCTTTGGCAGCCTTTAAAACATGTCATTCTGGCTATTTTACCATATTTGAATATTCTAAATGAATATATTCAAGCCAGTTCCAAAAATCTCTTGTATGTCATCTACTTTCCCTTAGACTGAAGAAAAATTTCACTACAAGTTACATCTTTAATGCTTAACAATATTTTAAAGTGAATACTGAACTATTGGTCTCCAGTTACTCATCATATATTTGAGAAAGACCAATTCATATGCTGCTAGTCATCATGATAGCATATGGCAAATACTTGTGGAAGGATTTTCACTGAACGTTTGGTGGACATGGCAAGTTGTTTTGTACTTTCTAATAAATTAGCCTTACAAACATTACAAAAATACATCAATTTACAACAATGGCATTTATTAGAAAGTTTAAAATTCCTTGTAAGTTTTGTGCTATTTTTTTTTCCAATTTGCTTATTGTTTTTATTTAACTTATTTACAAATACATAGTGCAGATAAAGAGCTGTGTTTGTTGAATGAGATAACCATTTTATCTCTATGTGAGAGCAATACAAAGTATTTCTATATTCTGGTCGTAAGTTGCATGCTTATAAAAATCCTCCTCAGTAAAAGGCGTAGGGTTAAATTCTGCTAAATAGAGAATATATAATCATAAATGAAGTAAAGAATAGCATTATGCTTGCCATTAGAAGTAATAACATTATTTATCATGAGGGTTTTAAGCAGAAAAAGTGGTGGTGTGGAAAGTGGGAGTTGTAGAGGGGGATAGAGGAGGAAGAAAATTACCTTTCATTGTGTACTTACAGTATGCCTAGTGTGAAGATTTTCACATCTATTATTACTAATTGTGAATTTTTTACCTAATCTCCAGAGTTCTTTGCATATATTTGGCCATTTCACATAGAAATTAAAGGAATAAGAATTTTCTTCATATGTCAGCTTCACAAAAGGATATAAATTAAATCAAAATTAAGGAAATATTATATTGTCTATAAAATTGTATGTTCATTTGCCTAACAAAAGGCAACAGTCTTTTTTTCTGGTATATCATAAGCGTGAATTAACTTCTCTTCCCTGTATGTCTTTCCTAAATTTCCCAGTTCTCTGTTCTATTTTATTCATTCATGCAGTAATTATGAATTCAGCAGGCCAGGAAAATTGTTTATTCTCTCACCAACACATTTATCAATATTTCTTAAATATTAAGTTGCCTTTTTTAAAATATTGTGGCATTGTTTGTTATTCATTATCCATACCTCAAACAGTTCTTGGAACATGGCGACCTTTCAACAAAAATATTTTGAATAAATCAGGGTAATGCCTTCACATATTTACAATTAAAAACAATGAAACAATATTACTAAAAATGAACCCCAAAAGCAGAATTTTCTAGATACCAAAAAACCTATTCAGCTTATTTATTTTTTAACTTTTTTGAAATTGTTAAAATGATTTTACCATTTGGATCAAATTTGCTGTCCAACACCAAAGAATTCATACTAAGGCTATACTTCACACTAATGATTCTAACACTCTATTATATCCTATTTAAAAAAAAACCAACAACCTAGAATTATAATTAATAACAGAAATCTAACCTAATAGAAGCAGAGTTTGAAATAAATCAGTACCATAGAATGGGAAAAGAAGAGGAAGCACTATTCTTCATCCCTAAAAATGTGTATATTCCACTATTCTACTTTACCATTGAAGCATTTCATCTGTGTTATAAAGAACTTACAAGAAAACGTTAAACAGAAATATATACGTAGTCCTTCATGGGTCAAGCTAGAAGACTCAACAGGAAGTACAGGAGAATGGTCATGGAAAAAGGCATTTAAATCTGAGCAGCTGGGAAGGCCCAGGAGAAAGTTCTAATCTTTATATCCAGCCTTTAGTTAAATTGCAGTGTGAAACATTTATTTAGAATTTCTTAAACTCTGTAGTTGGGCAACCTTTGTTAAACTCTGGAGAGGACAATATTTTATTTTGAGCCTAACAAATTAAAGATCAACCTGGGCCATCTGGGTCTGCAACAAGAACAAATAGCAAAAGCATGGTTAGCAAATATCATAGAGTGGTTATAGGGACGTTGCAAACATAGCTGTCTATAGATGCTGTAATTTACAGACATTTTCTAATTCCTCTGATAATAAATTTAATTTACTCCTTTGGCCCTCTATTTTAGATAAATTTTCTCCCATTTTTCCAATACAATGCTAAGGAATACAGAATAGTCAATGTTGGGTAGATAAAACTCACTAATCTGATGTGCTGTAATATAAATTTCTGTAAGTATGCGACATATAATTTTTTCTTACATTTTTCACTGTAACAAGTGAAACTTACTAGAGTGAATTATAAATAAGGTATTTATATCTTATTCATTGTCTATTAGATTAGCTTGGAAGAATTACAAAAAAAATCACAGGCCTTTTCCACGGGATAACATGAATCATATGAAATATTTCTAGAAAGACTATACCTTTGATTTATACTCTGTTTACACAAATTTTATTTTATTTTTGGTTTTGGTTCAACTAGTGAATTCTTGCTGACAATTTAAAGGCTAATATCTAAAAGTAAAAGATGAGGAAAAGATGAAAAGAAGTTTCATTTTGGTAAAATTGATTGAGTAACTCGTGCTTCATGGCAAACTAACTTTGTACTCCTGGTTGCATTTGGTTCCTACTCACTTTCATCATTCTATGTTACTTTAGGAATTGAAGTTTTTGTTAATTTTCTCTGAAAGTCACTGCTACTTATTTACTGTGTTGAAATATGAAATATTATGAAGTTAAAGTGATAATGAAACTGATTTTAAAATTGATTTATTCTGATTACTTGTTGCAATGGATGGACTCTAAAATGCAGTTTGTGATTTAATTTTAAAAAGATGAGTTTTTAAAAAGTTGGACAAAAATAGTTTTATGCAAAACTTTATCAACATTGTTTACATAAATCAAGTAAGCTTGTAATCATTCAAATGACTCCATAATTTAGAGATATCTCCTAGACTATATACTTCTCTGCAACTAAAATTTTTACATATGAACTCTAAACCTGCCCTATTTCTTTATCATGATTCATTTTCTTTCCATTCCTTCATCTTTCAAATTTCCTTACACAGCAAGAACCCTAAAACTTATCATTTTAGCAGACTTGTCACTAGAACGCTAGGATTTTTGCCACCTTGAAATGTGCCACATTTTTTTGTTCCTTTATTCATGTTGCTTGATATACTTTGAATATTGATCTTCAGTTTTGTAATTTATTCATTTAAAAAGAGCCACAGTCTCCCTTGAACTAGTCTGAAAAGCATTTGAATATTCAAAAATACCAATATAGAGAAATTAGTCTTTAAGGCCAAACTATTAATTTCGTGGGTGTAGTGGTTTGGAACTGTATGTACCCCAGAAAATTATGTTCTTAAAGCTAATCCATTTCTGTAGATGCAAAGCTACTCTAAGTAGGTGTTCTTGAGGTTACTTCAGTTAAGGCATGGTTCAGAGTGGGTCTTAATATTCTCACTGGAGTCCTTTATAAACAGGATGAATACAGAGAGAGGAAACCACTAAAGCAAGAACCTGAAAGCAACGAAACCCAGAAGGGAAGGCAGAGATAGGAAGATTCCACCGTGTGCCTTGCCATGTGGCAGAGGAGTCAAGGATTGCCAGCAGCCAGTTTTAGGGAAGAAAGCATCGGATTGATGATGCCTTGATTTGGACATTTTTCTCAGCCTCAAAACTGTAAGCTAATAAATTTCCATTTTTAAGCCAACCCATTTCATGATACCTGCTTTCAGGAGCCTAGGAAACTAAACAATGTGTAACCAGGGTTAAAAAAAGTTATTTTTGTTCCTTATAGTTCACAATGAATATTTAGGGGAAGACATGGAACTGTACATATACAATTGTTTGGTTTCATGTCTTTCATCTTTAAGTTATTTCTCACAGTGGTTGAGAGATAAATTTTTTCCACCTAAAACTATTCCTACCCCAAACTTTCTTTTTTCTTTTACAGTTCTAATTTTTTCCTTCACTTGAACTTAAGTGACTACCTTAAGAAATCAATTCACCTTGTCAGTTATAGAGATTTTATTATAAACTCTTATGAATTCTTTCACTTATTCCATTTTTTCACCCCAACCAATTGTTATCCTCAGCTCTCTCTGTATTTTCAATGGAAGTCATTTATTCTCTGCGTTTTACAGGCAGCCTATCCATCTATATTGTTGATCACATCTTCTGCTCCGTTGTGACTTAATTTCCATGGGTGCTAATAATTTCCTAGGATAGGGAGGGACATGAAATATAAGACTATGTAGAAAATAATGTATTAACATGGAGAACTTACCCAAACCTGGGAACCCCAAAGTCTGGCAAGGATATCAGAACAGTCCTAAGAGTTTGCTGAGATGATTCATTAAAGCTTGGAGAAGGTAAAAACTGTTCAGTATATGAAGTGATAATTACAGGACTTTTTGTTAAGCGTACTGAGGTAGAGTTAAAAAAGTCTAAGCTTGAGGCAGAATACTAACCAACCATCATCACAAACAGAATCATTGATTCACTTAGCAGAATCCCATGCTGAAATACGATTTTAAAAGTTGAAGCAATTGATGTAGAAGCACTAGGAGGCTCATTAGGAGGCTCTGAAGCAGTTGGCAACTGATGGCCGACCGACACTATGGACATATCTATTCTCACGACAGGGTATGAGTGTCACCTCTCGTAACAGGTACGAGGGTTTTCTGAAGCTTGAAAAAAAAGAAACAAACATTTTATTTATGGGCAAAACACCAGTTCTGATATACTAGCAACTTTTTGAAGATATTCGGAGACAATCTGACATAGAAATTACCAAACATATGTTTAAAGGAGCACTGCCGGCTTTGGCTGTTAATGACTCCTTGACAGTGACCGAAAAAACCACTTGTTGTAGAGCTGCTATGAGCAGGGCTGTTTGTTCGGTTCTTCTGTATTTGGATGATTCATTTCATGCACATGTATGCTGCTTGGGGAGTAATCAAGTAACTGCTGCCATCTGAGGGAATAGATTCTTAAATTCATTATTTGGCTACCTGTTTTTTGTTTCTATCCAGGGTATCAATTTTTTTAGTGATTTATTTTTCATTTTTTAACATTTTAAGTAAAAATACTGTGCCATTTTAAAAGCAGGAGTGTTGGACCCCCCCAAGCTGGGTCTTTGGGTATAACCAGAGATGTAGAGAATAAAAAAAAAAAAAAAAAAAAAAAAACTTTAACATGAGAGTTAGGCAGAAGTTACATTTATTATGTCTGCAGACAGGAGCCAAGGTCAGTCTAAAATGATTCAGACCCAACTCCCTGTGCTGCGGTTTTACTCTTGCTTAAATACCTAAGTTACTATTTAGCATTTGCTTTGATTATGCATTAGCTTTTATGCATATGAATGAATGTAAATAGCTAGTTATATAATTGTATGATTAGTATGTTCAGGAAATCATGCTTGCACATACATTGCATGATCAAAAAAGGGGTGGATAACTCCAACCCTGGGTGGGGGTTTTATTATGTTAATTAGCAAGTTGAAGTGAGGACAGACAGGGACTTCTTCTGCGCAGGTCCTGCCAACTGGTTGAGCTGGTTCTTATACTTCACTGCTTCAACAGGATGTTCTTGACCACAAGAAATGTAATTTGGCACCAAGAGAGGGTTGCATCTCATTACCTTCTAATTTACGTATAATTCTTTCCTTTGTATCCTAGCAACAGGGATAGAAACAAGTTACTTTCAGGTATTCAGTCATCCTACATCCATCAGGAGTACAGCATGTAGAAGTGCAGAATTTTAGTACCAGAGATTTAATCTGTTTATATACTGGTCACATACACAGATTTTCATCAGGGTTTTTTGAGGAGGACAGATTGAGGTCATGATTTCTTGTGCTTGACTTTCTAATACCATTCATACACATGCTTCAGGTTTTTGTAGTATGAGATAACAGATTCAACCAGGGCAAACAATTCAGTGTGTGTTCATTGAAGCACTTGAGCCATACTTCCTTTATAGTACCCAAGTGTAATTCTTTTAGAGTTCATCAAACATTATTCTCATGGCTACCGTAAGATCCAAAAGTCAGAAGTGGTCTATAAAGAGAATGGTTGGAAATGATGAGATTCTGAGTTTACTTCTGCCACTGAGTTCATCCTATTATGTAAAACTTTTTCTTAAATAAATGATTCAGAATAAATGAAAGCCATATGCTAAACTATGGATTAGAGTTAATGCATAGTACCTTTATAAAAATGTGCTTTCATCAATTGTAGAAAATGTATCACACCAATGCAAGGTGTTATTAATAGGCTGGTATATGGCAATCCTTTATTTTATGCATGATTGTCCTGTAAATCCACAACTTCCTTAATAAAGTTAGAAGTGGTTATTCCCTGATACCAATTACCCTGTCACTATTCATTTAATACTCTTTCATTTCCCCACTAATTAATGATACTGCATTTAACGTGTTAAATACTGATTGGTATCTGGTTGTTCACTGTTCATTTATTTGTGTATCTTCTTGTACCAGAAACATTCAGAATCTCTTATTTTAGTTTTACTGTATGGTATAAAATCTGGTTGAGCAGGCACTCGTTTATTTCTCTTCTTGTAGAATGTTTTCTTAGGACTTTCTACCTAATCAATCTTCTAGTTCCATTTGGGAAATGTATTTACTTTAAAACCCTGAATTTTCCATTCTGACACATATCTGTTCTATGTTTTAAAAAAATCTTCTTATAAAATATTTTTCAGCTTAATTTTGCTTTATTTATTTGGTCTCATAATTATCACTAAGGGTAATCTTAGCTATTTTATTTTGTGGGTGCTATTATAAATGGGATTTTGTTTTCATTATATTTTTAACTGGCTTAATGTTTCTAAACAGAAGAGTTACTTTGGGTACATCTAGTGAATTCAGTTACTTTACTAACTTCTCTTATTAATTCTTAAACTATTAGGTAGAGCTCTTGAGGTTCTAGGTATACTACTAGAAGAGGCAAAGGGAGGAAAATTTGCTACCCCCAGTACCAAACTGAGCATTTCATTTATGCAAAATTCAATCCAGGTAAAATTAATTGATAGTGACAAAAGTTGGGATGGTGGCTGATTTGGGGGAAGGGAAGGGAATGGCAGGGAGGAGGTTTCTGTGCAGTCTCTGCAAGTCTGGTGTTGATCTGGGTGGTACTTATATGTTACATGGTTGTGTTCAATTTGTAAAAGTTTATAGAGTGGTCCACTTATGATTTGTGGGTTTCTCTATGTGTATGTAACACTTCAATAAAAACTATTTTAAAAAAACAGTCAAGCAGGTAGAGAAGTTAGATATTAAGTATCCACCACTTGACTATGATCCTCAGAAGTTTCCGGGGGGCCATTCCCTTCACTGAGACAGTTAGGAATTCCCTTATGAAGGCCACACTGACATCTTAGTAGCTCAGTAGTGACTGTCCTCTGCAGACTCTGCATGATGGTGAAACAGGCTGCCATGGAAATGGGCTCTTTGATATGAACAGGGATAATGGAATTCTGGAGTAACAGAGGACAGGCAGCAACAGTTACATATCAAAAACATGACCCACAAAATCAGCATAATGGGCAGTAGTGGAAAACTGAAATTCAGGATGCACAGATCCACAGGGATCTGGGTAATGGCTAATGAATCACAGTCATTTCAAGGGTGACATGTTGGGATATACCACTAGAATGATGCTCAACTTGTTAAAATCACTAAAATAATAATTTCCTGCTGATGAGCAGGAAGGTGATGCTAATTACCACCTTTTAGAATGTAAGTCACTTCACAACCCCATAGCCTACTGATTTAATAGGATGCTGGTTTCTCTGGAAGAAGGGCACTGATATACTACTGTAAATATGCTTAATAAATATTCTTTTGATCCTTTTCTACAGGGTTCTGTGGCTATTTTACAGGGTTACAGTCACTGGAGAAAAGGGATATACTAACAATTTTCAAAGTTCTAGATGATTATTAAGTTGAATCTAATACCAAGAAACTTGAAAGGTCCTTCAACTATTGTGGGGACTTATGGAAGCCAGGATGTAATTGGAGCATTATTCTCAGAACAATTAACAGTGGGTCTTATGTGTTTTTTTTTCTTTCAATATTTAAATATATAATTTAAAGAAACGCATTGAGCAGCTGGCACAACCCTAAATTCCCTGACCTATTAAATAAGGTCCCCTAAATCTGCCTTCCTCTATTCTTCAACCTCAAGACAAGGTAGGAAAAAAAACAATACTATATATTGGTAGAAACTACAGAGATTAGTACTATACTAAGATGTGAGAATATCACTGTGGTTCCCAATAAATTTTCATTCAATTCACATTCATATGACTCCTGAATAAAATCAGATGGATTGTGGTAGATATTGGAGGACTGCTAGTAACTTAGGCAGGCAGTAGTTCCAATTAAACTGCTCTGGTAGATGGGTTATTGTTAGTAAAAGATTGACACCATCTTTGGTAATTGACTTGAAGCTATTATTTGGGCAAACATTTTTTTCATGATCACTAGTATGATCAAAATTTGTTCATTTTTATATAGTAAGGCCAACATACAACTTTAACCCCTTGCCTGTGTGAAAGTTTAACTCTCTTTCTCTTGGTCATGTATAATGTGCAGTAACTTTGATCATATTGATATTCCCCAAAACACTATGTGATCCAATCTATTGAGGATATTATGCTAAAATAATCTAGTGAGCAGTTAGTGGTCAGTACTCTAGATTTTCTAATAAAATATAATTATGCTATGAGTTGGGAGATAACCCCTCAAAGATTCAGAGACCTGTCAAATCCATAAATTATAATAAGTTCAATGATCTAGAGCATGAAAGGACATCCTTTCTCAGGTGTGACACACAGTATTTTACTTCACAAGCCCTAAAACCAAGAAAACATTTATTAGTCTTCTTTGGAGTTAGTATAGCCTGTACTTTGGAACATTTCTTTGGCCCTATCCTTCAAAGACTCAGAAATCTGTAATTTTACAAGTATGCCCCAGAGATAGTTTCAGGTTGTGATACAAATTGCCCAACAATTTATCCTTATGTCCCTGTAGATCAAGTGGTACTAAAGGTATGAATGTTTGGATAAGGATGCTGTGTAGAGTCCTAGGAAGACCTCATAAGAATGTTTATTAGCAGACCTCTAGGTATGTGGAACACAGCATTATGACCAAGAATGACTCTCTGGTTGAAAAACAATTCCTGGCGTGCTATTTAGACCTAGTAGGAACTAAGCATCTAAAAATGAGATGCAACCAGAGATGCTCATCATTAGCTGGGAATTTTTGCATCCACCCAATCATAATATTCGGTGGACACTTAAGCAATTGCTGTCCGTCCTAGTAGAGCCAGTCTAGTTCGCTGCGCTACTGATGTTGGACTTATGGAAGGACTCTGTTCATGAGACTATGAACATAAAATAATATGTATAGTTAAAATGATATAAATTGTATAATTGTATACATATCTTCATTAAATTGAAAAAACATGTCTTCCCTTGATGAAATAAAGTTTCATGACACTCAAGAATGATGGATAAACCTAGAATTTATCAGAATAATAATATCCTCTAAAGCGTCTTGGAAGCTAGCTGATTTCTCTCACAAAGAACATGATTTTAAAATTTTAAACATTCATGAATAACTGTTCAATATATTTTTTAGTAAAATAGTGTTTTATCATCCTTATATGAAAGTTGCAAAAACAAAATATATTATCTGTGGTTTTTAAAACATTAAATACCTTCACAAGGTGACCTTTCTATCTTTGTTATTTCTATCTTTTAACATTTTTGTTGAGCCAAATAATTTGCTGAAGAAGTGTAACATTAAAGGGGAACTAGATTTTAAAACACTTACACTGACAAAGTCAAATTTTCCCTGCACCCCTTAGTTCCAATGTAACATCAAGTAACTTCTTATTTCATAATAAAAATGATTATTTTTGTCACAAGTACTTGCATTTAGTGCATATGGAGCAGCATGAGAATGTAACAGACTATCATGTCAGAGTGACCTAGGAATAGAGAAAGTTCTTTTGGTTTGAACTTTGTGTATGTAGTTCTACCAAACACCAGATGGTCTGGAAAGGTAAGAGGATGCTAATGAGTCTCAAGATACTGAATCGCAATTAAAACAGTAACCAAGGTCAAACAGCTGTTGTTTAACTCTACAGAACAGTTTACTTTAATTTCCCAGAAAAGTAAAAAGAGGGGAAACAACAATTAGAACAGGAGTTCTTAATAAAGGGTCTGTGAGCTTGAATTTAAATTAAAAAAAAAAAAATTATCCTTGTGGGGGGGTGTTGGTGTGGGTGTGATATATTTATTAAATAATACACAATATAGTGTGCACTTAGTAAGGGGCCTGTGGCTTTCACCTGACTGGCAAAGGGGTCTATGGAACAAAAAAGTTAAGAACACCTGATTTAGAAAATATTTCCATTTTTTTGCTCTCTTTTTAAAATTCTGCCAATTAGACTTGCTGAATACCAGTTCACACTATTTTGGGTTCTTTTTTGTACAGTAAAATATTATCTCAGCAGGTTTGGGTTGATCAAACCCTGTACATCACAAGAAAAGTTGTGACCTTGCCTTGCTTTTGGGAGATAACCTCTAAACCCATGGAAAGTCCTCTCTGTTAAGAGGGTATTTGTTTTTTTTTTTTTTTTTTTTTTTTTATTATGGGTAAAAATC